>JARBXR010000008.1:0-513870 GCA_029100535.1 Stemphylium beticola | reverse complement strand
CGCGTGTTGAAGTTTTGGTGTTGCATCAGGAAAGCGGGCATTGCCCCGGGCCGGGCATTGCCCCGGGCAGCTCGGTAATGTCCTTTCAACATTCAATATCGGGCCTTCTGTGGCGCAGCCATTTACGACGTGAGCGGCGAGCGCAGGCATTGCGAGCAGCACAGACATTGAAAATGGCAGCCCACACGAGAAGCTTACGCAATGTTACCTTCTGGCCTTCATTGAAGATGCCTTTTTTTCACGACTAGTCGGCTTCTTAGAGGAGCAAACCCAACTTACAGTCCATCATGAGCAGCGCAGTGGGAACTTTCAGCCCATTCTACTACTATCCCGTGGGGAATTTATGTCCAGTAGTACAGCCACTGCTTGGTGCTGAGAACCTTACCTATGGAAGATGTGGACCGGGGGTTCTAGAACCGTCTTGTAGCCGTTGTTGTTCGAAGGATGTAGGTAACTCTGGTCTCACTGCATTAGCTGCTTTCTGATTTACTCTAACCAAGTAGGGATACCACATGTCAGATCCAAACTTCGCTGGCGCACCATTATGCCTTTTTGAGTACGGTCTAGCGTGCGATGGAACACAATGGCCCCCAGGATTCAATACTTCAATCACTCCCCGGCCAAAGCTAGGGAGCGTTCCCTATGGCCAGAAGCTCCATAGGTGTACCGTGGAAGACTCGCTTGCGCTCACGTTCGATGACGGACCTTCACAATGGACTTCTGACTTGTTGGACATCTTGAAGGCCAACGACGTCAAAGCAACATTCTTCATCAGAACGGTGAATCTGTATGAAGATCTGGTCAATCACCGGAGCGACACAAAACCTGCAATCATCAGAAGGATGTACAACGAAGGACACCAGATTGCGGGACATACCTGGAGCCATCGGAACATGGATACGCAGCTGAGCTCGCAAGAACGCAAAGATGATAACATCAAGGCGGAAATCGCGCTCAGCGCCATACTAGGCTTTTTTCCCACGTACATGCGGCCGCCGTTCAACAAATGCAATACCGCTGGCTGCCAGGAGGATATGGAAGCGCTAGGATACCACGTGGTGAGTGCCACAGGATGCCGCTGTATGCTCAGCCAGACAAAGAGAGTAACTAACTCTAAGATGAAAGACTTCGTTCGATCTAGACGGAAGAGACTGGGAAGGAAACTATACTCACGCAGAAGAGCAATTCCTTAGCAAGATTAAGACTACCAACGCTGACGGGACTCGAGCGTGGCTGAACCTAGCGCATGATACGCATAAGCGCACAGTGCATGGCTATGCCCAGTTCATGATCGATCAAGCTCGAGAACACGGATATAAGCTGGTGAGGGTGGGCGAGTGCTTGGGCGACGCGGAAGAAAACTGGTATCGGGATCCTTTGTCTGGCGGAGCACTTCTGAACCTGCCACCCAAGGGCACGATGTAGATTTCGCGTCGCTGTATATCTTCATCGTTTGTGCTTGTCAAGGCACGATTAGACATGGGAATAAAGAGGCTCAGATACCAGCATGCTAAAGGTTTAACAAGGTAGCTTATAAGTTTAGTTTTCCAAGGCCCTGCTGTTAGCGTCTGGTAAGGCTAGATTAAGTTTGGTTTGGATCTCGGAAGGTCATGATCCGTGATACGTTTTCTAATCAGTCAAACCTACTGGCTCATGATGAGCTTAGATCTTAGATCATCTATTCTAACAAACCTACTTTCTCACAAGCTGGCACCCTAGGCAACGACTTTTAGCATCCAGGCCTCTTCAGATTTCTAATCCCCATGATCCTTCCTGGACCTACTGGAGTCTCGAAATCTGCGTAGCAGCTTTCGGCTGCCATCACGGGTGAGAATACATCATTGTTTTCGACATATAACATGTTCCACCACTAAGTTACCCAAGATGCCAGCTTACTAATCAAACAATCGGAAGACCCTGTACCTTATGACGATCATCAATTGAGAGAGTTTCCTTGATTTCTGGTTCTCGAGGTCATACTTGATTCTGTACAGGTAACAAGAAAGAGAGAGGGAGAGCCTCCTTTCCTGCGCTAGATGAATGCCAATGAGTCCAGCCCACGCACGTGTCGTCATAGCGCTCGGGTAACAATGGTCAGATTGGCACACGTCAAATATATTGGACATGGGTTCAAGATCGCGACTCAATCTGCGAACTTGCGCGATGCTCCAATGTTTCATCCACCGAAATTGATCCTCGTCCCATAAGGGCCAGGCTTGAGGTTTAGCCGTATCAGCAATGCCAGGATAAGAAACGGTTGCAACAAATGCATTGGCGTGCTCGCATCCTTCGAGGAGCGTTCCGATGTTGCTGATGGCTTTAGTTGAGATGGTGGGACCGGGTTCGTGGTCGTATGATGCTGATCTCTATTACGATTGCGTACGTCGTTGCAGATGTACTGAGAATAAAGAACGAATTAAAGAAGTGGGTAAACTGGTGGGATAGTGATACAGAAAGTTTCTTATCCACATCAGAACCGTGCGCCGCCTGAACAGAAATTACAGTGCTTTCGCGTCAGATCAGATGGACAACCTTGGTATCAAATTTCCCTTCCCATTCTTCTGCACATTTGTCGTCTCATAGGCACTCCTTGTAGTTCAATATTCCGACTCTGCGATACTATTGCTTCTCGTTATTGCTCAGAATGAGGGCAAGAGCAGGGTACCTGCCAGCCAAACTTTAACACCCTGTGATGAAGACTGGCAGGTTTCAGGGAACTGTTCTCCACCCACGCCTTGGAGGTTGTGAAAGTCAACTTCTGCACAACTAGGTGTTCGGTCTAATCGCACTTTGGTGAAATGCTCTAGAGTCGAGAGATACGAGTCCAAAAGAACTCTCTGTGGATGGGTCGACGCCCTCAACAGAACGGTTGTAATCCTCAGGATGGATTTTCGATTTTCTCAAGACCGCTTGCCGCACCAGTGTGCGAATCGTCAGCTTGGCAGATGTAACGTGACCAAAAGCTGCTAGAGGCCCGGGTGGGTGAGAAATATGGTAATCCAAAACTCTGTTCCTTTCTCCCGCCCGAGAAGCGTGTGCAGATTCTAGGGGAAGTTGATCTTAGAACCATGAACGGATGCCCAGGACCATGATGGTGCCACATACCCGGGCACAGAGTCATCGATATCTCCCGTTTCCATCTCCTCAACTTCAACCTGCCAGCATAAGCCGACATGTTTTCTTTCCACAGTCCAGCAACGTAAGTTGCAGAGAAGTTCCCCGGCATCAAGCTTGCTAAGCCTCCAATGGCTAGCAGCTTGTCTGTTTCAAAGCTGAAATTTCGCTGGTTGTATTTCGCTCCTACCAGCCGATACCAGTCGTCGAAATGATGATTGTGTTTGATCCCAGCTCTTTGGACTTTTTGGACTGATGAAGACGTACTGTGTCGCCTAAACATCAACCACTCAGGAGCCTTGCACAACGGACGTTCGTCATCCTTGTTACCCTCTGTGTCCCAGGGTTTCATACATGGTGTAAATTCGTCAACCTTCTCGCTCATGCACGAATATTCAACACATTTAGTCGTAAAGACAAGCAGGCGCTCGGTCATCAGCTCCTCTTGAAGTGTCCAGCCTCTTTCCCGGGTAAACCTATAGGTTTCCCCTCGATCCCTGCGACCAATAGAGTTATGTCTTGTAATGCGCTTATTATAGGCAATAACTGTCGTAGAGATATTGCAGGATTTCAGCGGACGCAGGTCCCGTGTAGCGAAGAGACCAGAATCAGTGTCTGGACCATTGTCCGCCACAATGGCTAAAGTCGAATCGCGATAGATTTTCCCCATTTGAGCCATCTCTTTCTCAACATCTATCGGGTCGTCCTGAATTATGCATAAAGCATCTATCCACAGGTAGCAGTATCCAAGATAGCGAGTCACTTCAAAAGCTTCCTTGAACGTTTTTTGCAGACATCCACGGGCAGCTTGTGCCGAAATTCCTTGTAAGATCTTGTGCTCTTGGTACTCAGTAGCCGTTTTCCACTTCCCCAGCAATAACTAAGAGTAAAGTATTCTACCCGCTTTCCCGCTATTTCAATGACATGAGGTCGCTGTGGGTCCATGAGGTCGATGACCCTTGTGGGCAATGACGACAGCGTTTCTGAAGATAGACAACCGGCACAGAAGCTATGGAAACTCAGGCAGTTCTGAAGCCAGATCTTGATGAGTTCCATATTGTAGCTCGAGCCTGTGTTGTTGTCCGCAGTGTAACAGATGGGGTGATTCTGACTCTCTGGTTATGGTAATAGATCGTAAGAGCGGTCGAATAAAGCGGATAGATCATCTGCATAGTGGATTTAATAGGTAAAATTGGTAGACGCGCGATCAATCATACCAGGGAGGTTCTCTCTTTTGAAGAAGATTCTTGCGACCTCACGTTCTGCAATCAAGATATTACACCAGCCTGACGGATCTACTTTTTTATACAGCGATCGATGGAGTATAACGGCACATGTGATACTTAAAGTCGCGATATCGCGATGCTTTAGAATCTCGAAGGCGATCATGGCGCATGCCCGACAGCCACGTGTTGCAGAGAGCTTCAGAGCTTTCCAGGAGGGTTGTTGCACACAAACCAAGTTATACAACCCTCGAGCGATTTGTCCAAATGATCACACAGATTCTTCACACAAGGATGGTTGAGCTCTCAAGAATCAACAAAAACCAGGTTTCGGCAATAGCTGCATAGCGTCGTGCGAGTGAGAAGCGTCGAAGACATCGAGAATGCGCAAGAATGCGATGCCGCGCAGGCGTTGCCGAAATTGGAGCCTTGCGAGGCGATCAGGATAGATTGTGTAAATGTATGATCTTGAAAGCGATGCTGGGGTTGGAGTGATGGGGTATGAGCAGTCGTCTGATGGGCAGCTATCAAAGAGAGGCATGAGTGGGGCTGTGCAAGGCATGCCATGCGACATTCGGCTGTATCTTCCTCACCAGCATGCAAAGCGACAATGACATCCCTGATTCTTGTTAGTGATTAAACAAACCAGATCGTATGTCACGTGGCACAAATGCTACTTCCTTGCACAGGCGCCTGGTTCGTAGAGAAAATATCTCAATGCAGTTGCAATACTTAAGCCCTTGATGCAATTCTCAATGAAGAAGCGCTAACAAGACGACTTGGGTGATTATCTTGCAGTCGAGGAAGCTGTAAGCTCGCAGTCGCAGAGGGGATGTTTACAATGCTCTCACCGTACGGCAGGATGAGCATCAGTTGCAACTACCCACAACCACCGCATCTCCACGAGTACCAAACGATTATCAAGACCCCGCACGGGTTTGGTGTCGCCAGCACCGTCCACAAGCAGGACTATCCAACATTTGATTCGGTAAAAGGACAACACAATGAGCGTATCGACGCGAGCCATTCACATCCTACACTCCGCATAATCAATCCGGACAAACCTCAACAATTCACGGAGATATATGACGTATCGGCGGAGTTTTGGGCCGGCTTTAAAATCAAGGAGGAAGCTAAACCACAACAGAGCAATCTTAACCAAAAGCCGCTAGCGTTCTTGCTTGGTAAGTAAGCGTGCTTAGAGAGCAACACCTGCATGAACCATGATTCTTTCCTATTGCACCCAAATTACGTGCTATCGGCCTCAGAAAATTCGACATGCGTTTCAGGCCGACGCACGAGCGCCATGCTGCGATCGGCCTAATGGAAAAATCTCGTTCATTCCCCGTAACCTATGACCATATCGCCGGGGTTTCTGGTGCGGCGATTTGTAACCTTCTCTGTGCTTTGTGAGATATCCTGATTACGAAACAGCATATGCGTGATGGTTCTGCCAGATATCTCCGCAGGTAGTCGTGCTTCAAGAGGATAAGTATTGCTAGAAGCCGCAGTGGTGCAGCTCCATCAATTCAACTTCATCATCATCATCATCATTATCATCATCATCATCTACCACAGCAATCTCCCTATTACCATTTCACTTACCGACCTTGATCTAACACTCCCCCTATATACTGGATACTATTAAGATCACCACAAGATGGTGTCGGCCCTCATCCGGGACGCCCCGATTGGGCAAATCCTCAGATACTTGACCAACAACCGGATTCTCAAGTATCCAGAAGAGCTCTCAGACTTCGTGATTCCAGAAACATACAGTCGCCATGTACAACCGCACCCGAAGCGTCTCAGCTCAGACGCCACCCGAGTCCCGCAAATGGAAGCAGAAGGCCCTGCAATAGAAGAAGTATGGCATGCAGACCCCGAAACCGATCTAGAGAAACACGAATCGGAGAACGAAGATGGTGACGCTGCGACCGATCTGGAAAAAGTGCAGACTGCACGAACACAGTATACAGCACGGACCCAAATCTCGCGTGTTGGGACGCGGACCGCTCTTCACAAGTCAACTACACAGGCGGACCTCGAACAGCAATTCACACTTGCATCTGTAGAGCGCGGACCCAGTCGACCAATCGAGCCCTCGACACTCGACGACGGCACAATACTAGTAGACTGGTACGACACGGACGATGCAGCGAACCCGCAAAACTGGAGTTTTGGCAAAAAAGGCCTCGTCCTCGGCTTGATCTTGATCTACACCATGGGTGTGTACATGGGCAGCGCAATCTACAGCCCCAGCATACCCGGCGTCATGGCACGCTTCGGTGTGGACATTGGTGCCGCATCTCTTGGATTGTCCATGTACGTTCTCGCATATGGTATCGGCCCTCTACTCTTTTCTCCCTTGAGCGAGATTCCAATCATCGGTCGGAATCCACCTTACATCGTCTCCTACGCCATCTTCGTTATCCTGCTCGTGCCAACGGCGCTGGTAGATAACTTCGCTGGCCTCATTGTGCTGCGGTTTCTGCAAGGTTTCTTCGGAAGCCCGTGTCTGGCAACTGGGGGCGCGACGCTACAAGACATGTACAGTCTGATCAAGCTGCCATACGTGCTATCGCTGTGGGCCTTTGCAGCGACCTGCGGCCCGGCGCTCGGCCCGATAATCAGCGGCTTCAGCGTCGCAGCCGAAAACTGGCGATGGTCGCTCTGGGAGATGCTCTGGATGAACGCACCAATCTTCCTCGCTCTCTTCTTTCTCCTCCCGGAGACCTCGTCTGCAACCATCTTGCTACGCCGCGCTCAGCGCCTGCGTCTCCTCACCGGCGACGCGAGACTGAAAAGCCAGTCTGAGATTGACCAGGCAAATCTTACGCCCCGCGCTATCGCCATCGAAGCCCTCTGGCGCCCTTTTGAACTTATGCTACTGGACCCTAGTATAGCCTTCACTGCCGTCTACACGGCTATTGTCTACGCCATCTTCTACTCCTTCTTCGAAGCGTTCCCGCTCGTCTACGCCGACATGTACCATTTCAACCTCGGCGAATCGGGCCTGACATTCCTGTCCGTCACAGTCGGTGTCGTGCTGAGCATAGCGTGGTACTGGTGGTACATTTACTACCGCGTTGAACCTGAAATACGTCTCCACGGCCTTGGCAGCCCTGAACGGCGACTCATTCCTGCGCTGTTTGTTACATTCCTTGTACCGATCGGTCTGTTCATCTTCGGCTGGACGAGCAACCCTGATATTCACTGGATCGTGTCTTGTATTGGCATTACGGTCACGACGATTGGCATCTTTCTCATCATTCAGTGTATCTTTTTATACCTGCCGCTTGTTTATCCTCAGTACGCGGCTAGCTTGTTCGCGGGTAATGACTTCTTGAGGAGTGCGCTTGCGAGCGGGGCGATTCATTTCTCATACCCGCTTTTCCACAATCTTGGTGTGGATCGTGGCGTTTCGTTGCTCGCTGGCTTGGCAGCTGGGTGTAGCGTCGGGGTTTATGTACTCTTTTTCTTTGGGGCCAAGTTGAGGGCTAAGAGTAGGTTTGCGGCGAAGTGAGAGTGGGGTAGGTACGCTGGGAGTTTTTGATCTTCTTTCGTCTTATGGATAACGTAGCGAGGCGTCTGGTGTTTATCGGTGCGTAGGTACACGTGTAATAGTAATGATAATGCTAGACGACATCTAATACAATCTCTTCTTCACTTCCGGTCGCTGGATCTTCAGATGCATGGGGAATCGTTGGCACAATGGATGCACGTTGACTTTACTCTCGAGGCCGTGAATTCTATATGGGTATCATGGTTCGTCAATCATTGACTTGTATTTCCAACTTACTGCTTGCACCACCGTTCATATCAGGGTGCTCCTCACCTTGGCGGACGACACGTTTGTCCATTGTGTTTACTCCTGACCCCAAGTATCATCATCGCCCACCTCACCCACAATCTCCACGCCCTGCTCTTCCTGAAACGTAACTTGCTTATTCTTGCCTCGCTTCTTCTTTCCCTTGCCATTCTCCTTGTTCGCCCCTCCATCACCCAGGGGGTTTCCATCCTCGTCGATGCCTGCGAGTTCTCTTTGACGCTTTCTTTCTTGAGTCTCTGCCTTTGCGGCTGCTATGCGTTCTTTGAACTCTGCTTCTTTTTCTGCCATCTGCCGCTTGATCTCATCAGCGTCGGCGAATGATTCCTCGGTCTTGTTCGACTTTTCGAGAAAGACACCCCAGCCGCCAGCATTGAGTTCGCTACGACCTTGTAATGCTTCCCTGATGCCTTCGGGGTTATCGCGCTCTTCGCGTGTGAATTTGGTCTTGATGGAACGTCGGGTGAAGCCTGGAAACATCTGGGATATCATTTGAAAGTCTGTACCGAAAGACTTTAGGCCTTGATAGAACAATTCGGTGAGATCGGCAGTCCAACGCCGCCCTTGTCCGGGGAGAAGAAATTCATTAGGAAAGCGCTTGTTATTTTTCATGAAGCTGCGGGTCGTTAAGCGGGCAGTGATGTCTTGATCTTCGGTGACGACCATGGCCTCAAGTTCTCTCTCTGCATCACCCTCTCGATCGATGAAACCAGATTCAGGCACTAGCTCCATGACGCCGTCTGCGTTTACTCGGAGCTGGGGTCGCCGTTCAGTTTGTGCAGCGAGCTCTGCTCCTGCCTCAGCTAAAGCTCTATCTGCTGCTTCCTGTTGGGCTTTGGAGACTATGGTCTTGGAGTCTTCCTCTCTCCGGCGCTGTCTGACCGCGTCCCAATCGATGGTTCGCATCTCCTTTTCACGAGCAGATAGTTTTCCCCAGCGAACAGTGCGAGCGGCCAGGGAGTCCATGTAGGTGACGTCGGGGTCGATGGTTTGGTCCTCGGCATCTGATGGAGTGGCTTCCCGAGGTGGTCGCCCTTTTCGTTTCTTCTCTTTCCTTGTGCCGTCTTCACCCTCAATTCCATCAACTTCGTCGCCCTCTGGAGTGGCCTTTCTCCGCTTCTTTGGCTTGGGCTTGCGGCGTACGGCAGCCGCTACAATCTCGTCGGCAATTCGTCCAACCTCGCTCTCTGGTCCTTCGACGACTTCGTTACTTAGAGCTCCTTTGGTCTTTCTAGGCTTCCTCGGTCTTTTCGGCGGTGCCGGGGCTTCTTGGCCATCTTGTGGTGTGGATTCAGTAGCGTTCTTCCTCCCCCGGGGTTTGGCACCAGGTCGTTTTTGGGCAGGTCGAGTCTCCTCCTCGGCTTCGTTTTCTTCCTGGACATGGTCGGGATCTGTGTCTGCTGCAGAAGGCTTGTCCGCGCGTGGTTTGGGGGGTTGACGAGGTTTTTGTGTGGGAGCAGCAGCCGCAGCGTCTTCGCTACCCTCGGTAGGGTGGTTTACTGCTGTCCATGGTAGTTGCCTCCTCTTTCGCGGCTGTGGAAGAGCGTGGGAGTCATCGAGCTGTTGCGCAGTGTCGGTGTTTGTGGGCTGTTCTCCATCTTCAGTTACGGTTGGTAGCGAAAGGGCGACATCGACGTCAACTCGGCTAGCAGCGGTATCTGGTTGCACGGGTGGTCCTATGCGCCGTCTCTTGGGTGACCTGCCTGCTTCGATGTCATCTTCGAGGTATTGGGTGGTGAGACCTCGGGGTGAGGAGGACTGGACGGAAATACGTGGTGCACTATCCGCTTGTGACTGGGCAGGAGTTGGGAGGGTTTTGTTGGGCGTAGGGGCGGGTGGAGGGGCGCTCGTGACTATGGGCGTGGATGCAGGTGCGGGCGCAGATTCGACTGTACTCGAGACGGGCTCGGGCGCCCTCTCTGCTACAGCTTCTTGGGTCGCAACTGGCGTAGGTAGCTGTGCGGTAGTCGACGGTTCAGCCGTGGGTGCATTGGAGGACTCTGGCTCGGCTTGCAAAGGTTGCGCTTGGGCAGTTGATGCAGGCGTTTCTGGGGCAGAGGACGCGGGTGTAGGCGCAGGTGTAGGAGCAGGAGCAGAAGCAGTAGCCGGCGCAGCGCCCGGTCTTCGTCGTGCAGCCTTGGGAGCAAATTTCTTGCCCGTCGTGTTCTCTAATCACCATGACTTAGCAGGGTTGGGAGCTTTTTACATGGCGGACGACGCACTGTTGATGAAAGAACTAAATGTCGCAGCAGGCTTAGGCGCCGGGGCCTTGTCGCCGCCCGTGGGTGGCTCCTCGGCGGACATTGTACTCTGATAACCCCCTCTCAGCCAATGTATGGCTAATGTCAATCTTCTTCTCACATTTGGTGGGGAATGGTCAGGCACAAGTTCAAAAGAAAGAGAGACCTCGGGAGAGTCGCGTTTCCCTAACCCAACACAGACCACGGACTAGCGCGCCACTAGCCACCCTCTTGGCACCCAAGGAACTCTCTTCGCTCCCACGCCCACCGTCTCCTCAGCTACCTACGGCCTCACACGACACCCAACCACCCTCTCTACTCTCCTTTCCGCTGCCTCTCGATCGCCTGTCGCCTGCCTCATTAAAGTCGCTCCTTCATCTCTTATTAATGGTCTGAACGCGCGCGCATCTCGGTGCCCTTCAGACAAAGCCGGCGTCACCTCGATGAGGCTCGAAGCCAGGACAGTCGCACCCCCATCGCTTGACACTGTCAAGATGGAGGACCGAAAGCGGCCCATCAACGAAGACTCTGCTCCTCCTGCTAAGAGGCAAGCCGTGACTGTCAACGGTGCTCGCTCCCACCCAGACGCTGACTTGCCATGGAAAGATGACCTAGAGGTTCGCCCCCCGATCACCACCCGCCCTCGCCCTCAGCCCCCGGCGCACTCCCTCGCTGACACTGAAACGCTACAGGCTTTCCAGAAAGATGCCATTCTCCGCCAGATGCGCGAGTTCAAGCGCGAGAAGGCCACCGTCGAATCACAACTGAGCGAGTTGGAGGGCCGTTCGAAGCACCACGATGACCATCTACGAACAATTGATGCTTGGTTCGATCAGGTCAGTATACCCACGGGTTTTGATTGAGGTGATGCTAATGGCTTCTTAGCTTATCGATGAAATCAAACTCCGGGGTGCTGACCAGCTGCCGGCGTCTGAAGGCGCGTCCGAATCCTCTCCCTCGGTACCTTCAGCCCTCCTTTGTGAGGAGAATGAGACCTTCAAGCGACATTTGTCCAAGCGCAAGGAAAAGATTCTGTCTTCGCTATCCGATCTTTTTGCCAGATACCCTGCAAGCAGTCCCGAGGTTGCAGATCTCCAGAAAAAGCTTTCAGAACTCCTAGCTAGCGAGAAGGAGCATGTCATTCGTCTACAGCGGGTTGCGACTGAGAAGGAGCAATTATCTGACAGATTGGACACCGCTACTCACCGTTATCTTGTCGCCGAGAAGAAGCTCGACCGGCTGAAGAGCGCCCAGGTTCAGAAGCTTGAACAACAAGCAGTCGGGACTAGCGCTCCTGTGAAAGAGGAGGCACCATCAGCAAGCAATGGAACAGATGCAGTCAACGGCACCTCACCGGGACCCATCAGCGAAGAACTGGAAACTACAAAGAACCAAGCCGTAGCAGAGGCGGCCAAGAGGAAGCAACATCTGGAACAGATTGAACTGGAGAACAAGAAGCTTACAGAAGAGGTGTCGGCCCTGAGAGTGAAGCTTACCGGACTGTCTGATGATGACTACGCCAAGACAGATTTGTTCAAGGCCATCAAGAGTCAGCACGAAGATGTTATCAAGCGCATCAATAACCTAGAAGCACAGAACATTTCTTTACGAGAGGAGGCGCAAAAGAACCAGGCCGAGCGAACAGCCTACCGGATCAAGGTCGACGAAGAAGTCCGTACGACTTTGGCCGAGCACGCAAGCCATGTTTCACAAGCAGAAGCAAACTGTGCTCGCATCCGAAACGCTCGCGATGAGCTTGTAAGCAAGAACAACGTTCTGGAAGCCAGCCATAAAAATTCAAAGGAGTCCATCGAGCAATCAAAACAACTCGTGAGTGCTTGCGACAGCAGGATTGCGGCGCTGGAATCGGAATGTGAGCGACTGCGCCTGCAGATTTCGGAACAGCAGGCGTCCATGGACCAGGAACCTTCGGAGCTGGACGATTTGACACCGGAGCAGCTGCGCGCCAAGGTGCTGAAGCTCGAAAGCCAGGCCAAAATTTTGAGCAACGAGCTGCCCTCTATGGAGTCGGCGTGGAAGAAGGCGCAGGCTATTGCGAGCAAGAAGATTGCCGAGATTGCCAGCTGGGAAGAGAACATTGCCAAAGCGAACGCGGATAAGGCGAAAGCAGACCAAAAGTTTTTCGCCGCAATGAAGGCCAAGGGGGAGCTAGAGCAGCAAATCCGAATTCTGCACGCTCAGTCCAGAAAAGCCACCGAGGTTGTCTCGCAATTGAAAGAGGCGGATTCCCTCAGCCGATCATTAGTAGACAAACTGGAAAAGCAAACAGCGGAAATGCGGTCCCAGATGGATGAGCTTTCAATCCAGCACCGCCAGCTGCAACAGAAGGTCAGCGAGAATGTCATCACGTCAGAAGGCCAGGTCAGCCAAATAGCGGAACTCAAGAAACTCGTCGAGGCCAAGGACGCGACGTGCTCTGCCGCGAAGCATGCTCAACGCGAATCCGAAACCGAGCGAGACAAGTTGGCCGCACAGGTGACGGGATTAGAGAAACAAGTGCAAATCTACAAGAAGAAGAGCACCGCCAACCAAAGCTCTGAAGTTTCAACCATGGAACTGTTGATTCAGTGTCAGATCTGCAAGAGCAAACTGAAGAACACGGTCATCAAGACTTGCGGGCACATGTTTTGCGACCAGTGCGTACAAGACCGACTCACCAACCGCGCGAGGAAGTGCCCGAATTGCGGCAAGGCCTTTGGTAGCAACGATACCATGCGTGTGCATTTGTAGGGTCTAGGACTCGACCTGCATTCTGTTTTCATCAGCTCTTTGCCTCTTGTACATTACTGCATTTCTTTGAGTACCCTTTTTCTACAATTTCACATCAGCGTTGAGGGCAATTCTTGCGACTAAGCACTATGTGGTGCCTTGGATACGTTGGCGTTTTGCGGATGGCTATCTGTCACATTCCACGGCGTTGGTGTTTGGCGGCGTGGGAGCATGTACGATCAGAGCCGTGGTGTATGTCCAGATGACATGGATTCGCATGTTTTAGAAGACGATCTGAGCGTACTTATTCGGTTAGCGATGTTTCAATGGGCGTGGGCTAGATAAATATGACGGGCTTCTACGGAGCCCGGTATGCATGAGGGAGAAAATGCCAAACCGATTAATATGGAGAGTCTGTGCCAAATCAGGGCGAATGGAATATGGTGACTCACATAGAACCAAGCTGGTCGCCCCCGGTTGCTTAGCCGGTACGCTATTAAAAACGTGAAGTGACAGCCAACCACGTGAGGAACGTCGCTCAGAGAGGACGAGAACCAAGGATGGCGAGGCGCAGGGACCCGTTGGAAGTAGGGGTGTAGGGCTGAGCAATGACGTACCGAACGCGTCCCTCGCCGTTGCCCCACGCGACGCTACTAGTATAAACACCCTTTGAGACGACTATTATAACCACAACTGCACACGTCGGGACCCTTTCAGAACAGACCTACTTTCACCCAGCACTACAACAATACAAACTCTGCGCTATCAAAAACAAGGCTTTCGCAAAAATCGCCCATCCAGACTCGTCGCCTGTCAACTGTAGCAACCGCAAATTTATCACACAACAATGTCTCCCAACGTCCTCGCAGCCCGCTCCACCAACGCCCAAGTCAAACCCATGTCCTCACCAGAGAAGGATGCGGAGAAAAAGGATACCAAGAGCCTCGACTACCACCGTCAAGTCCTGCAGTCGCGTCTGAACGACGAGCAGTAAGTTTTCTCCGCCACTCGACTCAGATATCATGGCGCATATTAACGTGAGCACAGAGAGCAGAAGTACGTCTCGCCATCCGACGACATCCAGAGTCCCGCGACGCAGAAACTCGCCGCCTTCAAGACCAAGCACGCAATGAAGAAGTAAGTTGGGATCTCCCGCGAACGAAGAAGAAGATATTTGAAGAATGTTTGACTAATTTGATCTTAGATCGAAGCCGCAGACACTGTTTAAGAAGACAAGCTCTAAGAACTTCGAGTCGAGCAAGAGTGGCGGCGACACGCTCACGTTCGCTGATATTCCCAAGGACGGCGCGAACAAGCAGAGCGCGGAGGCCTAGAGAGGCAGACAGGGCTCGATGTTTTCTTGCTTGAAAGCGAATGGGTGGTTTGGGTTCTTTTAGGCGCACATGACTCTTGTATACCCCCTCTTTTATGGCCATAGTGTCGGTTGTCCTGGATTGAATTGGGACGGGGATAAGTCTAGTGGTTCACGACACGGATGGGATTACCTGGCGTTGAGTCTTAGTTTTTGAGGCGACCTAAGTTTAGGTTTGGTAACGAATATCACGACGGTTAAACTATACAAAAATGGAACCTGAGACCGTGGGACTGACACTAGCTGTACCTGAATGGATACCCCCTCTCCCCAGTCTCCATCCGGCAATGTCGCCAAGGCCCGCGTTGTAGCCCCCCATCTCTAGCCGCATGCCCTCCCGACCCACAAGATGACAGCACCGCAACACGACCAAGCAGCTCTCGAGGAAGAAGTAGCAGACCTCGAGCGACGTCTCCACGATGCAAAAGCACGACTGAACCCTGCTACCACCCTCGCGCCACCCGCATCGCAAACCGACGATGCAGGTCCGTCACCACACCCCCCTTCCCTCCTCCCACCCTTCAATCTAACACCACCAAGCCCTCCACGCGCTCCTCCTCCTCGCCGACTCCGCTCTCCCGCTAGGCTCCTTCGCCTTCAGCAGCGGCCTAGAATCCTATCTCGCGCACCACCGGCCCTCTCCGCCCTCGGCGTCGCAATTGCCAGCCTTCCACACCTTCCTCCGCTTATCGCTGTCCACGCTCGCCAGCACATCGCTGCCCTACGTCCTCGCCGCGTACCGCGATCCGATGCGCATTGAAACGCTGGACAATGATTTCGATGCGAGTACGCCGTGTACGGTTGCGCGGCGGGCGAGTATAGCGCAGGGAAGGGCGTTGCTGGCGGTTTGGGACCGCAGTTTTCGCGCGCAGTATAGCGCTTCGTGTGACGATGGCGATGGTGGTGGGGGTACGACGGTGCGGGCAGCGTGGAGGCAGATGGCGGTTGATGAGCTCGCGGCGTTTTCAAAGACCCTTCGCTCCTCGGAATATGTCAATGTGCATCTTGCGCCGCTATGGGGCCTCGTTACGAGTATCCTTGCGGTGCCGCTGCAGCAGGCTGCTTATCTTTTCCTCTTCTCGCATGCTAGGACCGTGGTTAGTGCCGCCGTGAGGGCGAGCGTTATGGGGCCGTATCAGGCGCAGGCGGTGCTGGCGAGCGCAGAGCTTCAGAATAGGATTCGTGGGCTGGTGGATGAGGGGTGGCATAGTACGGTTGAGGAGGCGGGGCAGAGCGTGCCTGTTATGGATCTTTGGGTGGGGAGACATGAGAAGTTGTATTCGAGGATCTTTAACTCTTGATGTCGGGGATTTGATGTGGTTCTCTTGTCCATATGATCTTGTCTATGTAGCGAACATAGCCCTTATATCCACTCTATGAAGAAGAAGAAAAGCTCTCGGTCTAGACTCATCACAAAAGCTCATCCCCAAAAGCAAATCCTTCAACACTTTTGCTTACTTCCCCTTACCCCCAATATCCCTCCCCATCTTCCTAAACAACGTCGCAAAACTTCCCCTCGTCTCCCAAATTGGCAGTAGACAACTAATCGCACTACTCGCAAATACCCAGATAAAACTCACAACCACCCACCCCGTGAAGAAGTCCTTGGAGAAGATGTAATGCGAGAAGAACATGGGCATGGGGAGAAGGAAATCGAGAATGAAGGTGAGCAGGAAAGCGGACACGCAGGCGATTTTGAAGGCGCGACGGAGTGTTTTGGGATCGTCTTGTTCCTCCAGTGTGGGCGCGAGATGGGGCGGGAGCTCTGCTGCTACCGCAGCGGGCTGAGTTGGAGCGTCGAGAGCGAGTTTCTTCTCGCCTGAATCGGAGAGTTCGGGTGTGGCGGGTGGTTGGTCGCCGTTTACACCGTCGGTTACCACGGCGTTGATGGCGCGGGTGATTTCCCAATCGAAATTGTCTGGCTTGATGAGTGTGATTGTGGTTGTTACGATGAGGCCTGTCATGATGGCAGCCAGATTACCCGCAAGAGTGGGGTACGACATTCCTGTTGTTTCTACGGTGATCTCTCCGTAATAGGATTTTGCGGTTGCGAGCCAGGCGGTTAGACCGGCGGCGAGGCCAGAGAGACAGCCGGATATAGCGCCTAGTTTTGTTTGCTTGCGCCAGGTGATGGCGAAGGCGGCTGGGAAGACGGCCCCTCCTATGAGGAGACCCATTACACTGGAGTTTGTTAGCGACTGTTAGAAGAAAGTTAGGGAAATGGCGCTTACAGGAATAGCCAACCAAGATCGATGGAGGCCGCGTTCCAGATGCAGGCAAATACCGACATGGTCAAACCGAAAACACATATCATGATATGCGAGACAAAAACCAGCTGTTTTGGCTCCGCCTTGGGAGAGATGTAAGCTTTGTAGACGTCGAATGTCAGCAACGATGACACCGCGATGAGTTCAGCAGAAGCACAAGATGTGACGGCCATGAAAAGCACTACCAACAGTGCCACAGCGCCTCCCTGTCCCATCAAGGTCTCTGCTGCAAACGCAGCCGCTAGTCCAGACGAGATTTGGCCGGAAGTTGGTACCTCAGGATATGTCGGAAAGCGTGGGTTATCAGTGAGCGCAACAGCAGCGAGGCCGAGTGTAGTCGAAAACCCAAATGGAATTGCGAACCAGGCGATTCCTCCTAGAAGGTAAGCGCGCACGGCAGTGGAAGGCTTTGAAGCAATGGCTCTCTGCCAGTAAGCTTGATCGAGAAAGACAGTACCGGAGCCAGAGCAGAGTTGGATGACACCGAATATCAGCCCAAAGTTGGACTTCAATGTAACGTATGACCCATCCTGGTTTCCTGCGACGGGGCGCTGGTTGCCGGCTTTCTTGAGAAGCTCATACATCTCGCCAGGTGAGCCGATTAAGGGGCTTACTGCGTAGGCATTGAACATGAAGTATAGGATGATAATCATCAGGATCAAAGTATGGCTGTAGTCGCAAATGAATGTCGCTCGCAGGCCTCCGAGGATAACATAGGCGCACACACCTGTTCTTGTTAGTGTTTTTCTACACCGGAACCTCAAGCCTTGACATACCAACGGGAATGAGAAAGACGGCCGCATAGACCGGCATCCCTGTTAAACTGGTAACCACCGCACTTCCGCCTAGCAAGAGCTGGCTGCCGACCAGAATGTTCGTAATGAAGGCGAACACCATGAATACCAAATGTGCAGCTGTACCATATCTCGCTTTGATAATCTCAAGATATGTGTGACATCTGGGTGCATTCTGCTTGACCTTGCAAGCCAAGATTGAAAACATAAGGATCTGAACAGTAGCACCTGCTGCGTACCAGAATGGCCCAGCAACGCCATATTGGTAGGCCACCGTAGAAGATTGGAGTAGCGTGGCAGCCCATGTCCACGCGGAGACGATACCCGAGGCGATGAGACCAGGCTTTACGGAGCGAGAAGCTGTATTGAATTCTTCAGACGACTGGGTTGAGTAACGCGTGTATTTGTTCTGGAGATAGGATATGCCCATCATAAGAAAGGCGAAGAAGAAGCCGATTCCGATGACGACGCCTAAGTCTGTAAGCGGCCATGTCTAACGAGGATGTGATATAGCATACCATAACCGGCTCCAACTGGAAGAGGTATTCTAGTTGCATCTGCCATGTTGAAGGCTGGACAAATTTTAGAAGGTCGTACAGATTATCGAAGCCCTCAACCTGTCGGTCGACCAAGTTAACATATATCTTCGATCGCTTCCGACTCCAATTCCCGACCAGGGCCCGTCAAGATACTGTCGCTCATAGTTCCAGTCTGCCGCTCACGGAGTTTCCGCGGCGATTACAGTGCAGAATGCGGGATGCCCATTGGTGTAATGGCTAAAGTGTATTGCGAAGCGGCAAGTGTAGTGGCGATCTAACATTACAACATGGGCTTGTTGTACGATAAGCCAGGATCAGCAGCGTTCCGCGTGTCCGTTACCAGAATCGCCAGTATAAGCTAATTGTTCCTGATCTTGCGTGCCCCCTGAATGCTGAACACCCTTTTCCGACAATCGATCGAGCAACGATAAGGATAATGCTAGTAGGATTGTTGCTTGACAATAGCTTGCTGCTAAGCGAACTGAGGTCATGTTTGGGGTAAGGACGCAGCTACCAAAAGTGGCAGAAGACCACGGTCAAGCGCATGATAAACCCCGGGCTCGGTTAGCAATCTACCCCGCGAACGGCGAATCAGCGAGGCGAGACTTGGACATGTCTGATAACTCCAATTGGAGTCATGATAAGTAGAATTGGAGATCGCAAGAGTATCCTTGTCGCTACATTTGCCGTGTCGTGACGAGAAAGCTGTCTGCACTGTAAACCTTCCTTTCCACAGCGTGCGCGACGGATCCTAGACCCGATTCTTCTCTTTCATGGTCGCATAAAGGCAAGTTGCATCTCCGATAACTGGTGGCGAGGAGGCGTGCGCGATAGGTGACGTCGACCACGGCTGGTGCGATTGAACTACGTCCATTCCAAAGCTGTCGCAATTGATACCATGCCGATCAAATGGTCTGACTATCAATACGCCGTCCAAAATTACTTCTCTTTTGAATTGCAAGAATAATGGCAGGCGTTTTGCGCCTGTGCAGCCGTCTCCACCCTAAACGCAACGCAACGCCGCTCTAAGATGTACCGTATCTCCTCCTTCGATCACCCTCAATTCTTCGCTCCCGCGGTCCGGATCTGAAAAGTAGCTCCAGGTAACGCCGCGCTCTCCGCAGTGACGGTCGCTTGTATGCCCAAGCTCGCCAGGCATCCTCTTATCAAGCCAGCAGGAAAGTACAGAAACGGCTGCACCCTAGCCTGACTATTCGCATCTCGACCCAGTGCTACATCTCCAGTCTGCGCCACCAAAGCTGCTTGCATAGCTGCGTCGTATTTTTTCGTGTCAAAGGACATGCGGCCGAGGGGCTTGAAGGTGTTGTCGGTGAGGACGTATATGCCACGGTGGTTGGTTTTGAGGTTATCGATTTGTTTCCGGAATAGGAGCATCCAGAGATCTTTGCAGAGGAACTTTATACAATCGAGAGGAGTTGTTGGGCGAGGTGCATCGCGAGAGAATCTAGACAGTGTGTCAGAAGAACTGATCGAAACCCATGTTCTGTTGACGTAGCAGACTTACCTTTCGACAACTCCCAGCCCCACCCTGTACCCCAGGCTCTCCAGTCTGTGAAATACTGCTTCCCGTGACTCTTCTTCATCCACCGTGGCTGTGCCTCCTGCGCCTACAGGCCCACCATCTGTCCCCCTTGCTGTGCCTGCCACTGTACTTGACGCGTCGTTGCTTGTGCCTGATAATCGTTTTGGCTTTGCGGCCGATGTACCATGTATCCATTCCTCTTCCCGTGCAGCAAGATCAGCTGTTATACGATAGGCCATGGGGACAAGTTCTATGAGTAGGAGGTCGAGACATGATGTGTTTACTAACGAAAACGTAGGATCAACGTAGGATGTTGTGGCTTCATTTGGTGCGGACGGGTTGGCTTGCGCCATGTTGAGCGAGTAGCGTGTATATTCAAGCTACTCTCGATATCCAGTGGAAGCCTGGGGAAGGTCACAATGTGCGAAGTGATGCGCGCGCGCTTGAGTGCGGTAGGGGCGAGGGTTCGCGATGTGAACTGACGGAACTGCGGGGGGTGCAGAAGCCTAGGGTCGATTGGTTGTCGTATATAACGATGCTCTGGAGGTATGTGGCCTTTTGTGTGGAATTAGTTGCAAAGCGCAATGCGGTCGGCTGGTGTTGGAGCTCAGATGTGGGTTGTCTTGAGCCGCGGTCGATCATTCTGCAAGGGTCCACGATGTCATGGCTCGGCACGCACTACGAGCCTCATCACTACTTGTATTCATCCCCAAACCACCAGATTCGGGCATGAAAATCTCTATATGTAATGATGATATGACGAGTTATTTCAGTTTAGTCTTCGCTTTATAAAAAAAAGTGCTAGTTTGGCAGGTCACGCAGGCTGGGTCATCTTGTAGTCATGGATATATTCCTTTTCTGCTCACAGTGGCAGGTTTTCACAGACATTCCAAGATATGTTCTCACTTGGGTTATATCTCATCATCCGTCATGGAGGTCTATAATCTATCTGTACATGGTGGCATTAGCTTCGAGGTTGGGCCATGCTTTCACCCGGATGAACTTACTTGGCGGGAGGGTTCGCGACGAACTCGACACCCTTGCTAATGTTGCCCTTCAAGCCTTCATAGCAGGCCTTGAGAAGCTTCTTCTCGTGGTCGTTTGCGCTGCTGACGACGTCGATGGCCTTTTCGGCACCGTTAGGCTGTTGTGAGAGTCAGTACAAGGGTATCATGGTAAAAGACACGGCTACTTACACCAAGCTCAATGGGTACAGAGAAGAAGTCGGTGCCGGTGGCCTTTGCGATGGCGTCGCCACCCTCAACACCTGGGAGGTAAACGAAGCTGGGCTCGACGATGCCCTTCTCACCCTTGGCAGCCTTGATGACCTTCTCGGCGAAGCTACGCGTAGTTAGTACGTGTTTTGAGGCATGAGGACAAGTAAGACCTACCGGTATCCAGCGTACGCCATGGAAAGCGTGGCGGAACCTGCGCCCTCCTTGGCCTTGACAACCTCGTCACCACCGAACTGAACACGGTTGACCAGGGCATCCATCTTGTCAGCGGGGATTTCAACGCTTGGCTTGGCCTGGCTGAACAGAGGAACGATGGTTTCACCGGAGTGGCCACCAATGACGGGAATGCTCAGCTTGCCAGGGTTCTTCTCGCCGGTAATTTCTGCGACAAAGGTCTCTGCGCGAACAACATCTAGCGTGGTGACACCGAAGAGCTTCTTGGGGTCGAAAACACCCGCTTTCTTCAGGACCTCAGCAGCGATAGGAACAGTCGAGTTGACGGGGTTGGAGATGACGAGGACAAAGGCCTTGGGGCAGTACTTGGCGACACCCTCAATGAGGCCCTGTACAATGCCGGCGTTGATCTTGAACAGGTCATCGCGGGTCATGCCAGGCTTGCCTAGATCCTTGTCAGTCTCGTCTCTGCAAGCTTCCAAGTGACAACTTACGAGGAATACCAGCGGGGATGACAACGACGTCGGCACCAGTGAGGGCGCCCTTCATACCGTCATCCTTGGGCAAGAAGCCTGTTACAGTCTAACCAACTTCAGTATGTATGTTTATATGCGGGGCTAGACCTCATACGGCTGGGGTTGAGATGTGCGACAGGTCGGCAGCGACACCGGGTGTGTTGACGACATCGTAGAGAGCAAGCTCGTCGACGTGCTGGCAAGACTTGAGAAGCAGAGAGAGGGGCTATATCTTGTTAGTAAACATGCGATATGTCGAAGCCCCTGCGGTACTCTCGGTATCATACCTGTCCAATGCCTCCGGAAGCTCCAGCTACTACGGCCTTGACCATCTTGAACGTATTTGATGAAGAGGACGGATTTTGTGCAAGTGGGTGAATTAGAGAGGATGCAATTGAAGAGTCGGTGAGAGAAGAGGAAGGCAGAGTGGTGGCTTCAAGTAGGGTGAGAGCTGCACCACGCGCGTGTTCTGTTGGTCCCGGCAAGGTGGGGTGGAGCACGAGCCAGTAGCGGGGTACCGGGACGAGGCTGGGACGCGCCTCAACTAGAGACAGTAGTGCTAATGCTCCCCAGGACCCCCACAGCCTTGGTTTCGTTGGGAGAAGCCAAGTGTGTGAGGGTCCGCGCAAATCAGTCGTGTTACAGTAGACGTGTTGATGTACGAAGCGCTCAAGTCGATACACGCATGCCTCTGCGGCTCTCAGTCCGCTGTGGCCAACGCATATGACGCGTGCCTCGGTGCTACGAGACTTCGGAATTCAACGGACGCCCACTAGAAAATGCAGGTACAAACACACATAGACCCGCGCATCATCGCACTGGTCAACCAAGACAGACCTCGGTCATGTTCAGCCTCGTGCAGTCGCCGGAACGGACCGGGGCATCGGTCCACCAAATCTCACAGTTGTGCTGTTACGGGACAAGCATCACACGTTCACAAGCCAAATACCATTCAATTATGTGATACCGTCTTGTGACGCCCTCATGATATCAAGCCACTCCGCGGCCGTGTGCCCGAACACCCTTCCTAAACGCCGTATCCAAGTTCAATTTAACAGCATCGCTGAGACTATTATACCAGCTTTCAGACTTGGCTGTCTTTGCATGAGAACTTTCCCGGCCGATAATTAGTTATCAGCATCCACTCGCTCGCCTTGCGCATCGTCGTCGGGGTCAGCCTCTCCATAGCGGCCGAAACCTTGCGGATCACCAGCATTAGGATCCGGTCCGCGCTGACCAACAGCATACATCTGAGGTTGTTGGCCCATGGCGCCGTATGGGCCATATGCATTAGGGTCGAACATGCCCTGCTGTGCATATACACTGGGATCGTTTTGCACCGGCCCTGGGTACATGGGAGGCTGTCTATAGTCCTCCTGCTGGGCAAGATGCTGGTTCATGCCGTAGTCAGGAGGAGCCATGGGGTGCTGAGCGTGTACGGGCTGGGGCATGCCACCGGGGGGGACGACAGCTGCCGACGACTGCACAGCCGCGTTTTGGCCCGCGCTCCTCTTGTGTGGATGCGCCTCTTCGCGAGGCACGATATCGATAAGGAAGTCGAACATGTCCGACTTGGACAGTGCTGAGGCGATGTCGGAGCGCTGTAGAGTACGACGCTTGTTCTCCTCGGCGTGAATCCAGGCGCGCATTGTGAGTTCGGTGATGAAGATATCACATCCCTTGGCGAACAGAATGGGCGCTTCGGCAGAAATCATCTTGACCTCTGGGTCAGCCTTCATGACCTTCTTGATGCGTGCGAGCGGCAGCTGGTGCAGCTTGTAATCATGTTCGTCCGTCTCGAGCTTCGTCACCTGCTGCTGCCAGTAGGTGTTGAGAATGTCGCGGTAATTCCCTGTTAGTCCTTGGTTGACCTGCAGGCGTCAGCTATCGCGACCTTGAGCGAGCATGGAGCTTGTGGGCGCCTACATTTTGCCAGGAGCCGGTGAAGAGCTGCGGGTCGGGAGCTTGATTTTGTGCGGCAATCTGGACCAAATATCAGCAACTAGAAGCTGGACATAAGCGCGGATGCGCGAGAAAACATACAGCTGCTGATGCGCCTGGAGGATCAAGTCAGCACAAGCGTCCACGGTGAATGCGACTGGACAAGCTGCGCGCGAGCTGTTTCGCACGCGACGCAGGCCGGCAGCGGGTAGACGTACCATAGTGACCGCCGTTAGCGGAGTCGTAGAGAGGATTGCCCTGTTGGCCATCATATTTGCGGGGCGCAGCAGTGGCCTGGCGCATCTTCTGCTGGCTGTGGCCCTGGAGGTTCACTTGGTCCATGGCGTAGGCTGGGTTGCGCAAGTGTTACGCGGTAGGCAGGTGCGCGTCAGTCGGGGGCGTTTCTGGATGGCAGACAATTGCTCGTGGACGGCGGGTTGGTGCAGAAAGATATGCGCAACACCCAATGACTGCTCAAGGTGTGGCTGTAGGCGCGTTGTGGAAGGAGAGCGCCGTCGTGATTGCGTCAAAGGTGCGGTCTGAGTGGCCGGGAAAGGTGCAGAAAGATGGCGCGGGGAAGACGCGAGTACCTGTCTTTTGGGGCGAGAGGCGCTGCTGCGGGCGGCCTGTCATTGTGTATGAGCATCCTTTTTTATTGCACAAACCCATCGTGAGGTTGATCCAGGAATGCCACTGACCTATGCTCCGGTTGGACGAATCAAATTCCAGCCCGAGTATATAATTCGCGGAGTTGAAGCTTGGTTGGTGGGTTTCTGACGAGTCAACGAACCACAGCTAAGCAAGGGCCCCAACGTTACTCAGGTACGCGGAGAATATCTAGAGAAGGGCGGGGAGGAGCTGCAGTATTTGACGAATACAAGCCGAGTCTGTAACTTCTGACGTAGTGAACACGCTGCTGCATCGTCTCCTGGACGACAGGAACCTCCGCCATGGTCACGCCAGCCATGCTTATATGCCTCCTCTCCATGTCGCACCACGCCTTGCTACGAGGCCTAGGGGAGTGACAGCACAGTAGCGGCGCCGTGTTTATGCCGCCTCTATCACATTTCGTGCTGCTAAGGGGCGCAATACTCGAACCCATCGTGACCTTGGCTAAGCGGGACAGGCTACCAGGGCAACACACTTCACATCAAGGCACCGCACTAGAAAGACGGCAAATTCCCCATCCCAGCTGAAGTAGCATGCGGAATGCGAATGCCATTGGCTAGGATGATGCCTTCCGATTGGCCGTTTGCGCAAAGAGGCCATGCCAGCGATGAGTTGTTCACCTTCTATTCTCTCCTGCGCGCCATGACATGCAAGCACGCGTCATGGGCCAATATGCCAGGAGCTGACGGCACGAAAATGAAGCTGACCTGAAGGGCAATGGGAATGAGCGACTTGACGTGGCGGATGCGAATAGCAGGGGTAGACTTTTGGATGTGGAAGAAGCTGGAGTAATAAAGGTTGTGTAATTCACCACCCAAGTAAGACTGTCCACTCATCTGCCCGACTCGTGGACGCCTTCGCCGTCGTGGGTCCGCCTCGTGCTGCGACGCGACCGAACGGAAGCAGGGAGCTTAGTTTTGCCGACATGGCCCGTGCACTCGTCCCTTCTCAAAAAGTTGCTCTCCAAATTTTCCATCTCTTCCCTGTCAACGCCAGCATGGAGTTGCCAACGCACCAGCCGCTCGTCGAGGATACCGATGAGGACCTCTCGGATGAGCAGATTCGGGAGCTGCTCAACGAGGCTGCCGTGCGCATGCGCGCCAAAGCAGCGCAGCCTGCAGCTAAATCGGAAGCACCATTCAAGCTGCCGAAACTGACGCCCGGCCATATTGCCGATACTTACGAGAAGACTGACGGCAACATTACGCGCCTAGATCACTCAAAGCTCGTCGACAAGAGCCAGAAGGCTTTGGCTAATGGCATCAAGAAGATTGAGGATCCGCTCCAAATCAAGAAACAAAAGCAAGAGGTACGTACCCATCCTGATCGCATTTCTACGCCTGTGATGATATCTATCCCAAATGTTTTGCTGAGCAGACTCGGGCGCCGTCTTGGTTGCCCTCCTGCGCTACTGAGGCACCATTAGTTCATAGTTACACTGAGGCACCTTGTCACTTTGCATTTCTCTTTCAAGTTGTCTGCTGCAACATGCTAACAGCTTTCTCAGGAAAGGAAGGCAAATGCCGGGGCACAATGGTTCAATATGCCCAAGACCGACCTCACACCGGAACTGCGCCGAGACCTACAGCTTCTGAAGATGAGGAACGTCCTTGACCCCAAGCGCCACTACAAAAAGGACAACTCGAAAAGCGATGTTCCTGCCTTCTCCCAAGTTGGCACAATCATTGAAGGCGCCACCGAATTCTACAGCAGCCGCTTGAAGAACAAGGATCGCAAGCAGACCATGTTGGAGGAGGTCATTGCTCAAGAGCAAGACAGCGGCCGCTTCAACCGAAAATACCAAGATATCCAGACGACCAAGTCGAGCGGCAAGAAAGCCCACTACAAGGCTCTCAAGGCAAAGCGAAATAAGGGCAAGGTCGTCAAGCCTTGAACGTGTGCAGTGGGATGTCACATGTCAATGCAGTTTGCTTTTTGCCCGTTCTGGCATAATACCGTTAGCTCTGCTTGCATTCGCCTGATATGGCACTATGCTAGCTTAGCCCTCACTATCAACAAGAGCCTGCCTGCCACTAGCTGGGCCGGAAGCCCGCCGTCATTGGCCATCAAGGCCGGAAAGGACCTCCTTTACCAAAGCCTGCATGTCTTTGGCTGCCTCCCGTCCCGCCTCCAGTACTTCCTCGTGGTTTGCCTTGCCTTGGCTGAGATGTTCATTCAATTCCGCCCTGCTCATGGTCTGGATTTCTGCGTCGTTTCCGCGAGAACCTGCTTCGAGGACAGCAACGTTTGTGACCAGACTGAATGCAAGGACGCGCATTCCTGCGTGCCTGGCGACGATGATCTCTGGCACGGTCGACATACCGACGACGTCGGCTCCTAGCATGCTCAACATCCGGCATTCAGCGCGGGTCTCGTAGCTTTCAAAAGTCAGCGTACGTTCGATGCTCATAGTGGAATGACATACGTCGGTCCCGCAACAAATGCGTATACACCTTCGTGTAATCGTCTCTTCTGCTGATCAAGACCCAGCTTGGCCCAGGCTCTATGCACCTGTCTCCTCAAGTCGAGGTCGTATGCATCCGACAGCGGTGGAAAGCGTACACCAAATTCCTCAATGTTGGGGCCGCGCAGAGGATGAATTCCTACGAGCCCAGCCATGTTGAGATGCTAGATAACGTTAGGGTGAGTTTGCAGGATTGCAAAGGGTTTACGCACGTCGTTCAGGCACACGATATCTCCCACGCGGTAAGTCTGGTTGAGACCACCAGCTGCGTTTGTGACTATATCTGTTAGCCAAACAGTCTAGCACTGCTCTTCGTTACTACGGTACCGATCATGGTCTCTACACCGAGGAGCTTGCACACTCGTGTAGCGAACGTGACTAAGTCCATCGTGTGTCCTTCATAGAAACTATCAATGTCAATACAATGTCTGTTCAAAACACTTTGCATCCAGTGATGTGGTGACTCACTGTGCTCGTCCAACAAGAAGCGCTACGGGAGTCTTTTGAGGCCCAATCTGACCAAACACGAACTTCCCAGCATGACCCTGAACTGTTCATCTTATCAACACCCCGCATTTGCTGTTTTACGCATCGTCAATGATGCGGTTCAGTGCCATGTACTTACCTGTGCTCTTGGGAAAGTTTGGAATAGTGCCATAAGCCAGCTCAACCTTTGGCTCAGGTTCGATGGTGTCGGCAAGGCCACCCAGACCAGATCCGCACACAATGGCTACCTTTGGGTTTTGGAGTGCCTCGGGCAGTTGGGAGCGCACGTACTTGGCCGTCTCGGTAGCGCGGGCATAGGCGTTTGGTGCAGCGACGGTATCTGGTGTAGACTCCATCTTGAAAATCCGGATGTGTTAATGAGAGATAAAATGAGAACGGGTGTATGAGCACAGAAAACAAAGAGACCGTGACTAGCAAATCAGTCCGCCTCGTACGTGTGACATTATCGGAGGATACGGCTAGGGTACAGAGGGAAGGCGGCGGCCAATTCCGATGTCGCCAAGACTATTAAGCGGAAGCGTGACTAGCGCCATGGTCGGTCGGAGGAAGAAGTTCGATGCTGGATTTGGGGTCAAGTGCGACGACAGCGAGTATGGCCGCGCCACGATGTATGCGCTCCTTTTTGGGGCCCGCGAAGAGGGCTAAGGTACGAGTTGTATTATTTACAGCCATTGCTACAGGCGAATTGATGCTAATGCAGTAAATAGATTTCCCACGCCCCACGGCCATATACCCAGACATTCTCGCGGACCAAGAGCTCAAGAGCAGAAGAGGACAACGAGAGGGATTCGAGAGACGACAGGGACTCGAAGCTTATTGAGCAGTTGAAGATGGATCTGGAGAGTGGGGACATGCCACTTGACCAACGGTTGGAAGACCTGGGTCTTGATCCTCAGGAATACAAGACGTATGGCAGCCCTCACATGATGAAGAGAGAAAGGCAGGAAAGGGAATGCTAACAAGACGCCAGTCTATATGCCAGCCAACAAAAAGTCAATAAGCGCCAGCAAGAACGGGAGCCCAAGACGCGCGAAGAGGCACAGCGGCAATGGAAAGAACTACAAAATACACCGGACCACCTAGGCCTGCTGAAGGTCTACAAACGCGCCGGTGTAGAGCCTATCAAAGCCGCCAAGTACGTACTCGCCCAATTTACATGTTTGTATGTCTGGAGCGTTCTCTAACGATGCATTTCAGAGAAAAAGGCATCACCCTACCTACCAATGAGCCCCCTCTGGATCCCAAAACTGCCGAAGCCCTCGAAGCCCTCCGCACACCCATCAACGTCCGCGCCGTGCACCTGCGCCCCCTCCGCCGCACCCCCGAACACGGCGTGCCCACCTGCGACCTCCAGCTGCGCACCTACAACGTCCGCAGCCTACTCCTCTTTGCCGATTTCGCTGTCCGCGCAGCCTACTACATGGGCCTCTGCGCGCGGGGCCCTGTGCCCCTCCCACGGATAACCGAGCGCTGGGTGGTCCCGCGCTCCAATTTCATTTTCAAAAAGTCGCAAGAGAACTTTGAGCGCATCACCATGCGGCGCCTGATCCAGATCCAAGACGGCCACCCGGATGTCGTCAAAGCGTGGTTGGCCTTTTTGCAGAAACACCAGTACCATGGCGTGGGTATGAAGGCGAATATCTGGGAGTATGAGAGCTTGGAGGATGCCACACGCGCTGGGTACGAGGTCAAGCAGGGCGATTATAGCCGCAGGAGGGAGGGCAAGGTTTTGGATAAGGTTGAGGAGATTCTCAAGAGTGAGGGGTATAAGGAGGCCATGAAGGGGCATAAGAGTGAGGTGGAGATGAGACCTTAAGGGAATGTGTATGATATTGGTTTCTGCATGACCAGCGGAGGATTCACATCATACTAGAAAGTATAAAAACATTCTGTATATATAGACGTGCAAGTAAACACCTTTCTTCGTGAGAACTCTCGCATGGCATTCGTTACAAAGATGTGATATATTCATAACGCATGCACTCCCCAAAGCCAGCCTTATCTTCTTTTCAATCTCGCATTTCTCACATGCATCAACCACACCGAAGCCCCCTACACTCAAAACTCCATCTCCTCAACGCTTGCCTCGCCAGCATACCGCTCATCCGCAAGCAACAGCTCCAAAATAGCATCCAGCAACTCCTTTTGCAAGCCCCTACCCTGCAGCGCCCTCACCTTATTCAAAACCGGCTCGCCATTGTTGACACAGTTCCAGTAATCCCATTTCTTATCTAGTTCAATCCACGCCTTGTCGATGATATCCCAGATCTTGGGATTCGGGTCGAGAACATCGAGTTGCGGGCCACTGCTTCCCCCACTACCACTGCTAGTGGCAGTGGTAGCGCAGAGCTCAATGTGGATCGTATGCGACGTGGGCACTACATCGAGCACAATAAGCGTCCCGTTGCTCACATGCTCGACCTTGAAAGAAAGAGACTTTGCATTCTTCTTCGTTGTCGGCGAGGTGGTAATGCAGCGGATTTCCTTGTCTTTCTTCGGTGTGTGGGCCAGGAGGCGGATTTTCCACGTCCTGTTCTTGGGGATGGCTGTGTTTTCAGGCGACGTGGGTCCAATTTTGAGGACGCCGGTGGATTGTTTGTAGGTGATGGGTGTGTGTGCGAAACGCACGGTTTCGTCGGCGGATTCCTCGTGGCCTTCGTCGGAGATGATAGAGAAGCCGCCGTCGTCGACGAGATGACCAGTGCCGTCGTCTTCGACCAGCGTGAAGGATCCGTCGGCGCCGACTGCGAGGAGGATCTCGAGACCTTCTGGGTTCGGGGAGCCGGATTTAGGTCGGTAGGCGGCGTCGAGCGGGATGATGGAACCCTCCTTGGCGAATACAGGGACTGTGTTCAGGGGCCGGTGGACGGTAAGCTCGCCGGCGCGGTTGTACACAACGCCAGTGAAGATGTCGACATAGCGTCCCTCGGGAAGCCAGATCTTTTCTGCGCCGAGATGGGTAGTCGGGTCGCGTGGTTGGGTAATGGGCGCAACGATCATTTCAGAGCCGAAGCGGAATTGGTTGGGGACGTTGTACGCTTCGTCGCTCTCGGGGTAATCCCAGTACATGGGCTGGACGAGTGGTTCGTCATCACTAGCACTTCGTGCATTCATAGTGTACAAGTATGGGATGAGGCGGTGTCGGAAACGCAATGTGTCCTCAACGATGGCACGCGCTTCTTCGTTGAAACGCCATGGCTCGCGAGTATTGAAGGGGTTGTTGTCGGAGTGCAAGCGCAGGATGGGCGACCAGCAGCCAAGCTGTACCCATCGTGTGTATAGCTCATCGTTCTTGTAGCCATGGGTGTGACCTCCAATGTCATTGCTCCACCATCCGTATCCGATATTTGATGCAGTAGCCGTGAACTCTGGTTGGAAGTGCAAGCTGTCCCAGGTGATAATCGCGTCACCCGAGAAGCCAATCTGATAGCGCTGAGCACCTGGACCACCGAAACGGGAGAGGATCAAAGGGCGCTGTGACCCACGGCCGCTGTCGAGGAAATGGAAGTGGTTGAGCACCCAAAGCGGGTCTACACCGGGAATCTTGGATGTGTTGCCTTGCTGCCAGTCGACCCACCAGAAGTCGACACCTCGCTCTTCGTGTTGGTGATGTACAATGTCGAAGTAGGCGTCCATGAACTTCTTGTCTGTGCAGTCGAACGGGATTGTCTGGTTAGACGCTGGGTCAATCCCAAGATATTTGGCAACCTCAGGGTACTGGGCTTCAAACGGCCTGAACCCGTCTGCTGGATGCAAGTTGAGCGTCAACTTCATACCACGGTCATGTAGCTTCTTCATAAAGGCGTCCGGGTCAGGGAAAAGCTTCTTGTTCCACGTGTATCCGGTCCAGCCGTTGTAACCGCCAGGAATATCCCACACCAGATGCCAGTCCATGTCCACAACGGCAACATTCATGGGAACGTCGTCTCTGTCAAAATGGTCGTGCAGCTCGAGATATTCCTTCTCGTCGTATGCATGGTATCGGCTCCACCAATTGCCCATTGCGTATCGTGGCAGAAGAGGCTGGCTCCCAGAGACGGCATAAAAAGCGCGCATGGCTTCACGATAGTCGCGACCATACATGAAGATGTACTGGTCGGTCCTGTCGCCACTCCTGCGGCCTGCTATCCATCCGTTGTCTTCGAAGAGCATGGACTTGGTGTCATCCAAGGGTGCCATGCCCTCTCTCGACAGCACACCAGGGCCTAGCGTTGCCCTGCCGTTGACCCCGTCCAAGGTGCGTGTGGTACCACCCAAGTTCGAAACCTGTTGCCCATATGTCCACGTGCCCGTCACGTTCCCCTTGAGATGTATCTTGAAGCCATCGGCACTGAACTTCTTCTTGTCGTAGACGACGTGGAGACGCTTGGTTACAATCTCGATGCCGTGGCCTCTGTCCCAGACATAAAAGTCGGGGACAGCTAATTTGCGGTTTATAGCAAAGGTACTGGCGCGGTCTTCAAAGCGACCGTCCTCGGCCCACTCAAAGCGAAGCAGACCATCAGTGAGGATGGTGAAGCGGTACTTGTCGCCCGCGACAATGGCATCAGGGTGCGCGACCGGGCGCGTCTTGAAGTCGTAGCGCGCTTTCGACATGGCTCTTCGATAACGACACGGTATAAAGTGATGCCTCTTGCCTACGCCCTCGAGAGCTTTTGTGGCACAGCGAGGAGCAGCCAACAGCTGGCGGGTCCATCGTCTTAAGCAGGTCAGGGGAAGGGAAGCTCGGACAGTGTGCCTGACTAAGGAAGCCGATGATGGCAACACGCGCGTGACCTCAGCCTAGTGTGGACGCTTGACCTGTCAGGATCGGAGACCCTGGAAGGAATGTCAGGCGATGACCCAAGATCGGTCTTCTTGCCTCGGCCGGCACACCCTCTCCATGGTGAACCACTGGGGAAGACGGCGTGTGGATGGTGTTACGAAATCGACGTGTGGAGTGGACACGCGCCGGCATCATTTGAACCCGGAGAAATATTTAGTCTATGCAGGTGTGCTGCAGGGTGCCTGCAAGCAACCGCGGGGGAGTCGCGACAAACTTCGCACTGCATGTGAAGACACATTGGTACTACGCATCTACTTTGTGTCATGCGGTTGACGTTCGCGCCTAGATGCCAGGATGAAGGCTGTCTCGAGTCATTATCGGGAACAATAGGTCCTATCCATAGGTCCTAGGTGGAAGGGCCTAGCCTCAACACCTAACTCTATCATGCCTTTGAACATCACCCTATAATATTACGGTAGCTTTTCCAGCACACCCTCATTCTCTAGCTCAGCATCTGAAATAGTCAAAGGCGTCCGGCCCCAATTAGAACATGCGGGGTGGCAGGCATTGCGCTTGCGCATCTCATTATACAGCCATGCCTGGTATCGTTTCTCCTTGTTGTATGGATGCGCATGACTTCCTTGGGTTCACAGCTGAAGTTGAAGTTGCACATCGAAATCATGACTGCCCTCACTCTCTGCGCCCGCCCAAGGGCTTCTACCCATACAAACACGAGCACTTGAGCATCCAATACCGGGCGGTGTATGCTCGTAGCTTAGTACGTTGAACCAAACTGGGCATAGAGTTACTGTTCTTGACTTGAGGCTTCACCCAAAAGCCTTGCCTGCTCATCATCAACGGACAAAATGTACTGGAAAAGGTCGCTGCCTAGCAGAAAAGCATTAGATATTGTCTGAAATGCTACCTTCGCGATGGGAGATGCACTTCGTTGACAGGAAAGCCTAGCATCAGGAGCTTTGCTCATCGCTGTGCTGGAGCTTGAAAACATTACGCTGGGTCGGTTCAGACGATGCTCGGGGTTCTATCACATGCTCTTGGCTCCATGAGCTGTATGATTGTTTTTTTCTACCAATGGGCAGGACACGTTGTGCTCGAAATTTGTGGGGTGGACGACAATGGCAGTGTAACGTATAGCTCACAGTGCATGTAGACGTGAGGAGGTCGTCAACGCAATATATCGTTCCGATACCTCAGGGCTCAATGTTACTCAGATGCTAAAGTCCAAAGTCAGTGAGACATTAAAAATCGACATGCTCATTACTCGTGCGGAACACGTGGCAAGTCCGCGTCGGAGACACGATCCGATCCGATTTGCTTGGATGACTATGTACATCAAGGTGCACCTTCCCGCATAGAGAGTCCGTGGGTGAGATCGAGGAATGCGTTCCAAAAGCGATGCCGATTCTTTGTTGTCTTCAGATGCCCACCTAGCTAGGTGGTCAGTGTTAGTGTAAACCTATACCCATGAGCCGCACATACCATCATCTTAATGATAAAGTGAACCTTCCACATCATCAACATCGACGTACCCTTTCGCATCCAAGTGTGAAATATGTCCACGTTGAAGGCCCGTTCCATGGGTCTAGATGTCGCAAAGATGCGCCAGCCCGTAAAGCGCATAGCGTGGGTCTGCGTGACCCGGTTGAGGCTAGCGCGACGGAGATATCAAAAGGCGCTCACAAAATCGCTCTGCAGCTCCTTTTGCTTCTGCAATCATTTCCTACCAATTCTGCACGCAATAAAATGGCCTCTGTACCAGCTTCGCAAATACATCTCCGTACTCCACCAGAGCCAGGAAAGAAGGCCGCATCCAGGACCTACATCATCTACTTCGTCACCGGAAATCCTGGGCTTGTAGAGTACTACCGCACCTTCTTAACCCATTTGTACGGCCTGTTGAGCCAAAACACCGCGTCAGACCGCGATGTTGAGTTTCAGGTGTATGGGAGGAGTTTATCAGGCTTCGAGATGAACAGCGCTGAGATCAAAACAATAAAATGGCGCAAAGATCCGCCGTATGGTCTGCAAGACCAGATACGACACTCGGAGGACGAGCTGGCCGAGCTGGTAGAAGAAGCCAAAGATCAGGGAGCCAAGGACGTGCGGGTCATCTTGCTAGGACATTCGGTCGGTGCATACATCTCGCTGGAGATTATTCGCAGGCTGAGAGCCCATGGCATGGTTGGTGATGATTTCGAGACAAGAGTCGTGGGTGCGATAGGACTGTTCCCAACAGTTGTGGATATTGCGAGGAGTGAGAGTGGGATGAAAGCTGCCGTAAGTACACAATCTTTGTAAAGCTGCCATACAGCCCACTAACCACGTGATACAGCCTTTCCTCAAGAACTCCAACTTCGCTGTCTTTGCATCGCTTTTTGTCTACTTCATAACGCTGCTGCTTCCCACATCTCTTCTGGCTACCCTCATTTCAAAGTTCATGGACTTCCCCGCCGATGCTGCCAATACGACAGCCTCGTTCATCAAGTCTCCACACGGCATCCAACAGGCGCTTCACATGGCGCGCGACGAGATGTTCCAAATAGACACCGATATCTGGGATGAAGAAATCTGGGGAGCCTCAGCTTCTGAGCCACCGACAAAGCACCCCCACCCTCGACCGATTTTGCGCTTTTTGTTTGCTCGAAATGATCACTGGGTCGCTGATGCAACGAGAGACACTCTCATTCACACTCGTGGGCGGTTCAACACGGGTAGTGTTGAGGAGGTGGATGGTATGGGCGAGAGCTGGAAGCCAATTATGGAGATCGACAACCAAGAAGGATGGCCGCACGGATTTTGCATCAAGCATGGGGTTCCCGTTGCCGAGAGGGTGGCAAGCTATGTCAGAGACATTGTGACGCAAGACATGAAGAGATGAGTAATGGGCAATTCCGGTGCTGCAAGAAATCTTAGCCTATTCGCCCCTACGATATGCTGCTCTTGCTAATGCAAGCGTGGATTTAAAAAGGACCTTTGTATGTTTCCCTGTGTAAACTGTGACTGCCGGGTAGATGGGCGGTAGTGCCTGCTTCAGTCGGACAGGCAGAGCTGATCAATTCCAAACACACCCCGACAACCCAAGCGACTACAAGCACCAATCTTACCTAGGCATCCCCTTACATTACCTCGTCATTTCCGGGCATGCACAGAGCAAATACCCGTAAGCGCCGAGAAGCGCTCTCGACCGTGGCACCCGATTGTTTTCTTTCCTTCCCGACCCCGGTCGGCAGTCACGATGATCGGGTCCTGCCACCCTACTTCGCACATGCCGAGCTGTGGCACAACAAAGGCAGTCCGATACCTAGGCCCCACCTTACAAAGATGATCTCCTTCTGACCCACTACGACAACTTACGCTATTATAAGTGCTGTCTCTTGATATGAAACGGGTAGGCTCTTTACTGGACTGGCGACCCAGGAAACGGCGGCGTGCGTCCACGTACGAGTACGGCTGGCTTCCTAAAAACCAGGTATTTCGCTACCTAAAGCTGCAACCCGGCACCAACGACGAGCCTCTCCGCTGCAGTCTGCACCTTGTCAGGATCAAGTGGCTTGACCACGATCCCCTGGAGTACACAGATATTTTGGAAGAAGACACCAAGGACCAACGCCTCGGCCTCATTGCTATACCGCACGCTTTGAACGAAAGTACTGACAATCAAGACCTCTCTGGAACCGCGCCACCGAAGTGGGAAAAGAGTATCAAGGGTCAACGTATCGACTTTGAAGCTGTGTGATACGTGTGGGGAAAGGGCACCAAAAACCAGCGCATTCTTTGCAATGGAGACATCCTGGACATCATGACAAACCTTCACAAAGTACTCCAATGCTTGCGACTGCCTACGGCATCCCGCAGACTCTGGGTCGATGGCATTTGCATCGATCAAGACAACTTGGACGAGAAAGGCCATCAAGTCGCGTTCATGGGAAATGTATACGAGGCAGCGCGGCAAGTCGTTGTTTATCTGGGGCCGGACAAATTTGGCTGCGGACCACGGTTGTGCTCTTTGCTTAAAGACGTCAACGACCTGATTGAATTTTACATGAATCTCACCAATGAAGGAGCGGGTTGGAGGCTATTTCCAGTACCCCACGGTGGGACTCATACTATCATATTCTCGGTCAAGACTGGTTCGATCGAGGCTGGGTGGTGCGAGAAGTCGCCTCTACGCGATACTGCAACGTCATCTGGGGTTCAAGCGAGATGAACTGGGACCACCTGGTGCGCGTATACATCTGGATGATCAGATGCGCACAACGCCCTTACTTTGAGGCAAACATCAATACCCGGGCGATCGATTTGCACTTTTCTGCATACAAAAGAAGCCATGTAGGCTGGGTGAGCGCATTCTACACCGGACAGGAATGGGAGCCGTATTCTTTGCTACGAGATTTCGAGTTTGGAAAGTCCCTACAGCTCTCCGACCTGTGCGATCGAATATACGCCTTTCTCGAGCTCCCAGGATCTTCCGGGATTGATATCGACATGCGGCCTGACTACAATATACCCCATCTCGAAGTCTATTGGCAATTCGCCCGCCGCTATATCAAATACTTCAAAACTGTTCATATCCTGGATTATGTCCCCCGTGAGAATGACATTGTAGAAGACAGTATACCATCATGGGTACCTCGTTGGGATATCCTCGACGCGGCCGTCTTAGCACACAAGAGCATAGTAGACGCCAGCTCTCGTTCTACTTATAGTTGCTTACTAGAAATTGTCGACAAGATAATACTAAAGGTCCGAGGTGTGATTTTGAATGACGCCGTGAGATATGTTTCAAATGTCTTCACGCCCCATTCACAAACTTTGGAGACATTTTGTAAGCTATGGAACGCCGCTAGCGCTGCAACCGCAGAATCGCCGTACCCTCTTGAGTGCCGATTGGAGGCCTTCCTAACTGCGCTTTGTCTCGGCGCGGTCCGCAGAAGCTGGACGGAATGGCGAGGATCAAGAGCATCGTTCGTTCTCGACCCCAGACTCCCGCAAGAGATTCTAAGACCCGATGAGCCGTCACTTTAAACACAGCCCATGCTAGCCACAGACCAAGACTTGGAATTATTCTTCAACTACTTCAAGGGCCACACACGAGGCAGGAGGTTCATCATCACCGAACGCGGCTACATGGGCCTGGCCCCGACTGCAACCCAACTTGGAGACACATCTGCAATCATCTTCGGCTGCAGGACACCCTGCATATTCCAGAAAACCGAGTATGCAGATGACTCGTACAGCTTCCTCGGCGGAACCTACCTTGTAAACGAAGAATCCTCCGAGATCAAGGGAGATGGATTCGTCTTCGAGCATATCCTGGGCAAGTCGGAGAATGAGGAGGAATGGAGAAGTTGGGATGTCAAAGCGAAGGAGATTTCTCTACGTTGAGTCCCTGTAAGCTTCAGAGAGCTTCAAGAAATAAGGAGGATACGTGGATGTATTGGTGGAGGGCTGCATGCGTGGGGCTGAGGTCTGTGGGTTATCGGTAGGGGATAGCCAGTGCGAGATAGTTCATATTCATAAAGAAGCTTCCAATGTAATAATAGACTGTTTATAGGGACATGAATTGCTGACTGAGAGAATGGTGCAATTTGCCTACTCGAGCACGACGTGCGGCGAGCCCTCATGGAGTAAATCGTAACGATGACGCTGACTGAATGAGAATATATTCGTCATTAGCCAGGCTGCGAAGAAGAGACTGAGGGAGCTAGCGAGATGTTGTGGTGGATCAGGGATGGGGAGATCAAGATAGTAAGATGTCCGAGTCGCTACCGATTCACTGCAGTACAATTTTCCGCATCGAAAGATTGAGGGATAGTACTTGTTCAGTGGGAACGAGATGAACTCACGAGACACTAAGCTGTCATTAGACGAATCATCTGATTGGGTATCACTCTATGCATCTACAAAGAATCCCATCACAAGCTCACGAAAAGCCCCACATTCGACAGTATAAGATATGCTTTTCCAGCCTCTCACAGCAAAATAACAGCATACAACTACCTCTCGCTATCCCTCAAAAAGAGCTCCAAAACACCCACCATCCTCTCCCTCCTCACCGCCTTCTCCCTCTCCCTCCCACCATCCTTCCAGCTAACCAGGCATTCTGCGAAAACAACAGCAAAGTTCCTGACAATAAGCTGTCTGATTGCTATTTCAGGGACTCTACTCAGCGTCTTCCTCCTAACCTTGGCCTGGGGACTAGAAGGCAGACTCATATCCGCGCTCGCCCTCTTGTTTTGGGTATTATCTTCAGGTCGCGGTTTCGACGCCTCAGTGATTTGGTTCGCGATATTCTGGAGGAAGGAAAGGATAAGCAGGAACGTCGCGTTGTGGTTTGGGGCCGAGGCCAGAATCTCAAGGACAGTCATTTTGTCATCTTCTGGAACGGTAGGGACGGTGGCTTTCTCACGGCGGATGAGAGCCTCTTCCAGTTTCTCCCACAGACTCTTTGTAATGACGCCGTCTGTCAGGCTGGAGAGGAAGGCGATGAGAACTTCTGCTAGCATTTCCACGCGCTCTGTGCTGCGGGTCTCGGGGTAGAAGGCATCGGAGAAGGGGGTATCGCAGTCCAAGGCATCGTAGACTTCTGCCAGCTCATCTTCTCTCTCGTCTTTCATGCTGTTTCGTCCTTTGACAAAAGGCCAGCCTGCGTTGTCTTGCCAGGGCGCGCGTTCCCCTTCGCTCTTTGTCATGTCCCATTCGGCGAGCGTGCGTTCCGTCAGGTCTTCTATCGCCTCGGTCAGCCGAAATATTTCCCGGGGCACGCTCCATTTTACCTCGCCGCGGGCTGGTACCTGGTGCTGTAGCTTTCGGATACCGCCTTCTGGGATCTTGATCAACTTGTCGATGGACCGCGTAAGCGCAGAGGGTAGCCAGTGGGCGCGAATGGGCAGGAAATGGTCTCGGCCGTTCTCGACGCGGAGGACGAGAACTTCATCTAGCATTGAATCGCCTTCGTTTAGGTCGCGCACTGATGACAAGTTTTCGATCTTGAGCTTCAACTCGATGTTCAGCACATCTGCAGGGGCGAGCGTGAAATGCTGGTGAATGTCATCCGGCTTTGGTTTTTCAATCTTGTCCTGCTCTCTATCGAATGTGACGCTGAGCCAAGGTGGAAAGGGACCAGCGGGTTGGTCCTTCTCTACTGGGCGATCTGCAAGTCCGAATGTAGCTGGGACACGCCCAGTGTTGGCAATGGTCACGTTGCGTCGGTAAGATTTTGCAAACTTGACTTCGCCAAAGTCGACTCCTTCAAACGCGCTATCAGTTTTATGCTCCTCGCCGGGCGATGAGGAGCCGGTAGCGCGTTCAACAGCTACTGCGATGGAGGGTCGGCCTTCGTTCTCTTGACGGTCTATTTCGCGGGCCACCTCAGCGTGGATAGCAGTCTTGAGTTCGGGAACCACGGCATCGTATTGCAACTTGAAGACTGCGTCTAGGGGCTTATGATCGGAGCTGAGCACGCGCATATGGGTGGTATAGTATTCGAGGAGGAGTTCGGCCTAAGAAAATGCAGTCAGTAAAGATTGAATGCGCGGCGAGTCCGATGAGGTGGTAATATACGTACAGACAAATCATCCTTCGTCTTGATCGGTTCAGGTTCAGGGTCTTCGTTCTCATCGTAATCATCGTAGGTATCACCGTCCGTGTCGGGATCGTACTCGTACATGACGTCAAAGTCCCCTGGAATGTCCATGCCCTTTAAAGACATTTCCTCATCTCTTTGACGTGCCGCTTCTCGATCTCTGACCTTTGCCTCGTACTGCAGCCTGGATGCTCGCGTCCGATATACGATGCGATCACACCAGCTAGGACAACGGCGCTTTTCGCTCGAGTCAAACACGCCGACCTTGCCAATATCATATTTGTAGGACGGCAAAAATCTAATAGGACCTTCTTCCCAGCCATCATGGAATGCCTTGCCATCCTTCATCATGCGATGCAATTCATCGTGAGGGAGGAGAGAAGAAATCGTAGTCTGCAGCGATGCTGGATCGAGTTCGTCAGGAATAGGCACGGCGGTGGGCGGATTTCCGGACGAATGCTTGGAAGCGTATCCCGAGTCACCAGATGTCGATGGCCTAGCTTCGCTCCCTTCTTGGTCCATGTCTTTTGTATGTATGGTGAGCAAGCGGCGTACGTCATCGCCCGGCATGCCTTGAAGACGATAGTTCAGGTCACCGAACCAAAAGGCAAAATCTTCGTCACCAAGCCCTTCGCCGTTACTCTGTGATGAGCCCAGTCCGTCTATAATGGGATCAAAGCGCGTCCGAGACTCGATCTGAGCAGCGTCCCAGTTCCTTCGGTCTAGCGATGCTTTATCGGATCCAGCTGCAAGATGCGAGTTGATGAAGACAAGTCGTGTCGTCTCACCTAGAACTATGCGTGTAGTCACAGCACCCTTGTTGCCCATGTAGCCCATCAAGCCAGTGCCGACGCTGGTGGTGCTGACATTCTTGATTTGGGGAAAGACTTGTGGCGAGGCATAGATGACTAGAAAAAGACCGATCAATTGTTGCTCTGCCACCAGCTTGTAGCCGTTGGGCAGGGCAACCTCGACCGACGCCTTCCATTTGTTTGCGGTAGAAGGGTCTGTGTAGGGCCTGAGGGCTTCGGTGGGTGAGGTGATGTCGACAATCTCCTGCAGGCCTAGGACATATATGTCGACTTCTTCGTCGCCTGGGACAGCTCCCGCATCATGGTGGGGCACCGTGGGCGCACGCGAACTACGCCTTGCTTCCTGGGCTGCGATGGACTCTCTGCCGCCTTTGGCATGATAGCCAGGGTCTTCGACTCCCAGGCCAGCCAGTGCCTCTTCGACCCCCTTCCCCTTGATGAACCATTTGCCTATGTCCTGCTCTGTTCCCTTTTGGGCGCCCGTATTCCAGGAGCCGACCTTGATGCGCACATGTTGCGGTCGCGTGTACTCGGCGCGGCGCTCGTATAGCGCCTGTGAAAGGGAAGTCTGATGGGTGGTGATGGACGCTAGACTCGGGGTACGCGGGTCGAGGAATGCGCCAGGAATGCTGGCATCCAACCGCTCCGTCGACAGCACGGAAGAAGCTTCGGGCGCCATGGCAAGGTGGTAGAAAACGTCGGCGGAGAATGACGGAAGAATGACGGAGGTTTGAAGTGGAGGGTGCAAGTCATGCGCGATTACAGGCGCTGGTGCAGGCGCAGTCAACCCATGTTGGCGACTTTTTTGGTGTGATTAAGCGGGCTGTTGAGCCACATGTCTTGCTAGTAATGACGATGATCGAGGGCGCAGGCTTGTACCATGACGCCAAAGCAGCGCTGGAGTGGCTGTTGGAACATGGCGGTGCTGCCGGGCTGGGTGGGGCCCAAGCTTGCTGCAACGCCCCCACGCGAGAGCTGCAGGGCATTCAGTAGGCAGTACGGTACCTGGCGAGACCACCGACTCAGGCCTATATTGATTCTATCACCACCCACTACAACCAGCCATAGCACAAAACATGGCCCCTCACCGCAAACCCCGCGCCAGCCAGCCCCCGCCGCCGCCGCCGCCCCAACCCTCCGACTATGAGACAGATGCGCCGCCGCCTGCTGTCGACGTGCCCCTCCCACCACCGCGGTCTAATGAGGAGCTCAACTTCTCCGTCCTCCGCCGCCAGTATGCGGGCTTAGTTGCAATCGAGCATGTCACCCCATACGCCGCGCTGTATACATTCAACCTCGAGACGCAGCAATGGGAGAAGATGGGCATCGAGGGTACCCTCTTCATCTGCCAACTGACGCCTTCACCCATCGGTGCTGAGCGCTACTGTGCCATCATCCTCAACCGCCGAGGCCTAGACAACTTCTACGAGGAGCTCACTAGCAGTGAGGACATGGAGATATCAGACCCTTATGTCATCATCCAGGGCGACGAGCAGGTTTACGGCATCTGGATCTTCGCCGACCCGCCTCCTTCCTCAACCGCAAACTGCCGCGTCGAGACTGCCGCAAAGATGATGGCCATTGCCGACAGGGCAAGAGCGAGCCGTGAGGCCCTCCAGGATACAGTCAGCCCAGCTCAGCCTGCCGAAGCGGGTTCCTCTGCCCCAATGGGCCGCCAACTGTCCCTGAGAGAGCTCTTCGGCCAACAACGCGAACAGGACGCCGACTTCAGCATCCGCCATCACAAGAGCCACCCCATGCCGACCATGCACCATCAACCTCAGGGATATATGCCACACCCTGGTCCAGCGCAGTCAGATGTGCTAGGTCAGCTCTTCATGAAGGCGAAGCAAAACCACAACGGCCTAGGCTGATGTGACTGTTCAGGATCCAAGTCACCTCACCAGCCCTTGCCCAGTTCGGAGCGTCACCACCAACCCACCCAGTACCTGCAGCCAGTGTCATCAACATCCTCGGCTCGTGTACAAAAGCGAGTGCACAGCGGAAGCCAACGAGAGCCTACAGCCTGGTCTCCGATCATCGGGTACCTCCTTTACGATGTCACATGGTCTCTGCTGAGATCCGTTTCCATCTTCATCCTGTACTGGCTTGCTTCACACGAGGAAAGTAGAGATGCGCAGATTGTCTGTCTTCTCGTGTCCATCCAAATTATGCAACTCGATGCATCCATCAAAGACTATTAGTATGGGTCATTGAAGAAGGGCTGCAAATGCAAATGCCGGCAATCCTTTGCACCAGCCTATCAAAGCAGCTCTGTGGTTGTGTAGAGGCAAAGGCTACGAGGCTGTTCAGCGTGCTGGCTTCATGTTTGCTATTAATTGCTAGAAAGATACCCCATTCCAAGATCAATTCCATTATTCAGAGTACACACAAGTTCCATTCTAGTGCAGTGCGTCTGTGTTGTGGCACTGATGCCAATCCTCCAGGTACTTCCTAGGGCTGACGGTGACCTCACCCTTCCCGCACATCCCTGCACTTTACCCCACGGCGGGGCAGCCGCTGTCCCAAAAATTTCCCGTCGCAACAGTAAAACATCGCAAACACACAACGTCGTACCGCTACATTCCAATCGTATATTATGACAGAAAGCGTCCGTGTCCTTCTTGTCGGCAACGGTGGCCGTGAACACGCCCTTGCATGGAAACTTCTCCAATCGCCCTCGACCGAGCACATTTACGTCTGCCCCGGTAACGGCGGGACCGCAACCCTTTCGCCCAAAGTCACAAATGTCACCCACATAAAGGATACCGATTTCGCAGGTCTCGTCCAGTTTGCAAAGGAGAAGGAAATCAATCTGTTAATACCCGGACCTGAAGCCCCGCTTGTTGCAGGTATCGTCGACTACTTCAAGGAGAATGGACTGCCGAGCATCAAGGCCTTTGGTCCTTCCATGAAGGCCGCGACTATGGAGGGTAGCAAGACATTCAGCAAGGACTTCATGAAGCGACAGAACATTCCCACCGCCGCGTATGAGAACTTTAGCAAATACGAGGATGCAAAGGCATACTTGGACACGGTCTCGCACAACGTGGTGATCAAGGCCTCAGGCCTAGCAGCAGGAAAGGGCGTCATCATACCACAAAGCAAGGAGGAGGCCCAGGCAGCGCTCAAAGACATCATGCTGGATCGTGAGTTTGGTACCGCTGGTGACGAAGTAGTCATTGAGGAGTTCCTCGAGGGTGACGAACTATCTATTCTCACGTTCAGCGACGGCCGCACCATCAAGTCCCTCCCACCCGCACAAGACCACAAGCGCATCTTCGACAACGACGAGGGCCCCAACACAGGAGGCATGGGTACCTACGCTCCAACACGAATTGCGCCTCGCGACGTTCTCGATCGCATCGACAAGGACATTCTACAACCTACCATCGACGGCATGCGCAACGAAGGTTTCGAGTTCAAGGGCGTGCTTTTCACCGGTCTGATGATGACCAAGAACGGTCCCAAGGTGTTGGAATACAACGTACGATTCGGCGACCCAGAGACGCAGAGTCTGCTCGCGCTCATGGAGGGCGATCTGGCTGAAGTCATGGTCGCATGCGCGGACGGGAAGTTGAAGAATGTAGATGTCAAGGTATCTAGCCGCTCGGCTGCTACGGTAGTAGTTGCGGCTGGTGGCTACCCAGGTAGTTATGCAAAGGGCACCGTCATGAAGCTTGACCCCACACCCGAAGGTAAACTATACCCAAACCCTCAATACTAGACGTGGGCGATGCTAATGAATGTAGGTGTTGTACTCTTCCACGCTGGAACTTCCTTCGCGGACAACACACTCAAGACGTCTGGTGGTCGCGTTATCGCATCAACGGCTACGGCGCCTACCCTGGAAGAAGCCGTTGCAAAGGCGTACAAGGGGGTCGAGTGCATACACTTTGAGGGCATGCAATACCGCAAGGACATTGCTGGACGGGCACTCAGGAGGTAAGCGGTTGGAATGTAGAAAAAGAATATTGAATAGGCGTTTTGTTTTACAATGGGGGCATACCAAGACGACCCTTGGATGGATGGATGGTTGATAGATGGACTTTATGCAGAACTGTAAACATGGAGTCTTTGCACCAGAGGCGAGTTAGTACCACACGTTTCTGAACCTACGTTGGTGTTATTCATGTTTGACGGGGAATTTTACGTAGTCAAGGGCATACGTTTCGATGGCGTACTACTACCTTGTTTCTACCTACCTGGCCAGCCATCATCGCCTACACGAGAACATGAACAGAGAGACCACAGCATGGATGCGAGGGTTGCCTGATGCTTGGGAAGAGAGCACAAAGGAAGGCATACCCACCGGGGCAGCCGAACTCGTTCGCTCAAGCGCCATCATCAGCAGAGCGATTCTTCTCTCTTTTCTCTTTCCGATGTTTCTTTCTCTCGGGCTCAAGTGCCTCGTCTTCCTTTTTCCTCTTCTTGCCCTCGCCAGCATCTTGCTCCCTACTCTCCTGACGATCAACGCCCTCCTCAGCCTTAGTCTTGGCCTGATCTTCCTGTTCCCGCTGCTTCGCGGCTCTGAGTTCGTTTTTCTGGCGAATCGCATCCTTGAGCACGGGGCTATCTCGCTTGAGTGCGTCGGCTGCAGCCGCGACGCCGGCTTGGACTTTGTTCTGTCCGTCGCCGCTGCCAAGCCATTCGTCCGTGTAGCCCCAGCCTGTGAGGTAGATGCCGATGTGGTAGCATTGGACGCTGTTCTCGTCGTACGTCATTGGGCGCTCCTCTTTGGTGATGAGCTTGACGTCTTTACCAAGAACGAGCTTGTTGAGCTCGTTCCGCGCTTGTGGATTCTCGATGATTTTCTCCCGGAAGTTGAGTAATTGCGGCGCCCACAGTTCTGTCAGCCATGCCTCGGCCGCCTCGAATCCGTTGTCCGGGTCCGATAGAACGACGCCTGCGACGTAGGCTTCTACGATGTCGGCGACGACCTTGGCGTATTGCTTCGAGTTCTTGTCCCACACGGCGCGGTGCTTAAGGCGGTCTGGAAACCCATATGCTTCTGAGAACTTTCCCAGCGTGGAATTCTCGACTAGACGTTCGCGCCACATGCATAGTTCGGGGACATCGACGTGCGGGAAGCGGTTGTAGAGAGCGCGCGAGGCGATGAGCTCGATATAGGCATCGCCGAGTAGTTCGAGGCGTTCGTAATCTAGGCTGAGGTCGGAGCCCAGCGTCGAGCCGGGGATACTGGGGTCGTAGATGGCGGATCGATGGGTGAAGACGGCGTCGTGGAGATGAGGCTCGGAGATGGGTGGTAGGGGAGGTAAGTCTTTGGCAGCTCGTACTTTGCGGTCGACGTAGTCTGGGATGGCGACTTGGACTGCTTTGTCAGGTCGCTTCTCGTCGAGTTCGCTCTTCGCTTTGGACGATGTGATGTTGCCTCGGGCGCAGAGTCGTCGGCGGAGCTCATGAGCATGGTGGAGAGCTTCCTTGTCTGCGCCCGCAGTCGTTTCTTCTGCAACGAACCTATCCAGTAGCGCTACGAGACCTGTTTGCATGTCCTGCGAAGAAAGTTCAGGTTGCGGCGCATTGCGACTGAGCTGTGGGCCATTGCGGTGTTGAAGCTGCTGATGCTTCTTGGTGTGCTGGTCACGACCATAATGGTTGAAACCACCCCCGCGTTTCTGCGATGTCATAATTTCAGCAGGAATAGTTGGTCGTTCACGAGTGTTGTTGCGCAAGCTTCCACGACCAAAAAGTGCGCGACAACCTTGGAATGCGACAGGCGCTAGTTGCGGGTGCCAAGGGCATCTCCGCATGACATTTCACTTTCGCCGCAACGACAGCGGCCAGCAAGGCAATCATAATGGCGGTGCCACGACAACGGGTATTGGACCTCATGAGGGTAAGCCACCGTTTGCTGCAGCATTAATCGATTCATACCGACATGTGCAGGTTCAATGCAAGGTCTTCAACACGACATACAACCCCGAACGCCTCCGTCTCGGATCGCGCATCCTTCACCAGCGCCTCAAGGGTCCCGCAGTCGCCTCCTACTACCCTCCTAGGATAGGAACGATTCCCCAATTGCGAAGCTTGTACCCCGAGCACCAGATTATAGATGAGGATGAGGAAGACTGGTTGGAGCATCTGAATGTCGCAAAGTCAAGAGGAAAGAGCGCGCCTAAGAAGAAGAGGACTGCTGCTGGTATGGATCTACGAAGGAGATTTTCCAGTTTGGATGCTAACATGTTGTGCAGAATCGAAGAAGTTCAACAAGAGGAAGTAGACAGATGAGTTGTGACATGGTCGGTGCGAATGATTATGCCTTTCTGAAATCGACTGAAAGCATCTTCACAAGATATTGTAAACCTAGTGTACAAGACGCATGGTTTGGCGTTGGATTCATATGGTTCGTATTCATGATTGGGTGGATTTTCAAGGTATATACAAGTACACACTTACTCTCTGATACCATCCCAACCGCTCTATATCTTGCTCTTCACCTCTTTCCCCTTGGCTTTCCACTCCCTATCAAACTCCTCATCCCACGCTGTCCTTACATAACGGTGCGCGGGCTGCACCGGGACATTCACCTTGTGGTGCTCGACTGTGCAATACGTCGTCTTTCCATCCAGGCTCGTCATGTCGCCCCGGATCATAGCCATTTGCTTTCCTACGCTCACTACTTTGCTGTTGAGCCTTACCTTGATACCGATCGGAACGGCTTTGAGGTAGGATATGTTCAGGGAACGGGTCACTCCACCCATGAACTCCCAGAAGCCGGGTCGGGCCAACGGGCAAAGAGCGGTAGTGGTAGACATGTCGAATATAACGCCTGCAGCTCCTCCGTGCATGACATCTAGCAAACTTGAGCTATGCTTTGTGAAAGGGTACAAGCTACGTACTGTTCAAGTTGGAGAAGTTGGACGCTATAAAGATCTCATACGTGACTGTCCCGTCGAGACTTGCATCCACAAGCTCCAGGTTCTGCATGACTTCGCTGTCAAAGTCCTGAACATACTTAGTATGTGAGAGCAAGTAATCAAGCACGATCCTCACCACATGATCTTTTGGTCTCTTGGCTGCAATTAGTCGGTACCTCTCGAACATGGCGCGTACGGCTAACATTGCCTTTTCCCGATCGGCCTCCCGGTCGGCCATGGTAGATTGGAGTAACGTGAACTGCTATGGTGTACAGTCCAGGAATCCTAATTGGAATGCTGGAAAGATGCCCGTCATAGACTGCACCATCGGCTTGGTCGGGTGGTGGTGATGGTGGGTGATCGACATGAAGCGCGTTCCTGCCTCGGCTCATCTACTCGAGCACCGCATCAAGGAATGTTGCGCAGGGCAATCCCTCTCCTCACGCAAGAGGGTTGCATACTTGTCCTTTTTCCCTTTGCCTTTGCGTGAGTGCAATGACTCTTGAACATGTGGGCATATTGGCATTAGCTGCCTCAGGGACTCCCTGCAATGTTTCAGCATCGTGGTTCGCGCACGCCTGGTAGAGATGACTGGTCCCACCTTTGTCGCGCTGTTTCACGAAACGGAGCCACTGCGGACGGCCAAACCTCGTCATGACCCGATGTACAGCTCGCGCACCCGCCACCAATAACTAAGACAGACTCGCAACCTGATCTATTTCCGGCCAAGTCAACTAGATGAGGGCCCTTTGCAGTCCGAGCTGAATTAGATCGCTTCCCCCTCCCCTCTCTCCGATCGCTACGTTGCTTTTAACCAGACGGGGGGCTGCCGTCGATTAACTTCTGTCCACATCTCCATTCGCCGCCTCGGGACTCCTCACAAACTGGACATACTGAGCAGGTCTTCACTATGGGTTCAGAAACAGCACCAGTGCCGGCGACACTGCGGAAGAGGGTCTTGAAGGTCTTGTTCATTTCGCTGTTGTTAGACTTGGTACGTCATCCCGTCCACTCCTTCGTCGCGTGGTACTCTGCGCGCAACGTGAGCTGACAGGAAGGAACCCCTAGATATCCTTCACATTCATTCTCCCCTTATTCCCCAAACTTATCGAATTCTATCGTAATCACGAAACCGGCGATCCGAATACCATCCTCTCCAAGATCCTCGCCGGCCTAAACGCATACAAGAACTCGTTCGCGAAACCCATCAATTCCCGCTACGACATCGTGTTGCTCGGCGGCGCACTCGGATCGCTTTTCTCGCTTTGCCAGGCCGTCGCATCGCCCTTTATTGGCACTCTTTCGGATAAATATGGCAGACGCACAGCGCTACTATGGTCCATGGTGGGTAACATCTTCAGCGTTGCGCTCTGGGTCGCAGCCACAGACTTCCGGACCTTCCTTGCGAGCAGGATCGTGGGCGGATTGAGCGAAGGAAACGTACAGCTTGCCATGGCCATCGCAACCGACATCAGCGATGACAGCCAGCGAGGCTCGACAATGGCGCTTGTGGGCGTGTGCTTTAGCATCGCCTTCACTTTTGGACCGGCGCTGGGTGCCTACCTGTCGACTCTGCAGGTTATGGATAAGAACCCCTTCGCCATGGCGGCAGGTTTCTCTCTATTCTTGATCGTCTCGGAGACCATCTACCTATACATTAGCCTTCCGGAGACTCTGCCTTCGGCGAACAAGAGCGAGAACGGTACGGCAAATGGAAAGGAAAAGGACAGCCAAATTCCCAAGCCTCATGCTCGGACAAACTCGCATTATCTTCTCAACGCTACGCACTTTACCTTCATCCTGTTCTTCAGCGGCATGGAGTTCTCACTTCCTTTTATGACGTACGACCTGTTTGCCTATCAAGCAAAGGATTCGGGGAGATTGCTCGGATTCATCGGATTGGTTGCTTCCCTACTCCAGGGCTCGGTGGTGCGTCGTATGCACCCATTGAAAGTCGTCCAGATGGGCGTGGTCAGCTGCACAATAGCTTTCGTCATGCTGGGGAGGGTGCAGACGCAGGGTGCGCTCTACGGTGCGGCAGCCCTCCTGGCCGTTACAAGTGCAACCGTCGTTACCGGTCTGAACAGTCTGTCATCCTTTGAGGCTAGCGCGGGTGAACGAGGTAATAAGCTGGGGAACCATCGGAGTTTCGGTAAGTTCTGTAACCCGAACCTTTTTCAGGGTGAACACTGACGCCATCAGGTCAAATCGGCCGCTCTCTGGGTCCTCTGATTTTCTGTACCCTCTATTGGTGGGCAGGCCGTGAGACAGCATACGCAACCGGTGCCGCTGGTATGGTTGCCGTGGGCGGATTAGTCTTTGGAGGATTGAAGGTCCCACCGGGCACCGAGAACGTTGGTAAAAAGGAGAAGAAAGCGGTTAAATAGATGAATGATTACGACGTCGGCTGAAGGTGAGAATTTTAATGAAAGAAAAACAGCGTTTCAATCCCAGACCATGGCGCCATTTGTACCTCCAAGAAGGCCCTTTCACAACTACCCGAGGTTTGCAGTTACACTGCCCACCGAGCCAGAGGAAGACGATCAGTAATAATGTAAAAAAAAAACAAAGAAACATATACACAGCTATGCTCATATCTGATTACTCACACCAAGTCCCCCTACTTAGGTAATTATGCACTCTGCTTACTTTTTCGCAATACATACTACAACAGGGCTCGGCCGTCCAAGCTCTCCGGGGACAATTCCCACCGGCAGCCCTTCCTACCTCACTAAACAAACTAGCTTTCGGAACAATGCAGTAGATCTACAAGGTAAACGCGCTAGCTTCTACCCCCGCACTCACGACGCGTAGTACTTGACTCGAACCTCGGCATCCCTGGCTTAGCTCCATTACCTAGGGGTCCGAAGATGGGCAGCTTTCTGAGGCACTATACGTGCTTTACACAGTTTCAATCATCATTACCGCTTTCCTCTGTCACCTGTCGGGCAACTTCTTGTTTTTTTCTCCCTGGAGACATTTGTGCGTGTGCTTTTGCTTTTCCACCGATTACAATTTGCTGTGGGCGAAGGAGAAATAGAACGTAAAGAGGAGGAAGAGACAGAGGAGGAGGAGAAGAAGAAGATGGATCCTACCACTGCGGCTGCTGCGTCTCTGGCAGCGATTTCCGGTCTCGCGGCGTATATCAATGGGAAGTACCATATCGCCCAGGATCTCCGGGCGTTGCGGTTCAAGAGTAAGGCGGGGAGTCATTACGAACAACTCGGTATGTTTCTTTTTTGTACTCGGGGAAGGGCTGGTAGTTTCCATGTTTCTATGGGACCAGGAAAAAGCATTCCATCTCCTCTTCTCCTAGAGACACTGACGTTGTTTATATCTTGTGGTGGCTAACATGGCAACAAAGTGAGAAACAAACGTCAATGCATCTGGTACTCGTTCGCGCCGCAGGTGCCCAAGTATAGCAATGATTTATGTATCTGGTCGCGCACGAAAACATACAATTGGCAACAGGTGCACGACCGCGCTGTTCAATGGGCGCATTTCTTCCTTGCCCAGGGCGTGAAGCCAGGCGACATGGTTGCTACGTACTTGATGAACAGTGCAGATTTCATGGTCATCTGGCTGGGTCTTTTCTGCATTGGCTGTGCGCCGGCCCACCTGAACTACAACCTCAAAGGCGAGGGACTGGTGCACTGCTTGAAAGTAGCTGATGTGAAAATCGTGCTTGTGGATGAAGAAGAAGGATGTGCGGAGAGATATGGGGAGGTAAAAGGAACAGTGGAAGAGATAGGTGTCAAGGCGTTTAAAGTGGATGAGAACATGTTGGCGAGTGTTTACCAAGGAAGCACCGTGGTTCCCCCAGATGAGATGAGAGAGAACGTCGTTGGCAGAGATCCTGTCTGCCTGCTCTACACTTCCGGAACGACTGGACTACCCAAAGCAGGAAAGTTCATGGTGAACCGATACCACGAGCGCGGAAATCCAGAAAAGCTTAGTTTCGACCAGAAAGCCGGACCAGACGGCGATCGCTGGTATTGCTGCATGCCGCTCTTCCACGGAACAGGGGGGCTGGCCACCATGGCCGCGCTGACTGGTGGCATGAGTGTAGCGATTGGCCGGAAGTTCTCCGTCAGCACTTTCTGGGACGATATCCACGATTCGCAGTCCACGATTTTTGTCTACGTCGGCGAGGCGGCGCGGTACTTGCTTATGGCGCCATCGCACCCGCGAGAAAGAGACCACAGGTTACGCGGCATGTACGGCAACGGGTTGAGACCGGACGTCTGGAACCGGTTTAAAGAGCGCTTCAACGTGCCCGAGGTCATTGAATTCTTCAACTCGACCGAAGGCGTCCTGGCTATGGTTGTACATAACAAGGGCCCATTTACCGCAACGTCAGTGGCTCAGCATGGCGCTCTGATCAGACGGGCTTTGCATGATATATACGTGCCTGTGGCCATCGACCCGGAAACAGGCGAGTTATTGCGCGATCCCAAGACGGGCTTCGTAAAACGCAACTCGTACAATGAGGGCGGGGAGATTCTTGTTGCTGTCCCCAGCGAAGAAGCGTTTGCAGGATACCACAACAACCCCAAAGCGACAGCGAAGAAGTTTGAAAGAAACGTCTTCAAACAGGGCGATCTATACTATCGGTCTGGTGACGCGTTGCGGAGAGACGACGACGGACGATGGTTTTTCCTTGATAGATTGGGCGACACTTTCCGCTGGAAGAGCGAAAACGTCTCTACCGCTGAAGTAGCAGAGGTCCTTGGGAAGTTCCCCGGTGTAGGCGAGGCCATCGTCTACGGAACCCTTGTCCCGAGGCATGATGGCCGTGCCGGCTGTGTCGCGCTAAGGCTGGCTGATGGCACTAACCCCGAGTCTTTTGATTGGAAGGCACTGCTGGAATTCGCCAGGAGCAAACTACCTAGATATGCGGTACCGGTTTTCCTGCGCTTGGTCAAGGAAGCGAGTAATACGGACAACCAGAAACAGAATAAGGCGCCGTTGAGGAACGAAGGTATCGAGATTGATAAGTTTGGTGAGAAGGTTATGGGCGGTGGTGGTGACGTGGTGATGTGGACAAAGCCTGGTGCGGACAGATACGTGCGGTTTACCATGGAGGACTTGAAGGCGCTGAGAAGTGGGAAGACTTTGCTATAGATGATATTTAGCTTGTGATGCCGGGACTATCATGGGAAGTCTCAGCTACTTGGCTGTTGATAGCGACGATACCGACTCAACTGGCTTTCGTAAAGTCCTGGACGAATTTTACCACCCTGTCCATACCGTCCGGCTCGTTAAGCCAGTGCCCGCCCTGCTGAAATGACTGCCACTTGACCGCCATGCCTAATTTTTTCAATTCGTCTCTTAGCTTCTGTCCTTGCTCGACTGGTACAACAGGGTCGTCCTCGCAGTGCTGCAAGAGGACTGGCGTCTTAAGCACATCTTTGGTCCGTCCAGGTACATCCATAAGCGGTATAATTTCTTCCGCAAGCGGCAATCAGCCGGAAAGCCCGATAAAACCGCCTACTTGCAGTCCAGATTCGAGTAGCGTGAAAATGGAGGTAGCGCATCCTTGGCTAATTCCTGCAACGAGTATATTTCCCAGTCCTACAATCTCCGCCTCTTCGTTGATGATTCTTAGGATCGTAACCGTGCTCTGCCAGAGTCCTGGCTTCTGTACTTCTGAATCCCCCTGTGGCCTCTGCACGGACGAGATATCGAACCACTGGTGCATTTCCTCTTTCTCAATCTTTGCATGGGTTTTCGGGGCGCAGGGAAATACCCACTTTAAGCTAGGGAGGATGTCGGTGAAGAGACGGGAGGAGCTATCTTGTGATTCGAAGATCTCGGAATAAAAGGCGACTGCGTCGCTTCCTCGGCCATGAAGGAAGATGATGGTGTGCATGTGTGGTTCCGTAGGCGGAACGATGCGTGCGGGGTGAGCCATGCTGCTTGAATAGCGGGTTTGGTAGTCTGTTTGGTTACAGCTGGTTATTCTATTATTTTGTCTGTCCGGGCTTACTTTATCACGTCAAGGCTTTCGGCGGTTCTAACACACTCGCTAGTCAATCTGTATGTTGGCCTTTTTGTCATGACTCTGACTCAGAAGGTGCAGCCCTGTGGCCCACGATTGCAATCGATCAGGTGGCCGGCATCTTGGCATCATCATTCTTCTTTCTAATGTCGTGTTCATCGTTTCCTGGCACCTCTATGCATGTCTATGAGCTCCTGTGAAGTTGTACGCATCTTAGCGCGATGCGGGTGGGGTGCTTGTTCTACTCCACTCACTGGTTAGCATCCGTCCCAGGGTCTTTTCCCTGGGGAATGCGAGAAGAATATATCAAAGCCAGACAGGTAGAAGTCGATCTTACCAATGCAAGCGAAACACGGCAAAAGGGCGACTGCCGTAGCCATAAAAACCCTCCGCTGCTGCTTAACAAAAGGCACAGCGTCATTGGCTCGCTTCTGTCCAGCAAGGTACTATCCGGTCCATCGCTATGGACTACTCCCCACTTCGCGTCATCTTTGCACGAAATCATACTTCGTTCTTGCCATGGTAGGAATGCTTATACACGTCCAGACACGATGGCAGACCTCGAAAGGCGACTGGTTCGCAAGCTCGGTACGTCCACGGAACTTATTACTCGATATCTCATCTCTAACTAAGAACAGATTGCTTCATCCTGGTTGGGAATCCATCGTCGAATGTGAAACTGAAGCTGATCGTCATGTAGGTGTATTGTTGCGCTGCTTATTTCTTCAACTATTTGGACCGATCAGCTTTCGCCAATGCTTATGTATCTGGATTGAAAGAGTCCCTCGGACTTGGGGGCAACCAGTATAGTATCCTGCTTTCTATGTTCACAGCTGGTAGCTGTGTCGGCCAGATTCCTCATGCGTTGATCATTCAAAAGGTCGCGCCTCGCTTTTGGCTTCCCTTCACGTTGCTCGTATGGTCGGGCTTGACCATGTGTTGCGCCGCATGCGAAACATATACCCAGCTTTGCGTCATCCGATTTTTTCAGGGATTCTTCGAATCAAGCCTCTACAGTGGTACAATATACATCCTCGGGTCCTGGTATAAGCCCTTGGAGATCGCGAAAAGAACAGCCATATTCACAGCCATCGGGCAAATTGGCAGCATGTTCGCTGGCGTTATGATGACAGCGATGAATGAAAGTCTACATGGACAAAGCTCTCTTGCTGGATGGCAGTGGGTCTTCATAATTAGTATGCGCAGTCCACCCGCTTCTAAGTTGCAATGCTGACCTCCCCAAGACGGTGCCATGGGAATCCCTTTTGGTATTTTTGGGTTGATGTTCTTCCCCAACCTTCCCGAGTCCACCAACGCGCCGTACCTTAGTAAGGAGGAGATACAGTTAGCACTGGATCGTCTACCACCAAAAAGAGATTGGAGCCACGATATCAGCATCAAATCGCTGGTGAAACGAATCTTTGCCAAACCTGATGTGTACATCCTTACCCTATACTCCATCATAGGGTGTGCTTTAGAGGCCATTGTTCTGCAGGGCCTTTTCTTGCTCTGGATGAAAGCACATATCGAACAATTTCCATCGTACGCGACGACGACTTATCCCCTTGGCATCCAGGCTGTATCCATCGTTTCAAACATCGGTGCGGGCTATGTGATAGATATGACCAATCGCCGCATACCTATGGTCATTCTAGCTGGCGTTTTACAGCTGCTTGTGGCGATACTGCTGCTCATTCCGAGCCTTTCCACCACAGGAGTCTTTTTCGCATTCTATCTGGCTGGGACGTCGTACATTGTGAATCCAATCTTGTACAGCTGGGCTAGTGTCATCTGCCAGCGTAGTGGCGACGATGCCTCACGATCGGTCATTCTATACACCATGAGCATGGTGCAATCCATTCTTTACACTTTTTGGGGTATCGTGCTATACCCAGCAACCGATGCGCCATACTGGAAGAAGGGCTACATCACGATGATCGTCGTCGTGTTTGCATTTTTCGGAGCAACAGCAGCAGTACAATGGGTGAGTGCATCGATATAGATGATCTACATGTAGTGACAATGAGACTGACAACAAGGACAGCTCGATCAGAGGTCGCAGAAGAATGATACCGATGAGGAGGGTATTGTTCACGTGAGCGAAAGTATGGACGATCGAAACAAAATGGATTAGGGTTTCGCAAGCCTGAGAACAAATCCCATCTCGCAGCCGGATACGTTCCGCATACGAGCGAAAAGAGAATAGGCTTCAACAATGGGTCTTGGCCTGGCTATCCAACGTCCTCACCATTTCATAGCCTCAGGTGCATGCTACCACCATGCAATCCTCCAGTAATCAAAAGGTCGCTGCCAGTAGTCCATGCGCCAGCGTCGCTCAACAACCAAATTGCGGCTCCGGTCAGGTCGCTTACCTGTCCTCGTCTTCCCAAAGGTGGTGCTTTCTCGAAAATCTCTCTCATCACCGGATTCGTTTCAGATGTCGCGCGACTCATCTCTGTCTCGATGTATCCTGGAGAGAGGCTATTCACACGTATCTTGTGTGGCGCTAGTTCGACACCTAAATGCACGGCAAGCGCTTTCACGGCGGCTTTGGAGGCACCATACATGCTGGTGTGCTCCTGGGGACTTGTTCCGTGAGCGGTCTGCGAGGCGAGGAAAAGGATCGAGCCGCCATCACCATGGTTGCGGATATATGATGCCGCTAGTTGCGCGGCAAAGTAGGTACCCATGACCTGCCGTTTGTATCATAAGTTGGCCTAGTACAGAACACAAGAGCCAAGACTCACGTTCACATTCAGTATCTTTTGACACTGGTCCCATTCATGCTCGAAGAACGGCTTGTCCATGGCAGCTCCAGCGGCGCAGATGCTTATCTGTGTTAACGAGATCACCAGTAAATGGAGTACACACCAGTTATCGATCCGTCCAAAATCCCTCACGATAGCTTCCATGGCACCTTTCAGGCTCTCATAGTCGGTTACATTGGTCATGTAGTATCTCCAGACTGTATCCGTGCCTCTCTTGACCGTCTCCAGATTTTCGGGCGGTTGTTCGGAGAGATCAAGGAGTGCAATGTCACTACCGCATCCGGCGGCGGCTTCAGCTAGGGCAAAACCGATACCTCGTGCTCCACCTGCAGATGTTTTAATGAGCAAGGTTCGCGCTAGGAAATATCTGGATAGCTTGCCGGTTACCACGGTCACTTTTCCTTTCATGGAAAACATTTCAAACGCCGACTTGGGCGTAGCTGCAGACATGATGCGCTGCTATGACAATGAGAAGCGATATAGATCACTGTCAGATTTTCAGAATATAGATCTAAAGTGCTTCTTCTACCTCTCACTGTCGTTATCTCCGCATAAGCTCAACAATTGCACAATCATCATCCCACGTCCTCTTCTCGACGTGTACGAACGTGATAGGATAGATTGTGTAGTTGCGGACATCGAGTTTGTCAAAATGTTCTGGAGGCGTAATTCCAAGAACACACACTAGCCAATCAGAACTAGGGACAGCGAAAAGCTGGGGTATATGCAACTAGATGGTAGTAAATGATGGCAATCATGGGGTTTGTTCGTTTTAGGAAATGCTTCCGCTTCCAAAGATGAATATGGGGGAATAAATAGCTATGGGTGGTGAGAAGACGCAAATAGTCGGCAAATTTTCTGGTTCAGAAAACTGTGTAGTGAATCTGTATCGGGATACCAGACAATGAGGTGAATGGTGTCTTAGTTTGTTAGTTTGGAGAGTACAGGCTTGCTATATTTGCTAAACTAGGAAGACCGACGCTGAAGACATGTATTTCTCGAGTTCGTAAGCAACTGCAACATCGAAGCAATGAGTAAATTCTTGGACTCGTCATCTACGTAGCAATGCTCATGGCACTTTCTTTTGCCTCCAATTCAAAGGTGCGCCAAATCGTTCTCACGAAGACAGTGGAGCTCGTAGCAGGATGTAGCATTAGTGCTGTAAGACGCTGCACATCCGCAGGCTACGCTCCGCTAGCCTTGCTCGACTTCTGAGACAGTGTAATTTTGAGGAGGTGTAAGCAACTACATGGCTGCCCAATCAACAGGGGATGCCTTCTGAACAAGAAAAGACCTAGTGACGGAAGTTTCCGCAATCCATGAAGACGTATTCGTTGGTTTCTCCTGGATAACTGTAAAGTAGACGTATGTGATGAGAACTCTTTCCATTACTCGGACGTCCCGAGTCATGCGTGGGAAGATCACTGTAAGGAAACTTAGACCATTTCCGTCACAACGTTTCCTCGACCAAATACAGCAGTCATGACAGTTGTTAATGCGGCCATAGCACGGATCACAGGTTGGCTGAATATCGAAGCGGACGCAGGGTTCCTAGACATAGTAGGAGTTATAAACAACAATGGCCCTTGGTCGCATTTGCAACTGTTCTTATATTGCGGTGGCTGCGGACGGGATAGCGCATAGAGTGAAATTTTGTGTCGTGATAGAACGATCAGGGTGATTGGCACCCGGCGAGTGCAGGCATACCATTTGGCTCAGCATGTCGGCCTGTCCCTACGTCTTGGATTATATGCAGGCTTCGGCTAAGCCTAAGGACTCGAAAATAGTTTCGATGAGCTAACTAAAGGATTTAGAAGGTGCAGCGTTGCGTGAGATCACGGATGGCTCCATGCCCGCACATAAGTAGACGATAGCCAGGTACATACGCTAGTTCTGATATCTGAAAAGCCATTGTTTCGAAAGTGGTGGCCCTGGGGAGAAGGATCATATTGCCGCTTGGTGACGATGGGACGATGAGGAAGGCATGGGGGTCATGAGGGGATCGGCAACGGCGATGGGCGTTCCCGGTGTCGTCTTATGTGGGGCTGGACCGAAAGAGTCACAGACAACGACAGGCTTGGCACACGTCTATTGACCACCAGCACATTACAGTTCTCGTAGTCCCTCCACCACTCTGTCCCTCCTGTCAGCATGCATTCGAAAAACACTGAGCATATTTCTCTGTGCGTGTCAGTGCAAGATCCTTTGCGATAATTTTTTCCAAGTTCAATTTCATTCCGCTCTAACGATGCCTTGGCAACGTCTTTAACCGGCGGTGGGCGTGGCCTGCGTCAATGCCCAAGGTGTGAAACGCGAAACGTCGCCTCGATTCATTCTGGCCAGCCTCATCACTTACCACCCGCTGGGCCGGAATACGTCTGCTTGTTCAAGGTTGCGTTCTCTCACAGTTCCCACCGACGATGGCCATACTCAAGCGATGCCGATCTGCCGAATTTGGCACATAACGTTTCAGATTCTCGTTCTGCATTGATGCTCGAACAGTCTGAGTCTCGGATGAGGCCTTAGGCCATTCCTGATCCTTTACAGTACTCTCTCGTGCGAGTAATGTAACATCAAGATGGCCACACCACGGGCCTATATCAACTGCAATTATTAAAACGCTCATGTATCTTCCCTGGCTGGAGCACGAATGTTTATGGGTCGAGCGGCCGCCTGACAAATGAAAGAGAGCCGAACGCCTAGACTCTTCGCTTCGTTACGAAAAATTGGAGGACACGATGGTACATCATACCCGTACCCGGCCCGTTTTCGCGACAACTTTCATACTTGCTAACCATGGGTTGGTGCATGGTATGAAAACCTGCCGGACTACCTGCTCGTCAGCTAGTATGGAATGAGTACGAAACTCTTATCTTTTCAAGCCACAGTGGTCATTGCATCCTTTCTTTGTCGTTAAGAGCTGGACTCTGAGTCTCTCGTTATCTTCATATGTAGTGGCGCAGGCTCTCGCCCCAGCTTTCCTTCTCGCATCTGTCATCAGTACACAATATACTAACATTTCTGTCACCTTCTCGTTACCTGGACGCCTCTCATCTGATCGCAGCTATGGCGCGAACTGCTTCCCCATCCGAGCTTGTGCTTCGCCTACCAGATCCTCGATTCAGTGTTGATTTCGCAGACTACGCTGCCGATGCGAAAGCATACGCTACTACCAAAAAGTACATGCAAGATCTCTTTCCTGGCCAGAATAAACCTCTGCCTTCGCCAAAGTCAACGGCGGCGTATACCCGTTCTGCTCGGGCAAAGCCCTTGCGTGAACTTCAGCGACGACGGCTTGTTAATGGGGGCTCTGCAAGTCAGGCTCCAGATGAAAAGTTCGACGCAAGGTCATTAGAGTGTCTCATCATGCTTGACGAATCCTCTGTCAGCGGGACTGACAAGCCTTCCGCATCTTTTGAACCGACCACGATTTCTTCTGCTTCTCAGCGCCGCAACGCGACCACCTCAAAAAGCTCGCCAACCAACCCGGCAAAGTCTAGGAGAGCGTGTCGTTCTCTTCTTCAACTTCCTCAGGGCATCCTGGGACACGTCCTAGCGTATGTTTTCGCTGAAGAACGAGCCGTTTCCATCACACCATATCAATCTCGAGTCGTACTCCAACGCCGCCGAAACCGTCATGGCCCCAATGCTGTCGACATAAGATCTGTAATGATGCACCCTGCATTGCTCGTCTGCCATCCGATGCGCAACCTAGGACTCGACATCCTCTATCGCGACAATCTCTTCCTCATTGACCTATGCGACATGAGCTGCACAACTTCCACAAGCGAAAAAGAGGCGGGCAAATACTGGGACTGCTGGACAGGGAGTAGCCCTCCCCAAATGGTGCAGACAGCGCTCACGCGCGCCTCGAACCTACGCTTTCAACTTCCCGTCCCCGGCGCAGAGACTACACAAATGCGCGGAGCAACAAAGCGGAAGAAAGATTCCCAAGAGGACCGATGTATCGTACTAGAATCTCTGCGCAGAGTCACGGCCCTCATCACCAGTATTCCCATGGCTTCGCAACCAGAACGATTTCGCTCCGCCAGCCCAGCAGCACCCAAAGCTTTACGTCGCAAGCTCAGTTTCCGCAGTGCAAAGCGCCACGACTCCTTAGAGTTTGTATGTCGAGGCGACTCTCCACCGTCGCAAGCTAGGGAGCCGTTGACAACACTCGAGGTTGTGCTAGTGAAACCTACTGTAACAGCAGACGTGCACAGTCAGATACTGGATATGATTGCGACCTGCAGTGCCATTCCCGTGTCAGGCAATCTTGAATATCACCTCGAGCTCGAAGGACTCAGGAAGCTGTGGGCAAAGCGGCAGAGCGGAAGGTGGTTGGGCAGCGAGCCTGATGGAGGCAAATTATTGCACGGTACGTTGAGATCTGAATGTTCTTACATGTGAACATTGACTGACATTTGTTAGATCTACGAGCTCTAGGCCAGCCGCGGATAAAATCCGAACCAACACAAAATACCAATAGAAGTAAAGAAATTAGCGCGCAGCCGTCGGCAAGGGCAGACGTGGCTCACAGGCAAAAGACCAAACATACTCAACACCCCATTGGTACCATGTCAGACAAACATCAACAGGCTCGGCAAAAAGATGCACGAGCGCATAACCACAGGGGTGTAGCGAAGAAGATTAGAGAGATGGAAAATCGTTCCAAGATTACATTGTTGAAGGGGAACAAGCAGCTACCGACGGTGGAGGAGCTTCAGCAGATCGCCGCGGACATCAGAAGGGGTGTGTATTAGATTCAGAAATACAAAGATAATTCGTTGAGGGAACCCTTCGTTTTGTAGAAGTTAATGTCCAAATGTGGTAGGATGCTCTAGAGTGTATGTGCGAAGAGGTCATCTATTCTTAAGGTCTGATGCCTCTAATTCTGTTCGTGTGTGTTCATGCAACTAGAAGCAGTTTTATCTACGCCTTGCCGTCGGAGAACTGAACGACAGCCCATTTACCGCTCCATGCCCACTTCCTTGCTCCGCTGTCTCCGCCGCCACCCTCCATGGCTTTGATGCGCTCATCCTCGCCCTCTGACAGTCCAACAACGACGTCGGCTTTGCAAGTGCGAAGGGCCAGGACACGGAGGCCTGAACCGGGTCCCATAGGGCCGATGGCTTCGGTGAAGGGAGTGGTCGCGGGCCAGGCAGCCTGTTGTAATGTTAGTAATGTTGAAAGAAGAGCGACTAAATGACACTTACGTCAGCAGTAAGCTTCCTGTAGTTCAAGTCACCCTTGAAGATGACCAGCTCGCTCTCCTTCAGGTCCTCATATAGCTCAGGCTCGGTCTTGGGAAGCCGCCAGTAGCTACCGGCTGCTGTCCAGAAGTCGTTGGGTCGGAGAACTAGCTGGCCCTCGGCGTGCATTGTACTCCAATGCTGGAAAAGGAATTGCAGATTTGAGCCCTCAGTCTGAGAGAGCGGTACAGGCTCCTTTCCGGTATGTTTTTCATCGTCCGTCAGCTTACCGTAGAAGCTGTGAGGATCGGCCAATACGGACAGAAGCGCGCCAAAGTCGGCTGGCAAGACATCTGAGACGAACCAGGGAATAGACTTGGGGTGGAAGACCACGTTGGTAGCCAGGCCAGAGGCAACGAGGTAGCCGGCTAGGATGAGATCGACGAAGAGTTCAAAGCCAGCGTTGTCGAGCACAATATCGACTCGTCTATCTTTCTTGCCCTCTTTTTGCGCAGTGGTAAGGACCTTGAAGGCTTTGTCCAAGTCGTTCACTAGGATGTTCTTTTCGGAGTTTTTCCGCGCCTCGGAACCTTGAAGCTTCTGGATATCCTCATAAGACAGGTTTGTCAGGAGTGAAAGATCCGTCGCGTTACCCCAAAGGCAAATCTCGCACATCTCAGTGAAGAGGACCTTCTCGGCAGCCTCAAGCTGTTCCTGAGTCTGGGCACCGCTAATGGTCTTTTTCTGCTCAAATTCAGTGACAATGTCCTTGTATCGCGCGGCGAGTTCGAGAACGGCGGGGCGGGAGGATTTGAAGGTTTCCATCTTCTGGCGGGCGAAGATGTCATATGAACGCCAGGACTTGGTTTGTTTGAAGATGCTCGATATGCGTCTGCCTATGGCCGTTAGCCTTTGCACAGCTTCCCAGACTGGTGATGCTTACCGGTACAAGTAGCACTCTGCATAGAGCCAGGGTACATTGTGCCACTTAGGGTTGCCTTTCGCCGCCAATTCCTTGTTGTATGCCTCGACGTCGCGCTCGCCGTCATCGGGGATGGGCGTCAGCTCGCGGTCGTGCTGCAGTTCGTACTTGAGTTTGGCCAGCTCTGAGACGATCCATTTGCCTTCATTGACAGAAGTCTCGTCCTCGGTAGTGTGTAAAGAGCGGTGCACATCGTCAATGCCCTGGGTTATGATAATGGGCCATCGTGAGCGCGCCGACGTATGCGCGAAAGAAGTGGGGTCGTTGGTGTTGTATTGCGCTAACAATGATCAGTATTTCGCATTGGATAGGTGGATTGGGCACGTACTCGCTGAGAATGTATCAAACTCCATGTTGGCAGTGCGATTGTTGTTTCGATCTAGGAAGAAGAGGACGCTCTATGTACCGTGCCAGATCTTCAGTCATGACGATAGCGGGGCCGTGAGCGCGCTCCCAACTTATTTTGCAGGGGTCTTCGGAATTACCCTTTGTAGTCTAGACGGCGACCTAATCCACTTCGAGCATCACTTCCGCTACCCCTCGCACCTTACCTGTCCAGGCTGCCAGGTCGCTCCAGACATGTGCAAGGGGCATCATCAACTTCGTCAACATCGCCATGGAAAGACCCATGCCCCTTCCCATAGAGCTCGTGCTCCGTGTCATTACCTGTTTACTGCCGTCAAGTGATGCAATAATGCATCCATCACACCCCGTTACTGTTTTCGACGAGTTTGGCGAGGACGCACCTTCATGCCGTCAGGTCCACAACTTTCTGTTCTATGCCTGGGCATCACTCAGGAAACTCATCGTCGATATGAAGCTGCGAAAATACTTTTCTCAATACAATGAGCGGACAATGTGCCCTGTTCTGAGACGTGGCTTCGAACACCTGGTGAATGTGGAAGAGTTTGTTAGCGTGGATGGATTTTATCTTGACGTTACAGACCGTGAGAAGGCTTTTGTCTGGTCGAGATGGCCGAAGCTGAAAAGACAGGCGCTATGGAATCCCAACATTGATAAAGAATTCTGGCGCTGCGTGCGTGAGCATCTGTCTTTGGAAAGCCTTATTCTAGCCGATTCTCGCCTTCTCAAAGACGGGAATCCGGAGGTTTCTTACCATGACCGTTCAGATCGGACTTTGCGAATACTGTTTTGCATTACGTCAATATTTAACGTTACTTACTCTGACTTACGACATGTCAAAAACTGTGAAGGCCCTCATGCACAAAGGAAGATACAGTTGCTGGTCCATCGTATGCCTGCACGTGAAAAAAGTGGTATTCGAGGCAATCAGCGATATACGCAGATAGATGCCGAGTTCGATCTGCTATGGGATTGGGAGGGCGACGAGATTTTACCGCCCGCTTGAACGGGTCTCATTCTTGTGAGTCGAAGAAAAACTAAGTCAGAAATCAAACATGAAAAGCTTATCAGTTAATGGAGCGGCATAGATAAAGGACATCTCATCAAGAAATGTTCAAGTACCTGTCCCAAGTGGCGTGCTATACGGGAGCTCGTTCAGACCATCTGCTGTGCTACTCTACCTGCTAGGCAACTACATCTGCGCTCTTTCATCTGATAAGCAACGTCTTTTCCAATAAATCAACAGCAAGGCCTGAAAGCAGCCGTGAAGTCTTCGTGGGGTGGTGCAGCTGGGAATGCGGAGTCCACACCCCTGGAAGTTACTTCTGACGAATGAGCGCGATGCAGTGACATGCTAGCCTGACCGTGACGTTTCTAGCCCGGACGGGCCGTTTGGGCGCAGATGTACCTGAAATGTTTAGCACCCTGCATTTATTTAAGGTTTCCGAGACAAGATTTGGACGACTACCCAATACCTCGTAGAAACGCGATTGCAGCACAGCGACACATGAAGGCACTCCGAATTGGTTTGTGCAAGCCCAGGAACATCTGCCGGCCTATTTTACACACCGGCTTCCGCAACACCTTCACAATACGCCAACAACAGTTTTCTACCAGACCTGCCCACAAAATGAGCTCCATTCCAAACGGAGATCTGAATAACACTTCTGCTGAGCGCGCGCGAACCGAAATTACGATCGATCCATCATATCAAGGCCGCTCACTTGCGATACCACCTTCTGAAGATGATGCCGACACGCGGAAAAATTACCGACCCTTTATCCTAGAGGGAGAGCATGAGCAAGAAGATTGGGTCGCTCAGCTTGAATTGAGCACAGTGCTGAAGATGGTGGATACTCAAATCTTGCAGCGTGGCGACGAGCGTCTGAAGGTTGTAGTTCTTCATGGAAGCATGCGCCAAAGGTGAACAATATAGCCGAGCATTTTCTACCGAGGCAATCGAGCTAAAAGTCAGCAGATCATACTCACGATTATTAGCATACGAAGCCAGTCGTATTCTCTTGCGGCTGGGATGCGACGTCCGGATGTACGACCCCGCAGGCCTACCCGTGAAAGATGACGTGCAGCACTCGCATCCCAAAGTACAGGAGTTACGCGAGCTGAGTAAATGGAGCGATGGGCACATTTGGATTAGCCCCGAACAACATGGAAATCTGGTATGACACCATGTCACCTTTATATCGTAAACACAGCTAACAAACGATTGATAGACCGCAGTCTTCAAGAACCAAATCGACTGGATACCCCTCTCCACAGGCTCGGTACGCCCAACTCAAGGCCGCACACTCGCAATAGCGCAAGTAAACGGCGGTTCGCAATCGTTCAACACGGTCAATTCGTTACGCATCCTCGGCCGATGGATGCGCATGTTTGCCATTCCGAATCAGAGCTCCATCCCCATGGCATACAAACAGTTCACCGAGGAGAATGAAGGAAGCAGGCTCATGCCGAGTGGCAACCGTGACAGGCTCGTCGATTGCATGGAAGAATTCGTCAAGTACACAATCGTCATGAGGCCGCATTTTAATCTGTTTGGTGATCGGTACAGCGAAAGGGAGGAGAAGCGGGTGAAGCAGGAGAAGGAAGAGAAAAAGCCTGCTCTGGAGACACAGCATGCTGTTCTATCAAACAGCGCGGGCCCCTCGAATTAGTACACTCCTGTGCTTCATTCGCCTTCGTCCAGGGGAGTAGTTTCACAAGACAGGCCATTGGGTATTGGAGGCATGGAAAAGGAGCTAGAAGCACTGATTGACAAAGAGGGTATGCACTCCCCAACTAGCGCCGTGGATCGTCCTAGAGTAGTAGCACCCCCGCAATCCAACAGTGACATACCATCTACTTGCCGACACAATCATCCAACATAATAAGACCAAGAAAATTCCATAACTGAAAGGGTTATAGCATTCATCAATGTCAAAGCAATGTGCATCGCCAAAACCTGGCCGTCCGAAATCGCCACCAGTTCAGTTCGATGACGTAGCAACTGAAGCCGCGCAAAGTAGAAGTCATGTGCCCCCGGATGGCGGATACGGCTGGGTGTGCGTCGCAGCATGCTTCACGATCAACTGTCATACTTGGGGCACCGTTTCGGTGAGTACATCCTGAGCTTGGAGTGCTTAAAGCTAACGACGACCAATGCCAGGCTTACGGCATCTACCTCTCCCACTACCTCGCCGACGACATATTTCCCGAAGCCTCAACCTGGGACTACTCTTTCATCGGCGGCCTGAATTTCGCCATTGCCATGTTTTTCGCCCCCTTCATCACAGTCTTGTGCCGGAGATTCGGGATCCACGCCGTCATGTGTTGCGGGCTAATCTTCCAACTCGGGGGCTTCATTGCTGCTTCCTTTGCCAATCGCATCTGGCAGCTGCACATCTCCCAAGGTGTACTAATCGGATGCGGTATCGGGTTCTTGTACATTCCTTGCCTGCCTGTTCTCTCGCAATGGTTTGAGCGCCGGCGCAGTCTGGCCAATGGAATCAGTGCCGCTGGGTCTGGGGTTGGCGGGACGGCGTTTGCTTGGGGTACGGAGGCTATCATCCAGCGGTTCGGTATTGGTTGGGCGCTGCGTATCACGGGGATCATTGCGTTCATTGCGAATACAATCGCAACGGCTTTCATACGCGACCGTAACAAGGCCATTCGGCCATCTCAGCTGGGGTTCGACACGAAATTGCTGCGGCGGTACGATGTACTCTTGTTGCTCGCTTGGGTCTTCATCAGTATGCTGGGCTATATTGTCCTGCTTTTCTCATTGTCCGACTTTGCTCTTTCTATTGGACTGTCGCGATCCCAGGCCACGGATATGATCGGCTTACTTAACGTCGGTACTGCGATCGGACGACCGATTATCGGCATTTTTAGCGACAAATGGAGTCGCATAGACACGGCCGGCGCGCTGACATTGTTATGCGGGGTCTCATGCATCGCCTTTTGGCTGCCTGCTATGTCGTATGGGCTCACCGCTTTCTTCGTTATCCTCTGCGGGGCTGTCGTTGGCGTATTTTGGATGGTAAGTTTGATTCTAAAGGCAACTGCAGTCAAAAAGCGATGTACTAATGTTAGGTTTAGACAATCGGTCCGCTCTGCGTCGAAGTCGCCGGGATCGAGGATTTGCAGTCTTTGCTATCTTTGTCCTGGGCAGCTGTCATTATCCCTGCCACCGGTACGTGTAATTCGTCCGACTCTTGGACTGCTCCAATACCTGACGCCTTCTAGTATCGGAGGGCATCGCTCTCAAGCTCAGACGCCCTGGATCGTCGCGAGAATACCTTTACACTCAGATCTTTGCAGGTCTTTCGTACATAGTAGCCAGCGCTTTCATGTTCCAATTACATAGAGTGAAGCGTCGAAGTTTGCCATCCTAGCATACCACCACAAGCAATATGTCTTAAAGCATACAAAACCAGCAGTAGCGCCTTTGAAGAAGACAAGTGTTGGGCTTTGAGATGTGGGACCTATCACCTCTCATCCATTAGCTCTAATACAAGTGTGTTCTTGACGTTACAGTCCATATCCCCATGACAGCCCAGACTAGCCCTGATCCGGTTTCGGTCCCCGTCACCACGCATCTCAGCGATGATGGTAGCCGCGGTCTCACAGGAAATCAATAGCCCAGTATCGAGCGGTCGTTCCTTTGGCGTCGAGGTAGGAGGGCAGAAACAACTTGCAGTGCTGGGGCAGTCTGCGTCATCTTCTGTCATGGAGAATGTGGGAGCGCTGTGGTCCTGGGCGCTGCTGTCTGCTGGCCTGCAACAAGATGGGCCCTTGGAGGCAGCGGGCATGCGAGGCTCGTGTGTTGTATTCGTGTTAGTTGCTTCATCTTCTTTTACGCCATGTGGTTGGTGTTGAAGTGTCCCGACGGTTGATGGATTAGTCGTCCTTGGGAGTCTCATGCCTGGCTGTGCAGGATGCGGGGTTGTTGACGGCGCCACTGGCTGGGTAGGAGTAGGCGCCGTAGGCCGGGCATAAATCGGCGCAAGCGGTCGGGTAGCAGGTTGCATGCGCAGTTCCACCTGTTCGGAGCGTCGTTGTACAGGCAGAGCTTGGCCTGGATAGACCGGGGGAGCAATCCCGTCGCCAAACGACCGTAAATACGCGTCTACCTCATCGCGCGCCACGCCACGGCTAGCAAGCAAATTTCTCAATCGCGAATTCTCCTCTGCAACTTTGCGCGCTGCACGCTGCATGTCCTGCGTTGCAGCGATGCCTTTGGTCTCATATTCCTGGACTCGGCGTTGCAGGTCTTGTATGAGTTCCTTGCGCTGGTTGCGAGAGCGTCTTTGATTCTCTCGGATCCGGATGGATGACGGTGTGTCGTTTCCCTGTTACGCGCTTAGTCACATGCCTGCCAAGAACAACATCAGCGAAATGATGACACCCACCTTTTTTGACATGTTTAGATTACCGTTGGAGATGGGTTGATGGCATGCGAATGGGGGTGGGCATTAGAGCTCCAGGGTCCACAGGTCATGTGGGCGTCCGCGCTAATAAGGCGGGAGGGTCGGGTCGCCGCCACACTACCCAGGTGCTTCTCAACAACTCTGATAGACGATCTTCTCATCTCGACCGCATCTTTCCATCACACGCTGTATGCCTCCATCAGCACATCATACGCTCGGAAAGTTCCACTTATTGGCAGTGCAGCAGCATGAGAAGATATATTTTGCTTTTGACGTGCGACGGCCCCACGCATCCGGTTCAAACAGCATATGCTACAACGAGAATAGGGTCCTGCAATGCTCTCACGTGACTTTACTCAATGTCCGCGAGTGCTGTGTATGGACAGGAGGTATAAAAGGTGCACATTCTCTCTCATAAACCGCTATCAGCCTTTGGCTACTTTGCCTACCTTCTCATCCTCCATTACCTTTCCCGCATTGCCGTGGCAGCCGCAATGGACCTTAACCTTGATCGACCTTTTTACATCGCAATTGAAGGCCGCTTCATAGTCGGTCCTGATCAATCCTCCATGGGCGATAGCGAGCACAGGTTTGCGACTGTAGGAGAGCCCGGCGACAGAAATAATGCTGCAGCCTTCAGCCTACGGGACGGTTTTCTGTGCCTTGATGAATGGAAAATGGGAAGGCCGATGGGCGGTCCTCCGGTCATGATGCCCAAGCCTGCTGTATGGGCCAGGGAATTGGGGTCGGTGCAGCGGATGACTGCGGTTCCCGGTCCACGCGGCGTGGAACTCAAGGGCGAGGGTAGGTTACACACGTAGCAGGATGCTTCTCGAGATTCCCCATTCTAAGATCGTAACAGGCTCAGTTTTTGGCATGATGCAAGGGGTCGACAAGATTGTCTTCAGTATGCCACAGGAGATCCTTGACTGTGAGTTGGAACAGTGTTGATGTTACTGAGTTCCAGGTGCTAACCGTATGCAGCTCGTGGCGCTCAGGATGCGGTGCAATTGCATTTTGTCGAATAGGCAATCTTAGCAGGAACGGTTGAATTTTGGCGGGTTCGCATCGGCCAAGACTATGAAGATACTCGGGTGTGTCAGACTGTCAAGGTGTAGTTTGAGCACACGGGGTTATCACCACTACGTAGCAATGAAACCGTCCAGTCCAAAATACACTGACATCCATTCCTTATTGCCATGAGAGGGGTCGAAAGAGCTACCCCTTCAGTCCTGCCATGTCTTTCGGTCAACGCTGCAGACTCAATAAAATTCTCTTATCACAACCAGTACGATTTAGTGCCTCACGCGTAGTCATAAGCCTGAACTTCTAGTGAGAGAGAATCGCTCTCATTCTCGGTTCTCGCCAACCTATAAGCTTTCACGCCTTTACCCCAGACTGCTGCCTGGGATCTCTCATCAGCGCTCATTACCCAACCGAATCTTGTCCCCAAACGACACTCACAACTACTCTTCACCCCAAACAACAACACGAAGAAACAACCACTACAATGCCAATCAACTGGAACGACAAGGAAGTTCTCGAGCGCCTCTTCATTGCGACTCTTGCCTCGCTAGACAACAAGGTGTGTATCTGTCTAAGCTACTCCACTGCGACATATCGAGGTACACACGCTAATTGTCTTCTTTTAGGTCAACATCAACGAGATCGCGCGTATCCACGGCGATGACATGACTTACCATGCGCTCGAGAACCGTCTACGCGTGTGGAAAAAGCAGGCAACAGCGCTCAAGAACGCCGCAGCAGGCCGCGAGGGCGCTGCCGAGAGTTCCGCCCGACCGCGCGCGAAGAAGGCGAATCCCAGTCCCAAGGGTGGTAGGTGAAGCGAACGTGTCTATAGTATGGGCCATGTCAGTCTAACTCTCTGTAGCTGTCAAGACAGGCCGTATTGCTAAGAAAAAGTCGCCTACTACGCCCAAGGTCAAGTCCGAGGCTGTTCTCGAGGGAATAGATGAGATTCTCGGTAGTGGCGACGATTCTGGTGCTGAGGTGAGCGGTAAGGAGGGCGAGAGGTTTGATGGATTTATCTAGTGGGAGTGGCGCAGGGCACATCTATCAAGGGAGGACAAAATCACATAGGTCCAAAGGCGATCACGGAACTCATTCGACTCAAAGTTTTCCTCGATGCCTTGGTGCATACAGGGTATGTGAAATCGATCATTAAGCTCCGGTTAGTGTGGGCGTGGTAAAAACAGGGCTTAAAGCCTTAAGCGTATGCAAGCCTGCCGTTCACATGAGAGTTCTGGTCGCTGTAGCCTCTAAAATTAATTTGCTTCCCAGCCCCTTCAACTTACGCCTTTAGACCGGCCTTCTCTACGTAACTGAAAGGTCTTGTCCTAGCACCATCGATATGTTGCTCGATGTTTTTGGCTCCCCCGAAAAATGGCCGCTTTCCTTGCTCACTACAATATTTCTGTGTGTGATGTTCATGAAAGGCCCCGAAAATGACAAATAGTAGCGATGGCACCGCGAATCGTTTGTGATTTCCGGCATGTTCAGGTGTGGATATTGTCGGACTCTGCCATGAGGTACCGTGATATTTCCGTCTGACTTGATTGCACTATCGTAAAAGACTCGATTCTTAACGCAGTATTAGATAAAGTAGTAGCGCGTAGAGGAAAGACAGAACCTAACAAAGGGTACGGATACATTAGCCAAGAAGACGTCTTCTGCAATCACATCGACGCCTCCGTCAATGTTGCAAAGGTCACATGTCGAGATCCAGCGGAGACTCTGAGAGAGAGATGACTCGCGTCCCATTCTGGAGGATCTTTTTACTGGAGGTCGAGGACCGTGGTAGTGGCCTGATGTACTGTGGCTGCTATAAGGGTGGTTAGGCGCGTACGTAAGTTCGCTACTGACCTAGGCAGATGTCTCAGCGCGGTATCGCGGGGAGTGTCTGACTTCAAAACGAGGGCCATGCCGTCATTGCCCATAGCGCCGGAACTAGTCCGTTTTGGAATAAGACGTCCTACACCTCATGCTTGTCATGCCCAACACTCGCGACTTGAACAACAGATATCATCACATTCATAAAATGAAAGGGCACATCATCTCACACAAAAATCTACCGCCTATTTCACGGAACAAAGCCACGTACACCGGCAAAGCGGTTGCGTACCTTGTCCTCAGCATCACCCTGTTTACATGGGTACGCTTATCCCGACTTCAACCAAACCTTCGTGAAGCACACTCACCAAGTCCTCAAGTACATTTTCAAGTGTCCAAACTATGGCTACCACACGCCCCTTTCTCAACTCGCCGCGTTCCATAAATGCTCAATCGACACCTATCTATCTACCAACCTTACATTCCTAACCTCAGCATCGCAACCCCCACTTTCCGACTTCATCTCGCGGCGCAACGTGCTTGCGGTTGCCCTCGCTGCAGAGAAACAAGATGCGTTTATCGCGGAACCAGGGTATACATTTTCCTACTATGCCAACATCAGCCAAACAAACTGGGAGCCATGGGAGCCCGAAGAGCGCCCCTTTCTACTAATCGTCCGACCCCAGGAACTCTCCACTGGGGAAATCGTAGCGAATACTTCGTTCCTGGTCCCAAAGTTTGAAGAGGAGCGCGCGAGGAGGCTGGGTATGCCGTTTGCAGAAGATGAAATTCACATGATACCGTATGAAGAGCATTGGGATTACTACACTACGCTGTACCTCTCGGAGATCTGGGGCGATACGCTCTCGCCGAGTATCATGATCGATGATGAGATGAGAGATTTCATCGCCCGCGGTTTAGCGTCCAATGGCTTCACTGTGTCCGGGCTAGCCGGCGAGGTAGAAGCCGTGCGGCAGGTAAAAACAGAGCATGAGATTGGCATCTTGAAAGCTGTCAACACAGGGACAGTGGAGGCAATTCGCGCCATGAGAAGTTGCCTATATGCCGGCGTGACGGAGAACGAGGTCAAGCGCGTGCTAGATGATACGTTGCGGGCAGCGGGCTTGGACCCGTTCTTCGACATTGTCGAGTTTGGGAAGAGTGCTGCGCTGCCTCATGGTGGGTATGATGGGACGAGAAGGTTGGAAAAGGGCATGTTTGTGCTCGTTGATGTGGGGGCCAAGTTGTACGGATACAGTTCTGATGTTAGTCGAACGTTTTATGCGCCGTTTGAACCGGAGGCAGAGGAGACGGAGGTGAAAAATAAGACAGAGCAGATGGAGGTGTGGAAGCTGGTGCTTGATGCTCAAGAGGCGGCTGTAAAGGCAATGCTGCCAGGTGCTACAGCCGCGTCGGTCGATCTTGCGGCGAGACTTGTTATTGAAGCTGCGGGCTATGGCGACTACTTCACCCACCGCCTCGGCCACGGCATCGGTATCAAGGCGCATGAAAGTCCCTACCTCAACAAGGGCAATTTTGTAGCAACGCTGCGTCCGGGTATGGTCTTCACGGCTGAGCCTGGTATATACATACTGGATAGATTCGGCGTGCGCCATGAAGACGTGCTAGTAGTAAGAAGCGACGGAGAAGCGGAGAACATTAGCGGGGGATTCGCGAAAACCCCATGGCAGCCTTGACGCATGACTAGACAGAATCAACATGGAATTCGGCGAGGGCCCGAATAGAAGCTTCATTACTACATCTGATACATTCATCAGCACTTTACGGATCTTTTTCCTTTATATGCCCAAGTCTCCAGCCCCCCTTTCATCGTCACAGCAACCACTCACTGATAAGAACAGAAAAACCCTTCAAAATGCATGCAATTCCCCCATACGGTGGTATCCCCAATCCCCGGTCGTACGCCGTAAGCAGATAGATCATCATGAGATGTCGCCTCCCAAACGCCCTGCGCTAAATCCCCATATCAAATTATAAGAAGAAGAAGAAGAAGAAGAAGAAGAAGAAGGGAAGGAAATATCGCTTTATTCGTCCGCGTAGGTCCCTCGTCGCGGGACGGGACGGCATTTGATCGACGAGTGACCTACGCGGATGCCATGCTACTTCATCTGGTTCTGCCCTATGAGGCCGAGATATTGTTAGCCGGAGAACAAAATTACTCATACATCAGCGAGAAGACACAACAATGACGCAGAACAGGTGTTTCAAGGGGAAGAAGAGCCAATGTGCGCAGGGTAGGAGGAGGTACCCTGTCCGGGATAACCAGGCCGCGGAGGTTGCGCGGGTCGATATGTGTGGTAAGTATGACGCGGTGGAGGTGTAGATGGGGGTCGGGAGTAATCTGAACGCATACTGGCAGAGCCGTTATGGTACGATGGTGGTGGTGGGCGACTATGACTTCCCAGTGGAGGTAACTGGTACCGGCGGGAATGATCTGGGAGGCTGTTGGGGGTAGAGTACGCTACCTTCTTTGTTGGCCTCACCGGCTCGTCGTCATCGCTCAATGTCAAGTCAACGACCTCGGATGGCCTCTTTTGGCCGGAACGCGGTGCTGTGGATGGCTCTCGAGACGGCAGTGGGGGTGTGCTAAGCGAGGTTGGTGTCGGTGCGGCTTCAGTTTTGATAGCCTGAATACGGTAGTCAGTGATCTCGACGAGGTCGTCGTCGCTTTCGTCGTCATCATGGCCGTTTTGACTGGGCTTCACGTCTTTTTCAGTCGACCACTCTCCGCTTGGCTGGATGGTGACTTGATCCGTGTTCCGGGCTTTGTTCAGTATCTCTTCGACGTATTGGTCGACTGCAAGTCCCTCGTAGGATATGGTTTTGCTGCATATCGGACATGTCCACGTAGGCGCTTGTTCCTGAAGCTGGAGGAAAGATTCGGCGTCGAAGCATTGGTTGTGGGTGCATACGGTGGACCTGCAGGGGGTGACGATGCGCAGAGTGGAGATGGGGTCCTTGAGCGACATGACACTCGACCCTACCTCGATATCAGGGTCATTGGCGTTTTTCATCACTATTGGCGGGTCAGTGGACCGGTCGTCTTGAATGCAGGGAGAACCATACTCTCGTTGAGCACAGACTGTCTGGTGATGACATGGCGGTGCTTGATGCGCTTAGTCAACTCTTCGACGGAGAACTTCCTCACCAAATAAACAAATAGGTTGTATTTCTGGAAGTGAATGTCAGCATTCGTCACGTATCAGGGACGAGTGATAAGAAACCTCTGGCGGACTTGCCTTTTGGGTCAGGGCATAGGTGATGAGAACATTGTTGCGTTGGTTGGCGACCTTGGCGCGTACAAAGTCGGTGATGTCGGCCGGACGCGTCGAGCCCGGCTTATTCTTGAGACCTTTGTAGTTGGCCTTTACTTCTTGGTCGTTGACCTTGACTTCGATCTGGGAAGGAAACGCGATATCTAGGCGCGAGTAAGGGGCCAGTGGCTGCTCGAGGGCAGAAAAGAGCAGTAGTCGCAATGAAGGGTCAGCCTTCAAACGTCCGGTCTGGGCCTCGTTCAGGGTCAGATGCTTTGAGACAGTGGCTCGATGGGTTGGTGAGGCTGTTCTTGGTTAGGTGAGGCGGCATTCCAACGAGGGACAGCGGGCATACCATCTAGCGATATGTTGCTCAGAACGAGCTCGCGGATCTCGAAGAAGGGGCTGTCCTTGAAGAAATACGTGGGACCTAGTTTCCGTGTCAATAGGGTAGACCATGACTCTCGCGCGATATGTGCAACGTACGAGGCGGCATTGGCGGCTGCTGGGGCTGATAAGACGGGTAGGCGCCGTTGGTCTGGTATGCGCCGGGCATATTGTACCCGTTTGCGGCGGGCGGTGGTTGCGAGTATGTAGGCGCCACGGAGCTGCTGGTGGCTCGAGGAGGCGCTGAGCCGTGATTTTGGACGCGATACTGCAGTCGCTGCAACTGGTCGGCGTCGCTTCTGGAGACGGCATCGGTGATGACTGGTGAAGGTGAAGTTAGCAGGCGGAGAGGCAGGGCTCGCGCAGCAGCGGAGATACGTACGGCCTATAACCCGAGCCTGCAATGCGGCCTTGTTTCCCGTCTGCGAAGTGCCCTCCTCTTTCAAAATCTTCTTCAGGTCGTTGTTGATGAGGGTCTTGGAGCGCTCGGTAATGGTAGCAGCCATGCGCTGCAGGCTGGACGACTCCATGCTATCTTGTTGTTGTCGTCGCCGTGGTGGTCGCGGTTGGGAAGGCTGGCGGAAACAGAGGGTGGTGGTGCAAGTTCAGGGCTACCGGCAGAGGATGGCTCGCGAAGGCATCTGGGGCTGAGTCTGTCCGGAATCTCTTTTCGCGGGTGAAGGCAGAGTGAGAGAGAGGCTCCAGTGCAGCAGTCGGATGGGTCTTGGTCGTAACTTCCCCAAAACTCGGCGGCGATGATGATTGCCAATGCAGCAGCAGACGCAACGCGGGCTCGACCCAAGACAAAGCGCAAGCAGCAAAAGCAGAAGCAGAGGCGGCAGGGCGCCCTTTTGGTTTATATCGCCGTCGACGTTGGCGGCGGCTCTCGCGGCGAGCACATCTCCAACTGCAGCAGCTGCCGAAGTCTGTCAGCGTCACTAGGCGAAAGAACGCGACTAGGGCACGGGCCGGCTGCCTGGCTTCGACGGCCGTCGCCACCAAAATTATTCCTGAACTTTGAACTTTTCCCCACTCCGCCGACCCACAAACTCCAAAGTCCGCAAACACTCGACCAACACTCCAGCACTCCAGCACTCCAGCACGACACCTTCACCCGCCAATCTTCGAACAACAATACCACCAAATCAACCCCCCCACAATGGCAAAGGGTCTCCGCGCAAGCAGCAAAAAGGCGAACCGCACCAAGCTCCGTGCCAAAGTATTTGGGCCCGTAGAGCAGGCGCGCGCCGAACGCCTGCACGCCAAAATGCTCGAGACCATCGCGCAGCCCAAGCCCGAAAGAACCGAAATGGACACAGCCGAAGACTGTAAGCCGGTCGCATTCACCTTTACCTGTACCAGCGCTAACTCTGCCCAAGCAAACACCGCCGAGGATGCCACCAAGGAGGACGACTTGCCCAAAGGTTCGTCTTTTCTCACTGCCCCCATTCCGCCCTCTCTGTCCGACCCCTCCACCACAGCCCTCGATCCTGCACAAGAAGACTTTGCCCTCAGGAATCTGTGCTTCCACTTGGGCCTGTGTTCTGACATTGTCGGCTTTACCAGCAATGGCGACCTCAAGTTTGCCTTCGACCCGCTCCCTCCGCATTGGTCGGGTAAGAACCAAGGGCTGACTTTATCTACATAGATATGGACGTCGATGGTGCTGCCGCTGTTGCCGCCGCCAAAAGCTCCACCAAGAACAAGGACAAGAGCCAGACCCGGAAACAACTGCGTCGCAAGTCGAGCAACAAAATCTCCTTCCCTGCCTCCAAAGGCAAGGGAGCCCTCAAACCCTTCCACGGTCAGCGCGCTGGCCCCGGTCGCATTGGAAAACGACGACTATGAGTTATGATACACAATGGCGTTGAGGAAAGCATTTTACGGCGTTGAGTCATGTTACTATTTCGCATAAGAATCTGGTTGCAAAAGATACCACGTCCTGAGAGGACATTTACTGTATGCGCAAATCCAAAAATTCAAATTTTCGTGTCACTGTTTCAAGTCTTCCTGGCTGACCGTCTGACAGCCGTTGTCTTGATCTGCCTTTTCTGTTGTTGTTGTGATGTATTTGTATCCTTCTCTCATTTCATCCCTCAGGCTGTTGATCAACCTCAGCCAACTCAGCTTCGAGATCAACACCTTGGGCATCTAGCCCGCCAAACAAACCGCCAAAAAGTCCTTCGTTGATAGTTTGCAGCGTCAAATCATCCAGTGGCTCATAACTCCCCGAAGAATCGAGGAACGACCACTGATTATCCCATTTCGCGAGCGATGACACCATCTGCTCATCGGCATAACTACACGACACCTCTGTGTTCGGCACCATCCGGCGCTGGAGATTGATCGTACCGAAATACGGTATGTGGAGCTGGAGCAAATTCTCTTCGCCACCAATAAACTGGCCAGTATGCTCGGTCTCATGCCCTTCGTCATCTTCACTGGTCGAGGCGCTGTAACCAACACCACTCGCCGACGTCGCTTCGACATCGAGCAGATGTCTCATGATGGGCGAGAGCTTGGTTGCAATCGCATCGTCATCCATACCATCCAGAATCTCTACCGTACGCTCCATCATTGCGCGATCGCTCGGACGGCTATGATCGAGCACCGCCCCAAGCCAGGCTGTGGGCTGGTTTCGCGCATCGATGTGAGCGATGCACAATACCGTGAGGGCTATAAAGGAAAGAAAGTCGACTCCTCGACAGTAGTACAATCCGGAATTCCAAGTGCGAAAAGCGATGTGCCGGGACAGGGTTTCTCGACTAGCATGCACGGCCGCAGCCCTGCTACGAGAACATCCGCCCTCCGATGACGAGCGCAGAATGTATGGAAGATGCAGCCGAATGACGAGGTGGTAATGGGAGAGCTGATGCATTGCGCGCACAACTTCATGCACCGCATCCGGCTCTGTGCTGTGGCCGGCGTTGTAACTAGGGATCAGCCACCACTGAGGAGGCATAATATCAGCGGCTTCTTGTAGCAACCCATCAATCTCCTCGACACTTCCTGTCGATTTGCCGTCATGCGATTCAATTTTCCGTGTCAGGATCCGGCCTGAGATGATGCATTGCATCCGTCCCATGCGATCAAGCGGATGACATCTCGCCAGCGTTGCAGGCGCAAGAGCACGCCCCTCAAGCGCGGAAGGCGGCAGACCGAGCGCAATAGACAAGTAGCGATCCATACTGACAATGTGGAAGCACACTTCATCTCTATCGACGCTGCGAGCCGTTGAAGAATCAAAGCCCTCACAGGAAGGAAGCCGCGAAGTAGCGCGGTGTAGACCGAGCATCTGCGCGACAGCTGACGCCCGACGAGTGGTTAGCCACGCGCGATGCAGTTCGCCACCATAATTATGGATCATTGCTTCTATCATAATGCATTCAATGCCCTCTACCGAGGCAGTCAGCTCGTCGTTGGACGTCGCAAGCCGGACCGCAGTATCCACGGCACGGGACATGATCTCCCTGTAGTCGCACTGCATCGTCTCTTCTATCTCGCCTGCCGACAGCGCCCCCTGGAGAAGACCTCCCAAGAACAGTAGCTTGCGTGCAACAAGCACAGGGTGCGCGCCTGGCGGAGGTAACTGCAGCATCTCCGGCACCGTCGCTGGCCCTCTCGACCGAGACGTACGTGGAGAGAGATCAAACTCCATGTGCCGGTGTGTCGCTAGTCCTATCCGCAGCTTGAAGATGCAGTCGAGATAGGGCTGCGCAGGCCACGCTGCAACAAGGTCTCGAGATAGACCTGTGTAAGCGTGTACAAGTGAACTGTCTGGAGGCAGTGGTGCACTATCAGTCGTCCACGTCGCTGCCGGAGAAGGAAATAAATCCGTAATTTGCATCGCATCCTTTTGCTTCGCAGTTTCTGTTGTATCTCTGGATAGTGCAGGCGCGGAGTTGACCAGTCGCTCGAGTAAGTCTTCGACGCGGCTGAGGCGACTTTCCACCCCGTTTCCAGTCATCTTCGGCTCGTCTGGATATTCTTGACCCACACATCTAGTTCTCCTTCGCAAGCAATTGTCGCACGCAGGATTGTTCGGCGAAGCCCAAATACAGCGAACCTTGCGTTTCTTGCACTCCCAGCAACTCTGGGTGCCTTTGCGGATCTTGCGCCGTTTTGCTGCTTGCTTGCTGTCATCGGTATCGTTCTGCGACGACATGGTGATGTGGTTTCTGACAGGTTGCCGAGTTGCATTGCCAGACCGAGAAGAAGTTGGGGAGGAATGAGGGATTGTGTTGGTGGGTGGTAGCTTCTTGACGTTGTTTCGCCCGAGCTCGGCGGACGAAAGAAGTGTGATAGTAATCAAGACAGAGCTGGACGAATACAAATGTAACAAACGTGTCTTCTCTGAGACCGCCCAAAATTGGAACTCGAGAAAATGAGTTCATGTGCAGTTGTCTTATTTGTTCTACACTTTGATTTCCTCCCCCAGGTAACGACAGTAATGCTGGTCTGTCAACAGCTTCTTGCGATAGCAACCGCGCCTGCAGGTCCCGTCCCCGCACAACCGATCCCCAACTGAGCCCTTTTCCTCATCAAGGCTTACAGTCCCATTCCTGGCGCAGAAACGCCTTCGCATCCGTGAAACGATAGTCAGGCAGCAGCTGATTCCACTCATCAGTCGTGTCAAAGCCACCATCCTTCATAGCCCACAAGATGCCCGCAACCATCGGCTTAGAAACAGCCTCAACGTGTTCGGGCGGAATAGAAGGATGACGAACTAGCGGAAGCCAAGAGCTACTCCAGCTCCCGCTCGCTATGTCGTCAACCGGGATACGATCGATGGTGAAAGAACCGCCTGTATCGCATCGCACTCATCAGTGACCGCACAGATAGACTGAGCCAAAGCCCCAGGGTAAAACGTACCGCGTATCTCCTCCCCCAGAGCAATGAGTTCTTTGATGGCAATCCGAGTCCCTCTGATACCCCCGATGGCAGGCCACTCGCCCTCAAACTCCACAGCGCGCGCAACCACGTGCGCCAGATCTTGTACCGTCGTCAGGGCCATATGGCTGTCCTCACCGCCCTCGACCACAATAGCCCTGCGATTTTCGAAATCAACCGGAGTATCCAGCCGCGTGAGATGTTTCGTAGATTGATACGGCCCAGCGAAGTAATTAGTAAACAATCCCGGCTGGAACAAGCAATACTCGAGCACCTTCTTGTCTTTGTTGATGTCGTGAAGATGCTGGCGTGCAACCTCTTTGTACTCGTACCAATTCATATGATCGTTCTTCGCACTGGATACATGTTGTAAGTAGGAAAAGGCCGTATTCAAGGGTGGGAAGGGGGCTGGGACTTACGCGACCCATTCGCTGGGCGCGAAGCGCTTCACTCCGGCAATGACGCAGGCGTCTATTAGGTTCTTTTGGCACGAGATGGCGTCTGCTTGCTCCGTGTGCGGGGCGATGAAGGATAGCACGACGGATACGCCCTTTAGTTGGCTGGCGAGTTCCTTCATATCGCCGTAATTCGTCTGGGCCCACGTCACGCCGTCTGAGATTTTCGCGGTGGGGGCTTTCTGGGGGTGCTGGCTTAGCAAGGGGGCATAGATTAAGGGTGGCGTGGACTTGCCCTGCGAGTGAAGATTAAGATTTCATGCTTCTTGGTTGCGACGAGGACGTCAAGGATCTCTTGTCCTACGTCTGCGATGCGCTTAGTACGAGGGGTTTGGGGGTTGGGATGTTTTGTCTCACTTCCTGCGCCGCCTGCGAGTGCGATCTTGACCATGATGGAGGAAGACTTGGTATTTGTGTGTGGAATGCGGCGGTTGAGGGTTTGTAGAGAATGAACTTGACGTCGTTACAGGACTCTTTTATACTTGGACGTTCAGCGAGATTTCGGCCGAATGTAGCGCATCTGCGTGGTGAGGCGATGAGCCCGAGGTCTCGGCGGAAGCGTTGCTGGAGCCCATTCCGGATATACGCTTGATCTTCCTGTGATCCTCCGGCGCCAGATCTTCCTCGATAACTAATTATACCCTATTTTTGCGAATCTGGGCCATTCTTCTCGGTTTCTCGATCTTCCAATGGAATTCCGGCTCGTGATCTACGAGCGAGTCACAAGTGAGTGCTGGTTTGGTCTGCTCCCTTGATTTAGAGACGTCTAACAGACGACAGTCAAACATACTCATCATGCTTTGAGTGACCGCTCTAAAGGATGCGAAACTTTGACTCTCGTTACAAAGAGCCTTTCTCTTCAGATACTATCAACGTGTCGCACGGTATACGGAGAGGCTCTGCCTATGATCCAGCCAATTATCGATTGGCTACGGTCTAAGCCATTACGGATGACCAGTCACACTAATTACCGGAACATATTTCGATCTATTAAGAGCCTCGTTGATCAAAGCATGCGTCATAAAGAGGATTGCATACCTTCAATCATCCTGGAGGGCCCTCCTCGGTTTCCACGAGACACTACAGCCTGGGATGAGTTCTGTGAAGCATGCGCTGGCCATATCATCGCCCGATGACCGGAAACTGTAGTGATAGCGATTACGTATCGTACAGACTGGGTTACTGCTACTCAAGAACCCCGACTAACAGACTTCAATCGCTACGTTGATCGCTTCCTTCGAAGAGAAACACACGTCCTAGCTCTTTCCAACGCAATCATCGACGAGGAACAAACTAGGAACATGGCCACTGTGAGCGAGAACATGGATTCTGGGCTGCGGCCGTCAAAGGCTCACGTTCGGGGGGCTGCTGATAGGTGCACACGAGTGGATGTAAGACTGGGCGAAAGGATAATATGGCGCTGGCAAAGGGTGGGGGCGAGTGAACTGTTTATGCAGCCTTCGTGGTGTTGGAGAGATCGCCTAGTCTCATACTTTGCATGGGCGGATAAATACAGGATGTGTATCTCTTGTAGACAGGAGTGATGCATTTTAGGGTCCTCGGCCGCCTAGCGTTGTGCTAGCGTCAATGACGTATGGCGACACGCGATTTCCACGGGGCAAGGCAGCTGCAACAGAACGCGACTCCTGCGACAGGAAAACCCGAGCCATGCCTCCAAAGAAATTGAACAAGGAGGGCGAGCAAAAGCCGAAAGAAGATGCGCAATCCGAAAAGCCTGCAGTTTCCGACGAGGAAGTCCGCCAGGAATCAGGAAAGGCTGCCAATGCTGCTCTTGCAGCTCAGAAGAAAGCCAAAGAGCTGAAAGATGCCGCCGCTGCTGCCGGCGACCCAGATGAACGACAAAAGTTGACCGAAGAAGCCACAAATGCCCAGATCGAAGCTGAATCCTTTGGAAAAACAGCAAAATACCTCCGCTCAGGCGCCTTCCAAGGCGCGGCGATGGGCACAGGACTTGGTGTTGCACCCGGAGCTACCCTGGGAGCGATTACCGGAACTTTGGTCGGGGGCGTCTCATCAACTCTTCTTGGTGGATTGGGCGCTGGCATTGGTGGTGCTACCGGAGCACTCCACGGACCTTGGGTCAACATGGGCAAATTAGCAGGGAAAGGAATGAAGAAGATGACGAGTTTTCTTCCGCAATGGGCGGCGAGTGAGGAGCAGAAAAAAGCGCTGGAGAAGATGGTTGGACAAGCTAATGAGGAGGAAATGCCTGGTACAGAAGAGCTTGAAAAGTTCAGGAGCGAAGGCGGAGCGGGCGAGATTGACGAAGGGTGGATGAAGAGTGCGAAGGGGATGCTGCCGGACCAGAAGGAGGTATCTGATGCCGCCAAAGCGGGCGCGCAGGCTACTGGCGGTGAAGCGGACGCTACGGAGCAAGGCCAGAACGATCAACCATCAAAGGAAACCTCGACACAAGCAGGCGATAGCCAAGGTCGAAAGAAACCACGAAAACTGAACCCGAAACCAAAAGACAACGACGCCGACGCATCGAAAACGGACGATCCTCAAGATACGACTGGCGAGTCATCTGAGGACAATGCAAAGCCTGATACCCAGGACAACGGGGGCATAGATGAACGAGAGAGAAAGCTGGTCGAGCGAGAGAGCGATCTTGATCGTAGAGAAGCCGAGTTGGAAAAAAGAGAAAAGGTACTAGCGAAGCGTGAGCAGGAGTTGGAGTCAAAGTCGGACGGCAACAACTCAGAACCAGCAGCACCTAAGCCAAAGGGTCAGCCTCGGAAACTCGCAAGCAAATCATGAAAGTTCTATCATCAGTCGATCGCTTTAGAAGTGCGGCGGCATGGGCTTATGTGGCGTTGCTAACACGATCTTCATGAAAGGGTTGTGCGACAACTACAGATAGTAAAATACGTTCCAAATACTTCTTGATCAAATATTTTCCACATTCTCGAGCGTGCGACTTCAATATCGACGTGGCATCGCGAGCCTTTCGCATTTGCACTTTTCTGGGTGATTCGCCCCTCGTGGACTACGCCCCTTTCGGACCCATTCACGTCCACTCCAGAGAGCAAAGTTTCTGGTCAGGGAAAAGCATCAAGAGCTTAGGCGAAACTTTCACGGTCGCAATCAGCGTGGTCCCACATATCCCATCGTCCCCGGCCAAGGAAGTGTCGTTATCAACCCAAAGGCCGGGGTCGTCGCAACCCCTGACACTGCTTTTCTGTGCAGCGAACACCACACTGGACTTATCTTCGCTGGGCGCTCAAACTTGTCGCCATTCTTTTTGTGCTTCACGGCCCCGACTAGAGCCCCTCATCACAGCGGTTGGTGTGCCGATAATCTTGCTGTCCGGCGAGTCAGATCGCGTCTCGCTTCGGAAGACATGCCGCAACCTCGCCGAAACTTCCACAAGACCCCACACAATCCGTCAATGCCTGTCAAATCTCCAGTCGTCGCCAAATCCATTACCCTAATATATATTTAAATCACTCGTTGTTTCTTCCATCAGTTGAGCAAGATTCAGCTTTCTGTTCTTCTTCATCAAGACTCGGGCTTGTGGTTTAGTGGTATAATACTCCCTTAGCATCGGAAGAAGCCTGGGAGTGGTCCAGGGTTCGATTCCCTGCAAGTCCATAATTTTTGAGCTTCTAGAGGTCGTTGTCGAGGATCCGGGGTGTGAAATAGCTACTTTTTGCCCTTTTGGGCGAGGGTCCGTGCGTTTATATCACATAATATGAAAGTCACGTGCGTCAAACGCCGAACTTCCGAACACCGATCATCGGCCAGCATCAACGCCACCACGACGAAGTGCAGTCGGTCTAACCTCTGCATAGACATGATGCAATTGATTTCGCCGGACCTCACTACAATCCTGAACGCAGCGCGACAAAAATAAGGTAGTCGCATTTGCGAGCTTCGGATTTGCAAGCTCATACTTTGCATGATTCCGGTGTCGTCTCCACGGATGACCTCACGAACGGCATCAGTCTTTTTGAACAATGAATTTATTAACTAACAGCTCACCCAGGTCCTTCAGGCGCGGCACATGCGGCCATCATTCTTAACAGTCCAGGCCTCGCTACCGACACCAACTGTGGCGTAGAACAAGTCGGTGGGGTCCCACTTCTTCTTGATGCTCAACAACTTCCCGTAGTTCTCGCCCCAAAACGCAGTCTGGAAGTTGGGTTGCCGGAAATCAGCCTCGTTCACGTACGATCCACTACCCGGCGTTGCAGCCTCAACAAGAGGCATGATCACGTCGGTCATCTTGTCCTGTGTCTCCAAGGCCTCCGACCACGGAGCGGTGAAGTTCCAGGGAAGAGTCAAAGTAGCATGCACGATGGCCTCTCGCCACGCCGGATGGACCGAAGTCGTCTCCTGTGAGCCAAAGGACTTGACGTCAGTTCCGACACCAATCCACGTTACTCCCTTCTCCACGATGGCTTTCCAGGTTTCAGTGATGTTACCCACGACGCTGCGCGGAATGAGACGAGTGCCGTACTGCGCGATTCCCACCTGGATGTTGCCGAGGGGAAGGGGCCCGAAGTACTTGTCGTAGTGCTCGTAGTAAGTATCGAATTCGCTGTACGCAACGGTGTAGTTGATACCCATCGAGTCCAACCTAGCGACAAACGGTGAAAGCATGACCTTCACGTCGGCTTCGGTCTTGTTGTAAGCGGTAAGTGGCGCAATCGAGAAGAACGAAGAGGTAAAGTAGTGAACAACCATGGCGCCGGCATCAACCATGGCAGGTAACTCCTCCTGGAAGGCTTGGATGGCGTCGTAGAACACATCCTTTGCGTTGTCTGTGGTGTAGAATGACATCGAGGCGCCACCGAAGACGGCTTCCTTGTGAGCTTTGACGGTCATCGAGACTACGACGCCATATGTGGAACCACCGCCGCCGTTGAGCGCCCAGTACAGGTCTGAATTCTCGTTGGGGCTGGCATTTACAAGCTCGCCGCAGGCCGTGACGACTTCCCAGCTCAGAACGTTATCAGCCGCTAGGCCGAAGCTGGTGCTGACGGCGGAATGGCCACCACCCTGAGTGTAGCCGCCAGCGATGCCGACGGTTGGGCATTCTCCTCCGACTGTGACTAGTCCTTGGTCTCTAGCGGCAGCCATTAACTCAAATCCTTGGACACCTGCTCCCACCTTGAATGCAGGACCACTGTAACGAGAGCACTCGTATGACGGGATGTGGGTGATATCCTTGAGATGGTGGGTCCACACCGCCAGTGAGCCCGCGCCAGTGGAACGACCAAGGTAGTCATGACCAGTGTTGCGAATCACTAGGCGGATGTTTTTTGAGGCAGCAAATGCGATAGCCTGCTGCACATCCGCGGGTCCTGACGCATCCACGGCGTATCGGACGTAGTTGCCAAGCTCGCAAGGGCGGTCTCTAGGCTGGAATGGGTCGCAGCTCTGGTTCGCAAAGAACGGGGCCATGACCGACGAGGAGGATTCATAGCTGGTATGATGTAAGTGCAAGGTTCTTGAAACTTGGGCAAGGTAACGTACTGAATCTCCTCGTATTGCCATTGGTCTTTGAGAGCCTCGCAAGTCGCGTTGTCGAAAGCAGATCCATGGCATGGCGCACCAAGTGGTACGGTCGCAACCAAACGTCCACCTACGGTTTCGTTCAAAGCCCCCCATTCCGCCTTTGAGGGCCAAGACTTATCCCCCGGGAAGGTTTTGCAGTCGTCAGAAGAGCCGGCGGCAGAAGCGACGCCTACAAGGGCGAGCGGCGAGATTGGAAACCGCATGATGAAAGGGTTTGCAGAAGAGAGTACGCTGGCTGCCGGTCAAATTTAATATGGCCCAGCAGCCGGCTCATTATAAGAAAAGCTATGGACGCCTTGCATGCGTCGTGCATGGTCGCGTGGCGGAGAAGCTAGGATAGTTGTGGCACTTCGAAGGTTAGTGTCCGATGCTGTGGGCCGACCCGGCAACGTTCATCAGCCACTCGACCAGCGGGTGGTTTTAGTCTACAGGACCACCTTCGCCCTACAGGCATGTTCCCCGTTGCTGTCATCCACGATCTACGTTCTCCGCAAACCTCGTAAAACATTCATGGACGCCTTATTTTCGCGTCGAGCGGGCGTCTCTCGTTTGTGACATGGATCCTCGGCTTGAGGGGTTATCGATCGAATGCGCTTCCAGAATAAATTGACCGAAGGAGCATCAGGGTCCCTTCCCCACTTGCCTGCATCGAGAACAAGTCCGAATAACCGACCAACATCCTGCAAGGGGCGGGTCGGCGGCTCCTGCACACGAGCCGCAAAGTCTTCACTTCATCGTTCTAGGCTGGATCAGTCCCCATATTCCATCTTATATCGCGCCAACCGCAACATTAGATGGTTCGACCAGTGCTCGTATCATTCCACGCGCATGTCGACCCCTTGCCATCTGACGTCAATCGGGTTTTTTTATTTTGCTTCATGGCGCAATGCAATATCGCTGATGTAGTCGTTGCGGACCCAGAGACAGCAAAAAGCTTTTGGTTAAAGTGCCAAAGTACGAGGGCTGTTCGCCATTGCATCGATCTGGGTGACAATATCTTCTACAAGACTCTTGATATTAGGCTATACCCACACCTTTAGCGCTACTATAGTCTGATCTCGGTCTAAATCTCATCGAGAGATGAACCGAGGCGGTCTGTTTCTCCTACAGCGGAGGCAAGTAGCCGGTCCAGGTCAATGCGTGCCCCCACGGCAATTCCAGTATCTGAGGAAAGAGGAATCACCTCCCCGGCGATAATTTGGGCTGTATGAACAGTGTTACAGTCGTTAGCAAAAGCAGCCAGGCTGTTCCAGTAGTACGATGGGCTCGCGATAGCTTTACCACATCAATACCAAGCACGGGAAGTGCATTTCATCAACATGGGCTGGGCCTACAACACTCCCGATGACGCAGCCACTAAGGGACCACACATAGCCGCTCTTGCGATTATTCTCACGGTGGCCTCGCTGCTGATCCTGTCGCTCCGCCTCTATGTGCGTGGACGGATGATCAAGACGATTGGAGCCGGTACGTATCCTGATAGTTTGATCGACTTTACCACAACTAACGTAAATTTGTACGAATAGATGACTGGATATTGGTGGCGACATGGGTAAGTTGCTACGCTGAACCTCTGTTCTGGAATCATATTTAACGTGTTAAAGATAGCATCCTGCGGCTTCGCTGCCGTGAGCATCGTCCGTATGTCAGATTCGCAGATTGGAAAAACGGGCAGTGACTAACAAGGCCGGTAGAAACCAAATGGGGTCTTGGGCTTCAGCGTCTAGAGGACATGCCGAATGAGAACGTCTACAATTTCGGACTGGTAAGAAGCGCTTCAGTCCTACATTTTCCAAACGTGTCGCTAAGTCTATCAGATTCAATACATGGGCGCGCCGTTGTAAGTTTGAGGGTGCGACAAAGGCTTAGGTCGCACGGCTAACCACGACATCAGCTACATCACCAGCATATTGGGTTTCAAACTCAGTCTGATGCTGACATACCTCCGGTTCATGCCGAAAGGCACAGCACGTAGCGTCAATATCTTCGTAATAGTCGCATGCACACTCTTTCACCTTTCCTTTCTCATCGTGCAACTCAACTTGTGTCAGCCAGTAAGTGTCCTTTTCGTGAGTTAGCCAACGGCTCACTAATCATATACAGATTGCAAAGCAATGGGACCCAATGATCACTGGCGGGGAGTGCATCCCAGCCGTCCCATTCTACACCAGCATGGCAGCCCTGACCATCATCTTCGACATAACCGTGTAAGCGCCACCACCACTGGAAACACACAGTCCACAATTGACAATACCAGCATGTTCCTTCCATGGCCCGTTCTACTCAAAAGCAGCATCCGAAAACGACAGAAAGCCGTTCTTCTCGGTCTGCTCGCCCTCGGCACCTTCATCACCATCATCCAAGTCCTGCGCATCCGCACCGTCAGCAACCTGTCCAACTACCTCGACTCAGGCAGCCTGATCATGTGGTCGACAGTCGAGAATAATTTGGGCATCATCGTTGCTTCTATACCTACACTCGCACCACTATTCAAGTATTTCGTTGAAAAGACGCAGAAGAGTTCGTCGGATAACTCTGGACTGAGGTCGAGGGCGCTTTATGCGTTGAGGTCGAAGCGCGGTACGAGACAGGTGTCTATTCCACTGGGAAGTGGAGTTCATAGTACGAGCCATGGTTGTGGTCCTTTCGAGAGGGGGAGTGAAGACACTATGTTGAGCGGCGCAGGGGCGATCACGAAGAAGACGGAAGTTACGGTGTCGTCTGATGTTTTGGTGGAAGCGGATAGGAGTAGACAGTGACAATGTTGATCATATTTTCGACGAACAGTAACATGGTGAGTGGCGAGATGATGCTTTGGAGTAGTATCCGATCTTTCGAATTCCGGGGGGTGTACTCGCGGATAGATCCAAGGTCGCTAGTTCAATTGATCATGCTTGTAGCTCATGGGGTTCGTGTGTTGCTATGAGATTGATATAAGAAATATTCTCTAGAAATTGTATAGTGATAGCTTCGACTAACGCCACTTCGCATTTCGAGCTATCCTTGCTTCTCTACCACCAACTATCGACTCAAATAATGCCGCGTGTTGATCATCTTTCCCGATAACACGAACCTTAGCCCGTTTTCGATATCTCGTTCACATAGATCGCCACCAAAAAACCCCATCAGCAAGCCTGCGAATTCGACATGTATCCTACGAAAACTTGAAGTTTCTTCTGATGCAATGATTCCCCAGTCAACAAAGCTCCCATGTTTTTGATAACCACCTGAGATGAATACGAATGGCTTTGGTAATTGTCGGAGAAGGCTAACTTCGGTCAGCCCGAGTCATGTTGCGCATTCCAATCTAGTGCACTTACGACCTGCAAACCGGCAACATAAAACTTGTCCCACTTGGCGATATCCAGACAGACATGGCGAGGCTAGAGCCCGGAAAGACGGTTCTGGACCAGTCCTGATCACTCACAGGTTGGGATCCAAGGCGCACGTCGACAAACAAGTAATTTTTTAGGAAAACGTCACTTTCCCCTGGCATGTCCTTGAAGTCGGTCCTCAGGAAAGAATCGAATGCTTCCTTATAGCGGAAGTACTCGTACGGCAGCTTTCTAACTCTACCTAGGACGTCTTCGAACATTGTCGTGTCCGCAGCGTCGTAAGCAGGCGGTCGCACTACGCTGGTATGTATGGCTCGAAGTATGGCGTACATCTCCAAGTTGGTCCGAACGATCTGCTCAAGTGCTTCGCGAACCTGTTTCGGTAGATGCTGCATCGTATGTAATAGTTGGGTGCCAAGGTTCTTGAAGCTGACTGACCGAGTATTGGTGCACTCAATAACGACTGATACCCCGCGAACAGTACTTGTAATCTGATCTACCTTCCTGTCCAATTCTTTGGTGCTGTTTGATTGCTCTTGGGCGCACCTCTCGACCGTATCTCTGACCTCGGTAGTCTGCTGGCCAATATTCATCAAAGCCGCACGTTGCTCCAGTATACTCTCTGTGAGCGCGACGTATTGAGTACGGGTCTCTGATCTGAGTCCAGCAAGGGATTCGAAGGGTTGGGTAGCAAACAGCAAATTCATACTCAGCACTTTGGCTCCGATGGCAGTTCTTAGCTTCACCACTTCTTCACCCATCAACAATACCTACTGCGACTTTCTGGCGAACGACTTTAGGGGATTATTGCCATACTTGGGGAAAGCGCTCATCAAGTTTTCGAACTTGGAGATTCTCTGGATGAATTCTTGTAGTGGTATCCGGCACGTAAGAGCCATGCCGCAAATGACGTCCATGTGAGCCCTATTGTGTTCATTGGGCTTCAAGGCTTGCAGATAGCGTAGTGTTCTTTCCAGTGCTTGAAGTTCTATATGCACATACTGGTAGTCTTGAGATGCTCCTGCCCTCTCGTTCAAAGCTTGGACAACTTTGTTGATGAGGCCTAGACGGTCAGGCTGAGATCAGTTCAGCTGGATGACGTAGCTAACCGATAGTCGCGATAGTCACCGACTGAAAATCCGAAAGCAGGCACCATGACGAGGAGAGCCTACATCAAAGCAGGAATCACGGTTATGGAATCCGAATAGCGGATGAAGATCGCATGGCCAGTCGTGGGCGAGGGCAACGGTGGAGCCACATGAGGGCATTGTTGGGAGGCTGAGTTACGTAATGCACAGCCACGTCGGGTGTAAAGTGATATGACGGCCTTCCTTCGCGACCGATCAATGGCGAGCGTACGCGTGCATAGCACATGAGGGAAGCGAACAGTTTGCGCACTGTAGCCACCGCGTCTTCGATCAACAAGACTCTGGATGAAATCTGGTGGAATGAATTTCTTGGCGCTGGGTAAAAGGTACCACAGATCCAACCACACATGGGATTGAAGAGGAGAAATCATTGGACTTGGCTGACTTGTGATATTTGCAAGGGGGGAAGAGAGAAACGAGAAAACTCAGATGCTCCTGCGAGCGAGAAGCCGCTAGACATGCGTGTCCGAAGACGGGAATAACAAGTCTCCATCTACCTGGATGAAGCCACATCTGACCTGGGTATGAGAAAGGAAGAGAAAAAGGCAATAAGGACACTCATCTTTCACAAGGGCATGATTGGCGGTACCAGATTTGTCGGCAACATGGTCTTGCCCACAGCGGCACTGTAACCCCTCGCAATCTATCGTAGTCAGTTACTGCTTGACGCTCAACAAGAGAGAGCTGCCTACCACGTCGAAGTGAGTGCTATCCTTGAAGACTCCACCGCAAGTTTCCGGCCCCTCGCTCCAGTAGAGTCGTCTCAACCAAGCATGGAGGCGAGGATAATCTCGACGAATCATCTTCAGATTGCAGTTGAAGTAGATGTAATAAGCCACATCAAAGCGAATAAGCGTCGTGAAGAGACGGATGTCAGCTTCAGTGATGTACTGGCCGAATAGATATGGGTAATGCTTGGGCTGTGAAAGATGGTCTTCGAGTCGATCTAACGACTGGAAGAGCTTCCCAACATGTTCTTTATAGCAGGGCAGCGACGTTGCAAAGCCGACCTTGTAGACGCCGTTGTTAACGGTATCATATACCCAAGCGTTCAACGTGTCAATCTCGGCGGCGATATGGGTCGGGCGGAAAGCTGCCACGCCTTTGTTCACCTCGCGGTGTTCTAGAGGTAGGAGAGAGTCGAAGCCTTCGAACAGCATGCGGGTTATTTCGGCGCTATCGTTACTGACAGCGGTACCTAAAATGATCAGCATATAGGGTATCGGTTGTGGGGTGGATCCCCTGTACCATGGTGCTTATCCCAGAGCAGCGGAATCGTCACTCTGCCGCTGTAGTGGGGATCTGCCCTCAAGTAGAGCTCTCTCAAGAACTTCGCACCGTAGACGGGATCCTTATTCGGCCCAGTCCGTCCCGAGAAGTACCATCCGTGAACTCGGTCCCGCGCATCTACTTCAACTAGTTCAACGACATGCTCCAACCTCTTCAGCGTGCGAACGATGACGGCTCGGTGGGCCCAGGGACAGACGTAGTTGATGTACAGGACATATCGGCCCTTTTCGGCAGGGAATCGTTCGGAGGGGATGCTATGGCGGAAGTTGGAAGCCATTGTGTCTGTCTGGCTGTTGGTAGAGAGCGTGTCGTGGTGTTGAGTGTTTCTGAGGGAGCCAACAGGTACAACAGGCTAAACAAAAGTCTAACGTGGGATGGCTGCGCATTTGAGCCGGTCAAAGCGGCGACTTTAATATTCCGGTTGTACAGTTGCTCGAGCTAATTCCGAACATTGCTGGGGCGAAGGGGAGTAGACGAATGACGCCTACCGCAAGCCATTGAGCTTCCGCCGGCATCTCGTCGTGATTACAAAACAGCCAGAACCCGGGCAGGGATGGCCGTGATTAGTATTAGCTTCTGCGCGCCATCGGTCGCGTCCCGTGGAAGAGATAGAATGCCGAATGTATTCCCGTGCGCGATAGACGCTGCCAAGAATACGATGACGATGGTGTTACAGCATCGATGGTGGTTTCTGTACAAGGTCGCCAATGATGCGCAGTTGACCATGGCAGGTGAAGCTCAGGCTGGCCGCACCCAGTTTTTCGGCTGGGCAGTTCGGCATGGCAGGGATTACATGGGCCGAGGTTCGCTTAAAATCTGGCTTAGCTTCGTCCGCGGCGCTCTGACCGTCCTCGACCCCGGAACACTTCGTACAACAAGTGACACATCCCATCATTGTCGCGCCGGTTGCAGCATACAATCCCTCAGGATGCATATTCCTTGTACCGAAGCATATTCAGTCCGCTTGTCATACTATGAGAGGCGTTATCTAGAGTAAGTCAGGCTAACGTAGCCAATTTCATCCCGCCCTGGCGCAAGTTACAGCGAGAGGCACCCACCAAACCAAACATTGTGGCATTAGGCTGAAGGGCGCATGACTCACCTACTTCTGCTCCCTCTATTACAAATGCCAATAGCAAATCCCATCAGTCATCGAGCCCACCGAGTATTCACAGCTCTACCGAGGGGAGACGAGCACAGATCGTCTGTAAACACAACCGGGCTGGACTGCACTGTCGAGCAGGACGTGCAAGGTTATGGGCACCATGATAGTGACGCCAGACGCTACCACAATCCCTCGCTGCTCCGACTATGAGATTGTCGGTTGTCTGTGCTCATACATCGCGATACGTAGCAAAGAGTGAAGTAGGGGGAGGGAAGAACCCGGTGCTAATCTCAGAGTGGAAGGATTTCGAGGTTACACGAGTCTGGACTCAACAACACAGGTACACATCACATGATCCGTCCGCTTATTGACTCAGATCCGACGCTGCCCCCTATGTCCAGTCTTCCTTGAGTAGTTCCAAGAGATACTGGAATCGCAGTGATGACATGTGACACTCCCGCGACTCTTACTACGGCCGTAACGCAACAACAAGCCTTCTACCAATTCATCAGCGTGCCGAACGACTGGGTGGAGGATACTAATCACGGCCCGATGATAACTGAGATCTGCTCGACCCACCTACCATGTGGTGCACCAGGGGCTTTAGTGCCGGACGCTGACTTCATGGGCCGGGAGGTTCAGTAAGTTTGCGGCTGGTGGTCAGAACTTTGACCAGACTAAGCTGGCCTGTCTGCGGCGTCTTGTAGGCTTCCTCTTGATACACAAACAGTGGGTACGCCACGACTCACTTGATCTGTTTGGACGACACAAAGGACCGAAGGAATTGCCAATGTTTCCAGATCAGTAATCACACAGAGTATCAGAGATCGCCGCTTGCCGCCTTCCGCTTTGTTGCACCACGCGGTAGCCTGCTTTTGCGCAATTCTAACCGAGCTGTCACACACTTGCATGATCACAAGCATCGTTCCGCGGAACCGCACTAGCTTACTGCAGACCCACACTATCACTTTACTGACCTTCAGAGTTCTTTCTGGAAACCCTCCAGCTGTGGGACGTTGAGATTTTGTTTCGAGATTACGTTTGTTCTTTGCAGATTTCCCCGAGGCTACTACTGCGTTTACTCCAGCCCGGATTGATCGAAAAAAGAGCATGCAGGCTGATTTCCCTGAAAAGTCGCTGCTGATGATGTCTGTGGGCTGACAACTACGGAAGAGCTCACATAATGTGTTCCGAGACGACCGCTGGATCGGAGTTTCCATTGCAGACCTGGTACGACGATAAGAACTCATTCATTAAAGTAACCCTTCCGCGGGGCGCACGTTGGCGATATGAGCGGCTACCTATCAGTCGCAACTGGCAGACATCAGATTCGGGACACATATGCGGCTTTTGCGAGCAAGAAATCTACGACATATATACCAGGTACGTAAGCAAAGACTGCATTAATTGAATCATGCGCACATGAGAGTGACGGCGTCCTGAGCTTCGCAGATAGTGTATGTTCAGACTATAGTTGGCAGGGTTTTTCGCAGCGGCTATTCCACTCCTACGACCGCATTTGCCTCATTGTACTTCAGAGTTGGTGTCCAACCTGGCACGAACAATAAGAGATAGCTTTCTCACAGGCCTTCCAAACATTGAACAAGTCTTGCAAGATATGTGCGCTTCATGATTCCTTTGATGATACTGACCTACACAGAACCCTGTCGTTGATGCGGAGTATACCGAACACCTAGAGAATGCCGTCCCCTCGATTGGCTGTGATAGCCTTGCCATTCGGCTCATATTCAGGTCTCAGAATGTGCGGCTTGTAGCCGTTTCTGATGTTCGCGTGCCTATGTTGCTAATAGATTAACAAACTAACGATAATTTGGGCCGCGGTCTGCTCGCAACCGTCAAATCTACCGAAATCCAGTTCCGGATGCCTCCATCCCCACAAAGATGCTCCGCTTCCCCAGCTTGCGCATCAGCCAAGCATTGCATCAATTAAACAAGTACGATCTTTTCAGAATGAGGAATGAGGAAATTCAGGACTTGCTGTAGTATTTCTTATGTCTTGCGCATGATTTAAAAGCTACATTAGGCGCATCGTGTCGCAGCGTACTCACTTGCACGATTTTCGAGGAATCAGCATCATTTTCTTTGATCACGAGAATGCTTCACATTGCACCCATCTCGTTGCTGGGTCTCTTGCCCGGGGTCCTCAGCATCGCCCTTGCCCAATCCTTCGACCCCGCACCAGGCAATTTCCCAGTGAAAGGAGACGGTGACTTCGCGGGCGGCATCTTCAGCATCCCTCTCACAGAACTACCCCAGTACACTGGTTCGGGTGGGACCGGGCCCGAAGCACCCACTGGCAATGGCTCAAAGACATCTGGTTCCGGGCCCTACCCAGCCGAAATGTTGATCGATCCAACGCTACCTCGCCACACCATCTTCGCGCCCAAGTCCCCTCCAGCCTGCAATCTTACTTTACCATTCATTACCTGGGGAAATGGAGCGTGTGGCTTGAATGCGGGCGAATATCAGCACTTCCTGGTAGAGATTGCTAGCCACGGTTACATCATCGCCGCCGATGGCACGACAGATGGAACCGGATTCCAGCCTGGTGAGCAAAGCAAAGTGCAGGATATGCGAGACTCTCTCGACTGGGCATTCGCAGGCCAAGCAAACAAGTACGGCAATGTCGACCTAACGAAGGTAACGACGGCAGGGCATAGTTGCGGTGGCTTGGAGGCCATGTCTACTGCCTATCATGATGAGCGGGTCAAGAGAATAATGATGTTTAACATTGCCATCTTCCAGGATAATCGGAGGTATTTGTTACAAGAGATCAATGTGCCCGTGGCCTACTTCATCGGAGGGCCAAAGGATATGGGATATACGACAGTAAGCCTTTGTCTCAGTTTAAGCGTACCTGCTGCTGCGTTCAATGCTGACGTTGGTATTCTGATAGTCAGCGAAAGACTACGCTCTCCTGAATGAAGGCCTTCCAAAGCTAAGAGCCAACCTTGACACTGGTCATGGTGGAACTTTTGTAGCTACTAATGGGGGCAAACAGGGTAAGGCGGCTGTTGCATACTTGGAATGGCAATGGAGAGATAATGCGACTGCCGAGGCATACCTATTGGATGGTGGTGTAGAGGAGGACAACTGGGTGGAGGAGCATGCCAACTGGTCATGACTGTAGTGCCGTTCTCACCGGAGCAACGGATGCTGCCTCAGGCTCTGGGCTCGTAACACAGAGGAGTTTAAACAAGTGCGCCCATCGTTTTCAAGGCTCTGCCAGATACCGGTGAGCAAACTCGTCTTGGTGTGATTTTGGTGATGTGGTGCGATACCCCGCTGAAGGCTGTGAGCTGCAGGCTGAACGAACACGAGAACACTTGTCTCGGCAAGGCACACTTTGCTGCACGCCAGCAGGCGCACGAGAACATGGAGATACACATGACATGCGCAAATTTCGAGATGAAGCAAGAAGGTTCCAAGACGAAATACGACGGCATACTGCCAGCCCTTGCATAATAACGCGACCCACCGTCGTCGTCATCGCACTGGCAACCCAGCAACACAGCGCGCCAACAACCAGGAACGCCCTTCGCATTGCCCCCAAAACCGACCAAGTGCCTAGCTACCCGTCCAGTTCCCCTCTATTAATAACCCATCTGAGGCGCTACCAAGACCCGTTGCCGGGTTAGACACAAACCCTGCAGCTGATAACCGAAGGCGGGCGTCGCGCGGCGGGGACGCGACTGGACTGGCAGATGCAACTTGTGGACCCACCAAGCTGAGGCTGAGACCTTGGATGTGTCTGAACAAATCTAAGCCCTTTCATTCACATCCACGTTGCCCCTCGTTCGACACGTAGTAGGGAGGGAGAAGATACGAACAGTCTCTACATACCGCCAGCGTCTTTTCCCAACGATCGACCCGGCCAGATCCTGAAACCTTCTTTTGTTGCTGCGCAAAAGGCCTGCTTACAATAAACTCGGTACCACCGGACTTCCCGCGTGTGCGCAACAACCCCCGTATCCACGTATTTCGCCGCCGCAGGGCTGAGTCGCTTGTTGTGTTTACAGCCAACGCTTTTGCGACTCTTTCTCCACCACACCGTCGAAAGTAGGCACAACAACAAGGACGACACAGACTCCGAGATTCGAAGAACTGGAAAGACAGGGGAGATAAGACAATATGCGGATACCACAATCATATATCCAGAAATGCAAGGTGGTGGCGCATTGTTTTCAGGCCGTCTTTGTCTTCGTGGCAGCCTGCTTGACGATTGCTGTCATGACCAAGGATGGAGATATTGGAGGGCCGACTAAATACTTCTTCGCCATGGTAAGTCGTACTCTACCGCTGCCATCTCCGAGAACAAGGCTGACCGTGTTCACTACAGTGCTTCCTTTCCATACCAGCCATCATCTACCTCACTATGGTACCTATGTGGTCGCGCGCCCAACGATTTGCCTCTGCCTACGCTTTTCTCGCCGTCGACGTTCTATACACGATTCTCTGGTTCGCGGCCTTCATCGCGGTGGCTATCTGGAATGCCAAGGGTATCAAAGAAGGAGCGAAGAAGGAAAAGATCGCAGATGACGATCGGAACTGCACAACCTTCTTATACGGCGACGAGGCCAAATGCAACGTCAGCAAGGCAGCCGTTGGCGTAGGCGTCATGGTCTTGTAAGCACTCAGTCATGCCACGGGCCGACAAAAACCATCGAGCTTGTGTAACCCATACCAGCTACGACCATTTGCTAACCCCGCGCCCTCAGCATCTTCTTCGCCATCACCGCCGGCATATCCGGCTACTACATGCACAAATTTCTCCGCGAAGGCGTAATGCCCTACCAATCCTCGTCCGAGAACCCGCACTACGCCAGCGGTGATTCCGCCTACAACAACCCCAAAGACACTACCTGGTCCACAGAAATCGAAACCGCACACGGCCGCGACTCGTCGGATTCGCTCGATCGACACACGGAACATGGCGGAAACCAGCAAGAAGACGAGTACGCGCTGCTACACTCTACAGAGACGGATGAAGGCAGGCATCCAGGTCGGCCGCTGAGCTGGGGCGAGGATAGGAATGGCGTGTATGGCGGTGGCAGGAGTGCGCCTCCTTATGCTGATTATAGTAGAGATGACAGGGGGAGTATCGCTGCTGGCGTCGACGCGCTGAGTCCGGGTGGATATGATGATTATAGACGAGAAGCTGGGATGGGCATTGGCCCGCTTGGTGGTATAGACAGGCAGCCCAGTCACAGCGGAAGTGGGTATAGCTTCGGTGGTGGACCTGAAAGGTTATAAACTTCCATGATCTGAATGATACGGGTTAATGAAGGTTTGGGGCAATCGGCCGCTTTGTTGTGTATGAGCGCTTTTTGGCTCTGACTCTTTGCAGTCATGGTTGCGCTTGATGTAAGTCTGCATTGGAGCATCTGCATGGGTTCATGGGAGTTTCTTGGTCACGCTCCTTGGTCTGATGTTTGTTTGTCTTGCGGTTTAGCGATGTCTGTTTTGAATATGAATACTCATCTCTTTTACGCGGATGAGGTCATCACCAGTGTCTTGTCATTATGCTAGTAATGAAAGGTGTGTCAATAGGCATGGGATGGGACACGATGAGGCCGGATATTCTTCTTAGCTCCGACAACATCACGCATTTTATGAGCGACTGTCGGGTGGGTGACGTAAGGTTGCTACTTCCTTCACCGGTGCTGGGAGGCTTAGCACCTTGACAGAGGCCCCTCGCCGTCGCTTACCTTCACCACTCGCTGCTGCCTCTGGCTTACCTCAACACATCATAATCGCCACTTCACTGTTCCCATCCTTTGCGCTTCTTGTTCTTGCATCTGGTTTTTCGAACTCTTGCCTCCATCATGACTACACCGGTATGCGCTGAGACATATGCAAAAACACTGAGTGATGCTTCCTGCTCTTCCAAAACCTCCAACTATCCGAATCAGCCTCTTGGTGACACGTCACGAAATATTCGACTCATCAGGTTGCGTCCTTTTTCAAGGCATCAGCTGCAATGCGACATGACCGTATTCGAGCTCGCTGACGCAACCCCCCCCCCCTTCTTTGCCCTCTCCTATACGTGGGGGCCGACGTCCCCGGCGTACAGGATTCCCGTCAACGATGGTATCGTTACTGTCAGGAAAGGTCTTTGCCGACTCCTCCAAGCATACAAGGGCGACGAATACTTATGGATTGACCAGTTGTGCGTTGATCAGTCCACTGTTATGGAAAGAAATCACCAAGTTGGGCTGATGTCCTCCATCTACTCGCAATTTCAGTTCGTCATAGTGTGGCTCGGGAGACTTCACGTGCGACCAAGGGCGCCAATCATCTTCAATGAGACGCATGATGCGGCGGCGCTTAGCGTAATTCTGCAGTACGAATACTTCACACGGCTCTGGATCGTACAAGAGGTCCTGTTGGCTCGAAGAGTGGAAATTCTGTATATGCATAAGAACAAAAACATCTGGATTTCGTGGCGAGACATGTGTAAGGTTGTTGAGCATTGCCCCATAGCCCTCCGGTTGCTCAATGTGCCTTCTAGGGCTTTGGATCTACTGGCACCCCGCGAAATTCAGCTTGGGTGAAGTCTTCTAGATGCGATACAATTGTTTAATGGAGGATATTGCCAGGATGCACGCGATAAGGTATATGGCTTGATGGGAATCATCAAGGGGCAAGAAGTTATTCCGGTGGATTATCGAAAGTCGGCCCAAGGAGTGCTTCTGGATGTCGCGATCTGTTTCTCCAACACACATAACCAAGCCTTATATGACGGAAGCAGAAAAAAAACTCTCAATGAATCACTGGCTCGCTATCGGATCACGATTAGAGCTCTGAGCGAGCTGATGGGAATCAATGGTGAGGAGATAGAAGGTTTAGAACAACTTCTATGGAGTGTGTGGTTTGGCGACATTCCAGCCATAACAGAACTGTCGATAGTTCCAATGGGTTTTCATCCTGCTGTCTCTCGCCCCGGGTCGCCATCCTCCAGCAAAGACGAGCAAGTCGATCAACGCCCTTTGGATGAAAAAAAGAGCCTATTGGTGGTAGAAGATTGGAAACTGGGAGCGCAGATTTTATTGTCCGCCTGTTACGAAGCACCCACTGTATTGGAATCCATACCCTCAGGGTTGGGATTAGTAGACAAGGTCAATAATAGCTAGACTAGTAGAGTTCCACCGCGAAAGCACGGACAGAAGCATTCAAACCCAACATCTGGTGACTAGACGTAAGCCCTGAATTCCACCTGATATCACACAAAAATCCTAGAATAGCAGCTCCGACATCTTTATAAGCCGTAAATGCACTCAAGGGGTAGGAACCTGGAGCATAGAAACGCATCCTGAATCTAACCAATTTCAAGGAAAGTATTGAAGAGCTAGATTACCACTCACGCCATCGCATCGCCGTGCTTCTGAAAAAGGAGTAGCGAAGGCACATGAGAGCACCAATATGCGCGTCTCTTCTCATCTGCAAATGATGTGGTAGTGGGGGTATGTTACTACGCGCACCCACGCTTCGTTGAGATACGGAAGCGAACTGCCATACCACTCAGTTCGCTTCAAAACCGCCTAAGTGTGGGTATGGAAAGATGTGCAGCTTGCAGATGGCCCTTTTTGGGGGTAGTTGTTCTTGTCTAGAATCAGGAGGTAGCGTGTGGGAAGGAGGACGCAGCTCTTGTTGGGGGAGGTGATCTGAAGACGTCGGTGTGACGAGACTGCTGGACATTTTTGGGTTGGCATGGAGGGAGAGATGAGAGTTAATATATGTGTGGAAAAGAATTAAAGATCTGTTATCATGGGTCGCGATGGTCGGAAAGTTTGGTAAGGGGCGTGAGCCAATCAACTTGGAAAAAGAAGATGAAAAATTGTCTCCGATTGAGAGATGATATCGAGACCAGAAGCCAACAAGGCTCAGAAACCCCATGATCGTAATCAGACCCCCGCCGCGCCAAACGCCCTGCAATGCCCGTGTTCCCCGCGCTGATGTCTCGATGTAACAGAGGGCTAAACCATGTCCCACAAGCGACGGCTCTTTGCAGCTCAGCCAGAAGCTTGCGCCCGAGTATCTGCCCATCTGCCACCCTAGATACCACCAGCCTGCCTCTTCTCTATTTCAGCCTTCAGGTTAACGAGATCCTGCTCAGTGGCCTCAAACTCCAGACCCTGCTTAACCCACTGCTCCGCCTCGTCCAGCCTGCCCATCTCAAGTAGACACTTGCCGCGTCTCCACCAGCCCTTTGCATTGCCGACCTTCTTCATCTCGACCGCAGCCTCAGCGTCCACCGCGCCTTCTGCCCAGTTCTGTTGCGCCATGTTTGCCTGTGCGCGGTTGCTCAACAATCCCGACACCTCCTCTCTAACCAGGCCTGAGGGTTCCCATGCCGGACGTGCCAGGGCCATGTCAATTGCGAGAGTGTACATCTTGACTGCTGCGCCGTGGTTGCCTTTCCTAAACTCGGCATTGCCCGACTCGCGCAGCTTGCCGATTTGAGCGGAACGCTTGGGGTTTACGGGGACTGGTGGTGGGGGTGTGCCGGTGGGTGTTTCTACGTTGAGGAGATTTCTGTGCAGGGCATTTAGGGCGTTGAGCTCGTTCTCGAGGGCGCTGCTGGTGCTTTGGGATGCGGTGATGGTTTGTGTAGCGGGGTCCATTTCAAGGGGTAGCAGTGTAAAGGTCTCCGGTGACTCCATGGTGGGCAACGGTAACTGATTGCGCTATTGTAAGGAGAGTAAATGTATGGGATTCGGTTCAGGGAATGTGTGTGGGTTTGGTGTTGCGCAAGTGGTGGATTGTGGAGTTCGAGGCGATGAGGACAGTTTGGCTCTGGGGGACAATTCCTTTATCGATAAGAAAAACGCGCTAACACGTGTCTTGTCCTGCAGGTCTACCGTCTCGTCTTCCGGCTAAAAGAACCGCCTGCAGGCAACATGCTACTCCGCGAGAGATGCCATTATTTTTCATCAGAAATTCCCTTCTCATTGCGTGTTGATGAATGATGAATGCAAAGAGCTGGGGACAACCATACCGAGTTACGAGGAACTCTCGAGACTGCGAGGCGCGCTTGGATTAGTGGAAGGCGCCCACCTACAATGCAGGCTCTGGTATGCTCTGGGAAGAGCACGGATCAGAGTTATGTAATGGGTCTGGAAGCCCGCTGCTGATAAACAATCGCAAAGAGCTGTGATGGCGACAAGCCCGGGCAATCACTATGGACCTGGGATGTGGAAGGAGAAGGAGAAGCGAGTATAAGAGATCAGGCTGCCACTATTGTCTTGCAGTACATAGATATCCAATTACGACCATGTATGGGAAATGGTTGGTAAGAATCTCATTATCGGTTTACTTTTCCTTTACTTCATTCACACAAACTCACCCCTTCTGGGTTCGGCGGCCTCGATGCATGACTTTATCGTTGCCCATTCTTATTTCTTTCGGAGCGCCTGCGAGAAACAAGGTTTTATGTATTGATTTCAGCGTATGACTGCCAAGTTCGGTCACTGGGATTTGATGTGACGCCACCATGCAGTGCGTCTCACACGTTTTTCCAATCATTCAGCGTCACTACAGCTCCCGCTGTCTCCCCGAGACAATCCAGACAAACGGTTGCGGGAGTTTTTTTCAAAGGGCTCTTTGCGTGCATATGGCAAACACACGTCACGGTTTTTCACGTTCTCCAAGGTGGTTGTCTCCCACTTTCTAGCGGCCGCTGCAAACACGTGATCACGCGCGCCTTCCACCATAGGAGACCTCATCCCGCGTACCCCACCAACTTTTCCCCTCTACCATATTGCAAGACTCCCCTTGGTGCGCAATTACTTCCAACCGCACAAGATGGCGAGGTACACGGTCAATGTCGCCGCCGGAAGCCGCAGGGCAAGCCTGCTCGTCGTACTCCCACGGTCTTAGCCTTGCTCAACCTTGGCCGAGAATGTCAGATCGCGCCTGCCTACTCTCACCAACAAGTTGGGTTCAATTGATGCGAGCGTCTCTCAGATCACTTTACATCTCAACGCAGAAGATGGGCCCATGTTCGATCTCGGGAATCTGCTATCTGACGTCTTATCCGACCCAAAGGATACTGTGTATGCCGTCATCGAGGTAAGTTCTATTCCGGATCTTCACTTCATACTGCAAATCTTAAAAATTGGCCACTAATTCTATTACAGAGTCGCCGAGAGTCCATTCCATCCCCACCACTACAGCAAGCCACAAGTAACGACCCAACCTTGCGCATTCGTGTCATCACCCCAGAGACAGCCCAATCCGGCATTGCAACTATTGCCCCGCTTCCAATGCGCGTACCGACCAACTACACGCTGAAACAGCTGAATGGTATTGTTCAAGAACACATGGGCTTTTCCGCAGAGGATAGTGATTGCCCCTTTCTGGAGTGCAACTGCAGCTTCGCCCGGAAAATCGACAGCAATTCGTCTTTCAAAATACGCGGAAGTGGAGACTACGGTTGTCTTCGTACCGTCATTCTCGTCCACTCTAAGAATGACATCGTCGTCCTTCCCGTAGACGATCTCAACCTCACCACTGTAGAACAGGCCGCCGAAACACACATTCAAGACCTCGGGCTGACGAACAAGCGTCTCAACGTTGTTGGTGGCATTCAAGATGCCGGAGTGCAACGCACGGGCGACAAGAATTACCTCAAAGCTCCTGTCATTGCTATATGCTCGGGGCGATGCCACACTCACCAGCAGGATTAAGACGAGCTCTCTGAGGATATGTGAGATCTTATTGTGGACATCCACACGGCCGAATGTCCTATCGAGATCACCGCCCATAACGCTCACATCACCATCTCTGCGGCCAAATCAGAGGACTGCGCCATCAATGGTGTTCTCAACATCTATGCCGTGCGACGGTGGATTCTTGATTCCAGTGAAAGCTTCAATCAAGGCAAGGCGGGCATCTTCAAGGAGTCGGAATCCCGGAAACATTATATCGGCCAATCGGAGCGCGGCGTTTCTAATCTTCTGTCGGCCTCTCGCATGTTTACGGAGCTTGTCTCTGATGGAAATATGGAGGAAGAACGACAGGACGCAATTCTGCGGATAGTTCGTCTTTTGACATGCTTTCCCCCTGCTGTCCGAGCTACACACGTCCTCATGCGTGGCGAGACTCCTGGACTTCCCGAGCGTGCGGCGCTGGCGCAGTCTCTCTACGAGATCTTGAATAAAGTTGTACCATTACATATTGTTCATTCCGATCCAAAACGGTTTCTCGAAGGCTTGCGTCTGCTAATCGGCCTTATTCTGGAGAAAGCCAAGAATATGAAGATCTCCACAACAGCCAACGAGTCGGAATTACCCTACGTGAGGATGAGAGTTTACGATCTCCGAAACCTAACCACCATGGCTCCGGTACTATCAGAACCCGTGCAGACGAGCGATGGCCTTGTCGAGCCTGAATTCCTCAAGGCTTTCGACAAGGGTGGTATTCTGAGCTGGACGAACAACAACGCTACACAGATAATGCCCGTGTCTGATCAGGCATGGGATCGCATTGCAACCGTCTTAGGCGGTCAAAAGTCTCAGGTTCTAGCCTTCAATGTCGACACTGTTAGACTCATTTCTCGATATGTGGATGGCGAGGACATCAACATCATCTCGTCCGCAGAGTTTGTCGACCTCACCTATCTGGCCAACCTATGCGGTCGGAATGGATTGAGTGCCACGCCACTGGCTCGCCTTGCATCTGCCTCAGCGCCGGTGTTGACATTGGATAGATATGGTTGCTTGGCTGTCTACGTCGGACGCGCTGCTTGCGGGGAGGCTGTAGAGATATTCTCATGTTTCGACCTACTGGGAGCAGTGATGAAGAAGCCGTCGATGTGTCAATCATCACGCAGCTGTTGGAACCGATCCTTTCCGATCACAACGCTGATGGAACGATCGTTTTTGAGGCGTACGGCGATCATCATCGGATACTGACCGCTCCGAATGAGATTACTATGATATGCGTCGACCTGAGCCGCAGAATGGATGACCGGTGCGGTTTTTTCGATATACAAAACAGCGAAGACAATGAGGCTCAACTGTAGAGGCGATTACGATCCGGCCCGAGCGCAAGCCATGCGCCATCAACCGAGAATCCTGAATTCGAGCTGCCTAATTCAGATGAGCTGAAAGAGTATCTCAAGACGCATGAGTCTTATGATGACTTCCTTGCTGTCGTTGCTACGGGAAAATATGACTACCATCGTCGACAGAATGCTGAGAAAGTACTGGTAATCCTTCAGCAGCTCTATGGCTGTCACGGTTTGGGGTCTCTACTGCTCCTGCTCTTCACCTCCTCGCGACTACTCACCTTAGCGCGCTATGCCTATCTAGGACTAGCACTGTTTGCTGTCACCCACCTACATATACTGTTTGTAGCCTCACACAATACAACCTCAGTTCGATCCTTCAATTCTTCCTGCACGCAATTCCCTACGATGGCCAACAGTTGAAAGCCAAACAAAGATGGAAGGTTTGAGGCAACGAGCCAATCAATGGCACTTTCGCAACGAAGCTGAGAAGATCAACCGGGAGGTCAACATCCTCAGTAATCGATCGTTATGCCTAGAAAAGTACCGGAACTTGCTCTGCGCTTGGATGATTCCTTGCGTTGGCAACTCGTCCGCGTCAGACCCTTTGACGTGGAAACCGGGCGACGCCATACCGACCGTCTATAAGCAGGCTCCTTCTACATACGGCCCAAAATTCGACATCCCAAGGGACTTTTGCTGCCCCATCAGTAATGACGTGATGCAGGATCCTGTAATGACCGTGAATAATCACACATACGAGCGTAGAGAGATCGAGAGGTGGTAAGTAACACTTGGGCTTTCCTTTGCACAGTTGATCTGCCGAAGCACGTCTCACTTACTAACGATGCATTTGGACAAGCTTCGGACTAATGAACGCTCACCCTTCACCAATTTGATCCTAGCTAGCAATGACTTACGACAGAACGTACAGCTGCGAGAGCAGATAGCCGCATTTTTGAATGGATTAGACATCACGATGAAGTATGTCGACAAAAACAAGACTACGAGGTCATCTTCTCGCATGATTAGAATCACTTTCAGATCGCCGCTCGAAACACGTCAGGTGGAGCTGCCGCGCAGTTTGAAACTGATCGATCTATGGGAAATCGCCTTCAGGTTGAGCAAAGGCCGCTACCCCAACTACGAACTGCGGCACCGAAATGCTCGGGTTCCCGCATTCCAGGAGCCTATCTTCAGCTTCATTCAGATTGCTCACGATGTATTCATTGCACCGGCAGAGGCAGTTTCGACAAGCAATAACTCCGAGGTCGAACAGTTGTGTTTGGTCAAGATCTACGAGGGCAATTATTACAATGACAGCATGGTGGCGTACTGGCTGCCGAGGAATACGACCAAGACTCTAGCATCAGCGGTGTTCCGTTATTATCGCCAGAATTTCTCGAATAAATCGACTTTCTCTGTCAAAATCCCGTTTGTTTTCTGGCCCGCCTTGCGCGATACTGGCGATAATCATATCGTGGGTAACGCCGTAGAAAGCCACTAGGAGCCCATCGCAAAGCGCTTCAATCAAAACGAATCTACGGGTAAACTGTCGAAGGAGCGCTGTGTTGATGAGTTTGCAGATGAGGACTCCGATGACAGCGACGGATCGTATGACATTGGAGAAGCCCGCCCCTACGTTTTCAAGCTCTGTCTGGGTGATTCTCCCACTTCCATGAAACTCGCCAGCACACTGAGCCGTTTCGACGTCTTGAAGCAGATGTTTGACGCCCACATAAACTGTCTCTTGGCGTACAACTTCCGCACACATCAGCCTAGTCACGTTCAGCACTAAGGCTTCGCCTTCACAACAAATCACTCACGCCGTCGAGGACTTCAGACATAAGCTCAACAGAATGACTGCATCTGGACACACAGCTGTATGGGACAGCGTTGCTCTTGCACAAGATCAGCTCCAAGAATACGCGAAGCAGTATCCTGGAGCGAGGTTGCGAATCATCTGTATCTCTGATGGTGAAGACAACAAGTCTCGACACACAGCTCAGGGTCTCGCGACCGGCTTAATTCGGAGTAAAATCGTTGTGGACTCATTCTGCCTGGGTAACGCATCCCGCAATCGAGATCCCAAGACAGTCTCGTACCTGACAGGTGGATACGTTTTCGAGCCTGATAGCCTTGAGGAAGCCATGGCAATTTGCGAGTTAGAGCCCGTTCTTTCGATGTCAGATCGTCCAGAGTCAGCAGGCATGTATGGCGTTCGAGTGAAGTTTCGCGCCAACCCATCCGTGTCCAACTTTTTGAAATCTGGCGACGAGGTACAAGTCGAAATAGTCAGTCACGACGAATTTCCAGAGCGCAAACAACTTCCTCAGCTGGCGGAGTCATTCGTCGAGCTTGGTCGCTTCAAGACCACTTCTACCAATAGGACAGATAGCAACGTGCGTCTCAGCAGGATTTACAACGAGATCCGCAACTCAGGTGCAAAGCCACACCCGTACTACGACGTCTACATCTGCGAATCCAACATGGGGCTCTGGAAAGCTGTCATGCAAGGTCCACCCGATAGCACCTATGCTGGCGGCACCTTCCTTCTATACGTTGAGATGGATAGTGGCTACCCCATATCTGCACCGGAGGCTCGCTTCATTACACCCATCTATCACCCAAACATCAACCGCCATGGTCGCATCTGCCATTCCATCTTGAATCGCAACCGGACGCTCGATACCTCTACCAAAGACCTCATCGATACCATCTAATCGTTTCTTCTGGTACCTGAGTTCAGTGACCTACCAACACTGTCGTCACGCTGAACTACCACTGGGATGAGGTCTAGTTCCAGGAGGGGGCTCAGCGTCATATCGATAAGCACGCTAGTAAGAGCAGGGCTGAGTGGCACAGGGAGATTGTCGGCTAGGTCGGACTAGGAGGATGCATGGAAGGGAATGGGCAAATGAAGAACATGGCACCTGGCGATTTGAGACTACATGTATGAGATGAGCATTAATGCGGCAATGGGGGAATCAATGCGGTCTTCCCCGCCTGACCATCTATGTAGCTATCAATGACACTGCATAACATGAGGCCTGCAATATGATTCTCTCTGCGTGATTGTAGTTCTTTGCAGGAAAGAAGAATGCTAACACGCTAGTACCATCATCTCTCACGCAGTTGCGATCATCACAGCCCTTACTCTGACAAACCTTATCTCCTCCTCCCGTCCGGCGCTAGCGTGCCAGACAGATACCGACCTTCCTGCAGCCCCTTCTTTTGCTCTTGATATTTTTCAGCACCCGTCCTTGACGATTCCAAATCCCTCAGCTGCGACGGTCTACAATTAATCACAATACTCTGTGGCGCAGAAGCGAGCGCAGTAGGGGGTGCCGTCGTAGACTCGATGGTGAAGGGATCCGATAGCTCAAAAAGAGGCAACGAAGAAGATTCGAGCCGGAAGAATACATCGTCGTATTGCGATGCAGGAGATCCCGATTCTGAATCCAGAAGGGTGTGGAGAGTAGGTACCGCGCTTGCAGAGATGGAGCGATATGGCACGCGCTGCACTGGTGTCTTCTTGGCTGCTTGCTCGACGAAGTCTAAGGACGAGTCTGGAAGTTCAGCAGCGGAATCATCGCTACGGTAGGGCGAGCGAGCATAGCCTGTTAGTTGCATACGACCCATCGAAGCGAGCTTACGGGCAAGTTTCTCGTTTGAAGTCATGAATTTGTTTTTATCGCTTTGGAGTTCGGCGACGAGAGTGCGAAGTTCATGGTTCTCTTTCATAAGGTTTATGGCGTGATTACGAGCGAGCTCTGTCTCCTCGTTTGTTGTATACAGTGAAGGTGATGATGGCGTTGGGGGAGCGCTGTAGACGCTGCCCGTCTCGCTGCCATACCGGTTTAGTGGTACCGTACGCTCTTGTTGTATTGCTTCATACAGGTAGTTGAGTCTGATAACTTCCTGGATATCTTTTGGTACATGCTCGGATGTGGTGACAGTGACAAGTGGCTTTCCGAGCTTCAAGTTTGCGATTCGTGGCCCAATTACGAGGTGTAAAAAGCCGCGTAGTCGCTTCTGGATCATGGCCAATTGTTCTTCATAAACTGACCCTGGTTGCGGGTGCAAGTTGGTCGCAAGCCTATTCATTTCGTGCAATTTGGCGTGAACGGCCTCGAGTACTTCGACTTTCGAGCAGCCATTCTCTTGTGTCTCGAAAATCGTCGAGGCAACCACGGTGTATTTCATCTGCTCCAGGTCCGCAAACCTAATTAACAGCTCGTGCACGATACAGCGAGAGAGATGAATGCGGTCACAGATCGAGTCCAATACAACCAGATCAAGATCATGACCGACACCTGCCTGCCGCGATTGGGCTAGGAAGTTACCCAACGCGATCCAGCCTTGAATGTCCGCGTTATCGATGAACATATACCATGACTCAGGTGCGCCTGGTAGCTCGACCGTGTCAAAGTACAGGATCCAGACCAGGAAGTTCGACAATTGGGTGGTGTTCAGTGAGTCGGCAAATGCCTTGGTGAGCTTCGATATCACTGGCGAAGACCGTGCCACCAAAGGAGAGGACGGTGATGTCATCATCTCGGACTGATCCCGATGTTTACGGGAGTTGCTGAAGATGTATCGGAGACCCGAGTGGTGGCTCTTTGTGGCGGGTGCATTTGACCCGATGGACTGCGGCGTTGAAGAGCGCGCGTTGTGCGAGGACGCGGGGGACGATGACCGTGGTAGACTAGACAACGTGAGCGTCGAGAGCTTGCGCTGTAGGGACGACATCTTCGAGATAGGTGATGGTGTTGAATGAACCATGAATTGAGATTGATAACTTTGAAGCTGTCCCGGGTTGTTGGTACTGTAGTTGGTCCGTAATGAGATAGTGGTTGTACGTATGGCAGGGAATTTAGATTCCAGTCAGAGACTGATGGTAGAACCCACGGTTGCCAGAGAGCCCCAGTCGCAGCTTGAAGCGGGCGATACTGTAGTTGCACTAGCTCCCCCGCTATGCAATGGAAAGTGAACCGCGCCAGTGTAATCGAGGGTGAATGGAAATTCCCTAGACTGGCTTTTGGAAGATTAAAGACCAAACTCAACAACGGTACTGTTAGATAAGGTGCACATTTCTTATTGGAGCAAGTGAAATATATTCAAGCGAAAGCGAGTCGCAAGCCTGCAGGCAAATCATGTGGTAGCGAGCGACCGTTAGTGGCTAACCAGATTAGATCAAATTCTGTACGTCAGTAGAAGGGGTTCCGTTGGGAGACCGGATGACTTTGCACCAACTTCTTCTCGTCGGAGGAGCGTTCTTGATCGAACAACATGTATTGATTTTGGAAGTACACATCATGTTAGACAAATATCTAGATTGATGGGATTGAGCTGCGATCAGATCTCTTCCCGTTTGGGCGTGTCAGATAATGCCATTTTATTCGTGTTTAATTATATGAGCGACTGTCTAGTCGTTACAGATCGTAGCTAGCAGCCTGCATTATTTTTTGCAATGATCCGGCCTAGTCTTCGTCATGGCCCAGCTGCTCGTCCTCGGCGAAGACCTTGGGAAGGTACAACTTGGTATTCTCGTAAACCAAGAAGGTGACAATTGTAGTGGGGATGACACGAAGCGTATTCGGAATGACGCCCTTGTAGAATGCCAAGAAGCCTTCATTTTGGTAAGTCTTCCTCAAGACATCCAGTAGCCCGTTGTACTGCTGAGCAGCATTGTACTGTTGCAACCTCGCCCTGATAGGCTGGTACGGGTACGTGATGGCGCCGGCAAGAAGCTTACTTCCGCCGCTCATGTAGACGTATTCCCAGTTACTGAGTTTGTCTTGTCCACCGATATGTGTACCGCGTCTTTTCTTCATGTTCTCGTAAATGCTGAATTGGACGGCGCCATGTAGAACGCCGAGGGAAGAAGGCAAGAAGCCTGCCCATAGCCCCTTCAATCCGCGTGTTTCGTATACGTGGCGGAGGCCAAATGCCATGGATTTGTATGCCGAAGGATGATTCGCGCCGCGTTCGAGCATGCGCGTTTTCACTACCCAGATGGGGTTCGTGCACGCGCCGGTGAGGAGGCCTGTAGTGACGTGTCAGTGGATCGTTCACACAACCCATTACAGATGTGCACGCACCAGCGATGATACTTGCAGAGAAGAACTCGGCGCTTCCAAGGTGCTCGCCCTTTTGTCTTCTGCTCTGGAAAAGCTCTTTCAAGTTTCCGTAAAAGAGAAAGTACAATCCCCATCCCAGACTATTGCCCAGCAGGTTCGGCCATAGTCCCCTGTATAGGGCTTTCACGCCCCCCTCGTCCTTGATGACATTTCTCAGAATCCGGAAAGAGTCACCGGGCCGTGACCTGCTAGTCGTGTTGAGCTGCAGACGGTTCTTCAGAAGATCGAGCGGGTGCGCAGCAAGGCACGACACCACTCCAGCGCTGAAGCCTGCCACGCTCTCAATTACCGAGGCGGACAAAGTACTCCGCGGTGCGCTTGTTCGTTTGGTCTTGACATTTTGTTCTACGGGTGGGAATGCGCGGGGCATTGCTGGTTCGGGTGGTATATAGTCGGTACCTGCCAAAACATCCTCGAGTACAGAAATGCAGTGCTAGAGCTGGTGAATGAAGGCGATGAAAGAGGCGTGGGTTATATCATGGCGTCGTAGTCAGTGTAGAGTTAGCGTCCTCCCGCTGTTGGCGCATGGAGGGGAAAACATGTCGGTGGGTAGACTCGGTGAAAGCTTGGACCCTGCATCCGAGCTAGGATTCGCGTTTCGGTTGCGTCATCCGCGCGTGGCTACCCGTCTCACACAGCCTACGCGACGAACAACACGTACCAGAAAACCGGCAGGGTCCAGTCATGCTAGGGCACATAGTTTTGCGCGCCTCCGGTCTATCGTCCTGTCTAGGATCTGCCAAGGTCTGGATCGCATGATTGATCTTTTATCGCAATACAAAATTCGTTAACGTTATCATATTACATATCGACATATCATCATTCTTGTTCATTTTCATTCCATTACACGCCAGCCCCAAACTTTTGGTCGGAGCAGCAAGTCGCAGGTGGCCCCTCCGATTTCTTCTCCTCTCCAAAAGCCATCCGGCTCAGCTTGTCAACAAGCGTATTACCTTGCTTCACACCGCTCGGTACGCTGCAGTAGCTAGGCGGAACATCCAAGCACGGGTTTCGGGTAAAGAAGTTTCGTGGTCTCAGCAGCAATGTCATCGGCTCAGCTGGCATGATTGGGAAGTCCTCTGGCGAAGGGAAATGCGTAATACCGAATGTGTGCCACAGGACAACGTCGGTGTTGTCGAGGTTCTCGTTCGGGTTCGCTTCGATCCAGGCGGGGATACCTTGAGAGGGTTCGCCAGAGGTTTGAGGGACATGGCGACCTGCTGGATGGATTTGCGTGTCATCATCTTAGAAATGTCAGTAGACTCTTCAAGGCAGGTTGGCGTCTTGGATACACTTACACTTGGTAACATGCACGGCGTGTCGTGCAAACCCCGCTCTCTTCCATACAAGGCCACCGGGCTTTGGTAGCAGCTCTGGTACTTCTCTACTCACTAATTTGTACGACACTGGCTTCTTGCTGTACGGGTTCAGCTTATTGGTGTTGGCCATCTCCCATGTACGGCTCGTCGCGCCGTTGTAATCTGTCGCCGCTTGCTCAGGGGTGCTGAGCTTTGTCTTCTTTGCATAGAAAGCGTTACCGTACTTGTTCTCCGCGCTACCAACCTCGCCCTCACCACGCGCTGCGTCGACCATGAAAATCGTATTCTCCGGTCCATCCACATTTGGATCAATGCGCATGCAGAAGAGATGCTGATGGTTGTGCGCGTTGACACCAGGGTAGACCTCGGTACCCCAGCCCTTCAAGTCTTCACCAGGAAGCATGGCGTATGTGTTCAAGATGCCTGTGAGTTTGATCTCAAGTTGAATAGTTCCGTCGAGATGGAAGATCCAGTACACGCAGTACTCGTAGTTCGCAGCGGTGAAGATGTGCGAGATGATCAGCTTGCGCGCACGCGTGACTGTGACGCTCTCGTCGCGGAAATCGGTGTGCTTGAACAGAATGCCGGCATCCTCTTCGTGAATGCAGATTGCGTTCTTGATGGTAGTTGCCTGGCCAGCCCTGTTTACAAAGTTCGCGTCCATGTAATGGATCGCCCCTTTGCAGTCACAGCCGAGACTCAGCGAATTGGTCATGTAGCCTCCACCATATTCTCCGAGATCGAAGGCGTGCTTGCGCTGATGTGGGTGTTCAGGGTTACCGTAAGGTACAACCATCTCAGCGAGCGATAACCGCCAGAATGTATCCCGAACGGTGCCCTTGTCGTTGAATGTGATGTTGGACAAGACCACGCCTTCACGGTAGTTAAATCCAACGTGCAGCTTCCAGTTGGCCCAGCTAATGTATCTACCTTCCATTTTGAAAGAAACGCCTTCAGGCTGCGTGACGTTAATAGGCTTCAAGTCGGTCATGAATCCACCATCAGCCTCGATTGCAGAAGCATGGTAGTTGTTAGGCGGCGCCTGATTGAGTGGCCGTCTGACAGGTGGCACGTCAATATGAATGATTTCTTGAGTGTCCGAGTTGTAAATAGGGCAGAAGTCAAGTGGGTATGTGTACTGGCTGTCGTCGGGGTGAGGACGGTAGTACATCAGGGCCTGCTGGAGACGGACTTTGGTACCAAATCGCTCGTCATAGCCGATTGTCCAGGCTAAGACCTATCAGCATGATTTCAATGGAGTTGGAAACTTAGACTCACGGTCGCAGTAGACCTTGTGCATATCTTCTGGCGGGATACCGATTATGCTGCATTGCTCGATGACCTTGGGATCTTTCCTTACAATGGTCTCTACGATTTGCAAATCCTCCATCGTGATCTACGGACAAAGTCAGCATCCTATTCGTTGCGTCCAGGCACTGCAATCAGCTCACCAATGGCTGCACATCATCAGTCAATGCCCAGCTAATGATCTTGCCCTCAGTCAAGTCTGCGTGCCCATCATACACCTTGCTGCCGCGGCCAATACAGACCACATCTGCAACTCGATGCGGTCTCGGTGTGTGCTCAGGGTCTTTCAACCACTTCATCATCTCCGCCTTCCGCGGCTCCCACAATGTGATGGCATTGAAGAAGACATCGCTATGTTCCTTACGGATGATAGCAACCGCCCGCTCGATCTCTGCTTCGCTGAGGGGGTCAAAAGGGTGGGGAGGCGCTCCAATACCAGTAATATGGGACGCGGCCTGCTTCAATCGATCGAGCGACATGGCTGTTGATGTCGTATGAGCTGTGGTAAACGGTTGGCTGTGCCAGCACTGCTCAGAGTTCCGCGAAGGTCTTATAGCCTGGTGGCGGTTTGATCGCGGCAATGGAATGCAAAGCGATTACAGGGCTTTATCAATCGAAGGTATCAATCATGTACCAATCGGACACTTCTCATTCGGCTTGGAAGCATTTCAACTGTCAAACAGCATGTTCAAAACGCTGTTATCGACGCGATAAGCAGACGCGGCGGGACTATCGCACCGCTCTCGGTTAGACTGCCCCACTTCTCCACGCACGAGGATGGCTGGGCCGTTTGGCTTGCTGCACCGCGTGTGTTGCAACATCCATCTTCGGCTATTGATCGCTAACCGTTTCTCCGGACATCTAATAAGACTGCGGGTGCCTACAAGAAATCGCAACAGCTCGATGCAGTAGGTACATGCGACAAGATGTTGCCTGGGAGGGAACGTCACCTCGAATTGCTACGGACGAGAAGGTCCGACTTTTCGGTCTATCGAGTCCGACACCGCATGTTCCCGGAACGCAACAGCACGAGCGCATAGACCTTCGCAACTTATCTTGGCACAAGCGGGATAGTCCTAACCTCATTTCTGCTTGGCAAATCTTTTTTGCTGATATCAATCATAGCTTCATTTGCTTCTTCCGTGCCGACTTCCAAATCGTGTCATACCCTTGTCTCGATACCTTCCCTATCACATCTGACCTCGGACCTCGTGAGCCCAACTAAATGAGAAACATCCCGAGACGATGCGTCCGCTGCTTGCCTATGAATCTCGCACCGCTGTTTCAAAAAGAAACCCACGGAATTCTCCCACTTCAACGCCATCAGGATCTCTATTCCCCTTACCCAATAATCTTCTAGCTTATGATCTTGATCCTGAAGGGCTCGATCTCTCATGTGTTCAGGCCGATACTTCGCAAGGCATGTTTACTCGAATGAGAATACACTGGCCAAGAATCTCAAAGACTTAGTATGTGGAGCGCTGAAGACGGGGCACAAGCTATGGTAGACTGCATATCTACTTGTGTCCCTAATTCGATAAATGCTAGGGTAGCAGTGGGGGTAGCAATCAACTCTGTCACGGTTGGTTCAGTGTCATGAAAACATCCAGAGATGTCGACGAAAGTATATCATGGCAGGTTTGCGTACAGTTACGATTGTGCTGAGTAGGAGAGAAAGACAACATCAAACAGACACGTGGAACGCTGGCAGCCTAATTCCGACGGAGCTGAGAAACGATGAGAGCTAAACGACGCGCTTTGGAGCAATCCAATTGCATCATCCTACGGAATCGAGAAAGAGCCTGGTATGGTAGCCAAGATCTATGTCTTGCATCTGTCAGCCCAAAGAAGATTTGATCCGCATCAAAAGGACGTTGTAAGTCGACTGACAGCTCTCATGTCAGAAGTTTAATACACTGTACCAGTGGAGACTATTCCCACGTGCTTAAAGCAGCCGGCATGCAAAGTCTTGTGGTTTCCTCTTTGTCGTCTCATCAGCAGACCGTCATGATCTTATGAAAGCCGCCTTTCAGGCGACATGCATCTATTTAACGCACAATTGGCTTCATTTAGGTCTCAAGACTGCCTCTATCGTATTTTCAGCAGCTCTCATTGGCGGTTTGTCTTCCATTTAGCGGCGCGAGAATGATTGCAGGGAATGGCGGATACCACCAAAGATCATTCACAGCTGTCAAGAAAGGCAGGTGGATGTCTACCAGAAATTTCCTAGGCTTTACCACCGGGAAACAGGTAGACCAAACGCTCTCGGCTTTAATATTGCATCGTCATCGAACATTGGCAGGACTAGGACCCTGGGCATTTGAGTAGTCTATGGGTAGTGGTGGTATCCCTCCATCGTGACTGCCTACTTCGCGCGAAAAATGATGGCTCGACGTCGGAATCGCGAAAGTATGTCTCAGTTCTATCCATTAGCTTTAATTTCCCCACTCTAAGCGCCTGCGCGAGAGCGTTGTGGGCACTTGAAACACCATACTGTATCGGGCTAAAACGCCGGTCCAAGATGTTGATGCTAAAGCAATTAGGCCAATTGCCGAGGCGAAGCTTAGCACCACGGGATCGTCAACTTTCGTACACGAGACCAAAACAAAGCGCATTGAGACGGCAACAGTCACAGCGCGAAGTAACCTCGTTGAGGCCAAGGAGAATAGTTGAGATCCCCATATGATCATGAGCAAGGGAGGTGTGGGGCTGCGGATGGCGCCACTGAGCCGTCGTTAAGGCGACCCGGGGTTAACTTTTACACATTGGCTGCACGCCATCCTCCGCTAGAGCTACAAGTTCGACGGCATAGGCCGTCGCAGCAGTATAATGTCGTTTTCTAGGCTAGTGGCCATTAACAATGAATTCGAGTATGATCCGTCCTACGCGAGATCAAACGCTAAGAGAAAAAAGTTAAAACAAAAAAAAGTACGGCAAAACTGTAGCAAAAACAGTTTCATCACTAAGTAGCCAGAAACGGCTCTCTCATGAAGTTCTTCAAATGCGTTTCAACAGATTGTCGCCGTGACCACCGGCCGTGGCAAAGATCTACGTGACGGGCCGTACGGCTGAAGGGACGTCTAAGACTCTCATACTATCACCGTCCGAGCGGCTCGGTTGTCATCAAATGGCATCAGCTTAAACCTCGCCTGGGCCTGCCAAAAGATCAAAACATGGGGATACTAGCGTTTGCCTCTCGTCCAACAACCCATAGCCAAGCACCTCAACCGTTTTCGCCACAATAATTCGCCAGAGCTGTCGTCACACCACCTTCTTGCGGCTTCACGTAGGTTGGAGACCTATGCTAGAGCTAGTATATTGTTCACGGTCCACTTCTCTATACTCTACAGACCGTAAGAGTCAGGCGACAAGGTCAACCCGCCAGCAAACTCATACTACCGGTTGCGTACCCGTAGACGCTAGTTCTGATTTGGAGAGTGGTGTTCACCGTCTTCATGAAAGTTGAGCCTCATTGTCACACCAGAGATGAGATATGTCACCCGGCCATGTGCTTTCGTACGACATCGCAGCTACTCCACCGAACCCAACTCGACGGCTTAGACTTCGCCCCACGATCTTCGGAGGAGCGATGCTTTCTGGGTGTTAGCAACATTCTCACCATGCTCACGAGAACAGTTGCAACCGAACTTGCGTCCGTTACCCACATGTTCGGCCGCCGCCCCAGGCGTAAGCCAAGAGATAGGGAAAGGGCTTTTGCTGAGTTTCGTGGAGTAGTGGTGCCAGCATAGCACCTACACACCCTCTTCTCCAGCGAGGATGCTGGCCCGAGCAAATAGTTAAATATGTCCATAGATCCCCCTTGTGTAATTTTCACTCAAGCCAGCCCTTCATCATTTCAGCCCTTGAGATCAGACCCATCTATTTCGCCTCGGGATATTTATTTTTTTGTTATTTGCTCTCCAATATATCATTATGAGGGCCTCTTCCCTCCTCACTGGGCTGCTGGCGGCCAGTGCTCAAGCCTGGATGCCGGAACATCGAGAGCTTGCGGCTTTCAATCGAACAAGCAATTATCTCTCCAAGCGAGCGCATGATCTTCCCACCTGGAAGATTCGCGGTGTCAACCTGGGTGGATGGCTACTTTCGGAGCCATGGCTTATGGTCGACGAGTGGGCGACCATGGGCTGCGGAAAAGCATGCTCGGAATTCGATTGTGTTCGCGCCCTTGGTCAGGCGAAGGCTGATACTGCTTTCGATGCTCACTATGGGCGTTGGATTACTCCTAGCATGGTGCAGGACATGCACAACGCAGGACTCAACACTATCCGCATCCCAATTGGGTACTGGAGCTATCGCGATATCGTGGATAGCAGTGAGAGCTTTCCCAAGATGGACTTGAAGTATCTGGATGCTGTGGTTCAGAAAGCTGCTGATCTTGGGATGTTTGTTGTCATGGACTTGCATGGTGCTCCGGGGTCTCAGAAGACTCAAGATGCATTCACTGGCCAAGTAAGTTTGTTGATGCCCTCTTCTTTTCTTTTTGCTACATAGCACTAACAGCCTATCGCAGTGTCTGCCAACATCAGGCTTGCCGGGCTTCTTCACACAATACAACTATGATCGCGCTGCCAAGTGGCTCGATTGGATGACCCGTCGCATCCACACCAAAGCCTCATACAGGGCCACCATTGGCATCCTGGGTGTGGTCAACGAGCCCCAAACCGACCGCGACCAAGGTGGTATGCCACAAGCTGAGCGCGATACTCTGACGCAGAAGTACTACCCGCAAGCCCTGAAAGCCGTCCGTGATGCCGAAAAGGCGCTCGGCATTGCCGACAGCGAGCGCCTACATGTGCAATTCATGGACACACTCTGGGGTGCCGGAAACCCCAAGTCCAATCTGCCCAATGATAGCCGAGTAATCTACGACGACCACAACTACGTCGGTAACGCCGTGACAGAGACAAACTCCAACGCCAAACAAGCCGATTACATGTACTACACGTGCTACCAAGACGACCGGCTCGCCGATGGCGATACGCCCAAAGCAGTCCAGGAATGGAGTTTGACCGTCAACAACGAATACAGCGCCGAGTTTGACTGGAACAAGGCTGCAAACGAGGCTTTTTACAAGCAGTGGTTCATCGCGCAGCAACGACTTTACGAAAAGACCAATGGTTGGATCTTCTGGACTTGGAGAGCCCAGCTTAACGACCCCAGGTGGGATTACAGTTACCTTGTGTATAAGAAGTGGATTCCGACGACTGCGGCTGGGTTGGATGCTAGTGCAAAGCGCGATGTTTGCACAGAGTACTTTGGAAGCCAGGGTATGATTGCGAAGACCAAGGGTATGAAGTTGCGTGCGTAGATGCGGTCTGGTTTTACCGCGTCCTATCAGTAAGAGAAATTCTGTTGGCTAAATTTTAGTATATTCTTCCCACCCATGTATCGTTGACGATCTGAATGTAATGTTTTTGACTCCTGGTGCACCATCCGCCTCCTCTTGCTTGGCTCTTCAATCATATGTACTGTTACCTAATGAAATGCCATTTGTCGCCATGGATAAGACGCCGGTGCCGACAAGGTCCCAAGAAAAGCTTCTTCTAACGTAGCGGTATATATCGAAGCATACCAATCACCTTCTATGCGCTATGGAAGCTTCCATGCCAAGCGCTGACGGCGCTGACGGCGGACACGATAACTGACCGCATCATCAGACCCCTAATCGTGTGACGATGTGCGTTGGCGATCAACAAGAAGCGGGAAGGAATCGTGAGGCCCATTTTATGTGAGAAAGGTGTAATCGCAGGAGGTCAGGCGATCAAGCATGTAGTTGCGGCTAATGAGGGGAGTAATGGCGTGCAGCCGCTGAGTGCCGAGGTTGACCGCGAGAAGAGAGGTTGGAAGGTTACGTCAGCTAGTGCAACGATGGCTGGAATTAGAATAGAATGGTCCACGGGGCAAGAGCGGTATGGTGAGAAATATTTGGCATGCGTAGATCGCTGCATTGCGCACTGCTGCCAGGCGCGCTACTGTTGCTGCTCTTGCCGGGCAATAGTCACCCTAACCATAGAGCTTCCACGGAATGAAAGCAGCGGCAGGAGCAGGCCGATCGTCAAGGAAAACCACCAAGGCTACTAGAGTCTCGACTCTTGAGATGATGGTGCTTCACCCGCCGCTCATTCGTTCCCCTCAAGACTGCTGTTTCCAAGATCATCGCTTTCATCATCGTCTTCTTCTTCACCGCTATCGCTAAGTTCATCACTAGAAGCAAATTCCAGGGAGTCATCCGTTTCATCAGATGCATTGCTTTCGCCGTTGTCGGGCCACTCGGGCACACCCCCCAAATCTGAAAGGTCGAACATAACATCACCATCTACCTCCACTCCACGCATCGCAAGGCCCGGCTCAGACCCTGAAAACTTTGGTTGCCAGTCCCGTACCATGTTACGGTCCTTCTCCCAGCAGAGACAATCCTCGGGCCGTCGGATCTTATTTTTCGCATTGAAGAAGATCTCGGGGTTAGAACGTCGATACATCCTGGCTGTTTGAAGATATATATGGAAACCATCGTCATTGACATTCGCGCGCTCGAAGATGTCCGAGGAATTATCAGGTGGTGCCCATTCTTCTTCAAACCCTTCTTGGATAACATAGTGAACGCGTTTCAGGTTTGGTAGCGTCGCATGGCGAGTTTTGACGAGATGATCGAACTGGCGAAAGTCCCATTCCCAGGACCTGTTCGGGTGGCCGTCATTCTTTCGCAATATCAGTCTGCTTGATGAAGAAGGAAGTGGGTCGTACAGCTTGACACTCTTTCCATCAAGGGGCTCTTGATCGACCTTTTCAAACCATAGCTCAGCAGACTTTCCATCCTCTGATCGCGGCTTTAGCAGAATCTCAGATCACGCTGCCCTGTTGGTGTCCAAATATCTGAGAGACGAAAAGTCTCGGAGTGCGAGCAGTTCGGGATGATCCTGAGATGAATCCCAATCCGCTAGGTCACCGATGGTCAGCCTTTCGAGACAAGGTTTGTAGGGCTCCAGGAGTTCTACTAAATCAGGCAGAGTGACGTCTACTGGACCGCGAAGTGTCCCGCCAGGAATGTAACAAACAGATCTGAGGCTTTTACATGCTTGTCTACGCTTGCTGGTTAGCTCTTGATAACCCAAACTGACCCGGGCATGAGCCTGGATGCGAACAGTGCACGTGGCGAGCGAACAGGAACGTACATTATGATTTGCATCTCCTTCTTCGAAAAGATACAATATACTAGAGAGAGGTGACTAATACTCGTGATCCGGGAGGCCAGGCAAGCGGAGGGGCCGGCACGAAAGTACCATCGTCGTCCACGTCGCCTGGGAATCGTTCTCGCCACCCACTCCCAGCAGAGAGTACTTGGAGTATCTCCAGATTACCCCCACAGATGATGTCGCTGATGAATTCCAGAGGGTACTCTCGCAACTGCGAAACTAATGTCAGCAGAAGTGGTTGGATTGATATTCGCCCTTCTTCTGTCGGCGGAAAAAGGATGGGAATGCAAAATGGGGGCGCAAATACTACTGGGTGAACATACTAACATGGGTTAGCAAGGATCACAATGACTTGATGAAAGAACGCAACCGTCCATAGCACCGAGAACGCGGTAGATGATCGCCCTTTAAGTGACCAGACGTTGCCTTGTCTGAATAATAGATAGTGACTAACCTTGCCAATCATTTGTTGCAGGAGTGACCAGGATTTTCAGACTTCGGAAGCCATGGTTTGCTTTCCAACGGAGAGCGTAAGGGTGGTAGGGTACACTACACATGTCCAGATCACGGAGATTAGGCAACAAAGCCATCAGAAGTACAACGCAAGGGTCCTCAATTCCGGATCGAAGCAGTTTGCAGAATTGTACATCGTACGGGATTTCCCCTATAGCCAGATCGCGGTCGTAGATGTGCTCACACCACCCTCGAGTGCTCGTGGCATTGCTGTTTTCCAATCGGTGCATAAGATAGTCGAAATTGCTCCATACACTGCTCTTTTCTTCGAATGGCAACGCTTGCGTGATGACCCCAGCTTCTACAGCGGCTTTGGTCAAGCGGTCGTATTCTTCAGCTGTGCACATATCTACCTCCATTTCTTTGAGGGATTCAATGTTCTGGGGATCCAAAATGGCAACATTTGCGTAAGGCTTGGGGCGGTCCAGCAAACGCAGAACAAACTGTTTGATGGATCGCTCGTCGCGGAGAACGAATGTCCTATGCGTGTTGACGTACTCGCGGTAAAATTCTGGTTCCGTGACATCGTGAAGTCGTTTACATGTGAACGAGATGTTGAGTGGATCAGCCTGGCGAAGAAATGATGCAATATGGAGCAAGAGCTCGGGAACAAGATCAACGAGTTCCATAACCGGCGTATTGAGAACGCGTTGAGGTCGCGAGCGATTGTAAAGTTCAAAGACAAGGTCCCTGAGTAGACTTCAAGACAGAGCTAACCAGATCTAAAGTAGCGTATAGACCCGTGCGGACCTCGGGACCCAACTGCTCGCAATCGAAGCTTCTTACATTCGCGTGCGATGTGCAATAGCAATACACGCGACGAAGAATGCGTCCAAGCAGGATCTTTGCAAGAACAAGTCCCTTGAGTTCCGTGTACCCATTCCAAGGGCTACGAGTATGAAAACTCGCAGGGAACAGCATGCAGTCTTTTTTGCAACACACGAACTTGCACAAGGACTACCCTCCAAAAAGCAGTCGAAGCAGGTCTAGCATTGTGATTCTGCTTTTTCTAGCAAGCGCGCGATTGCAGACGCGATCCAAAAAATCATGCTAGACAGGAGATTCAAGGGACTAGCCTACACGGATTCGTATCGTTTGCTCTGTTGTCATACACGTCACTGAGGTTAAAATGGCAAATGTCGATGTGACAATTGAATTGAAATCGTGGCGAGAGACAGCAGAGCGCTGCAACGAAAACCCAGACCCAGGCCATAAAGGCGGTATATCATCTCGAAAACGCCGTGTTAGTGCAACCCAGAGAAACTCCTACAGGGCAACATCACCGGCCCAGCCCCATATACACCGACCTATAGAGGGTCACCATGACCCTAAAAAAATACAAGGATTACTGAAATATTAACAGGCCGTGAGCGAACACGACAGATCGTGAATCGTGACTTTCAAAGACTTCGTGAAAGCATAAGCAGAAAAGTTCAAGAAGATTGAAAGCAAGAAAAGGCAGGCTAGCTGACGCTCTGCGACAGAGCTGAAGATAGATGCGACGCGAATTTGGCGTCGATACCGTCTTCCTGGGCGCCTAGACCAAGGCCGATACCACTATCATCGTGGTTCGGCTCTTGTTGCGAAGTGTTCATATCGTACTCGTATCCGAAGCTCATGTTATATTGTGGTGGTTGTTGAGTATATCTTCCAGCATTGACTGATGATCTTGCGTTAGTCAACTACCATTTGAGGCCATTCTGGGAGTAGAGACTCACCTTCTTGGTTAGATCCTGGGTCTTGAATAGCTACGTGACTGGTATTTGACATGAACGACTGGTCTGGACCAAAGTCGGCTTCTAAGCTGCTGTAGCGACTGTCGTTGTTGCTACCGCTCCCCCCGTTGGTCATACCCGCGTTGAGAGGGTCGCCCATAACAGGGGAGTAATTGGAAGAAGTCCAGTCTGGTGGCGCGTGGCCTAAGAAGCCTCCTATAGATGCTAGCCATTGCGCCATCTCGTCTACGAAGACCTTTGTGAGCCACCACCCCTGGAAGCTGATGCCATTCTCGACGGTGATTTCTCGCAGGGCTGCGGACCCAAGTGCACTAACACAGTGCATGATGGTGCGTGCATGTGCGCCAGGAAAGCGCGAAGGCAGTCGGGTCAGGAACGCTGCGATGCGGTCAATAACAGACTCGGATGGATCCGCAGGCGGGTCAGGGTATGCTGCACGATGTATGTCGCCAGAGGGTAATTGAATTTCTTGTGGGAGTGGACCTAGCATGGACCGGATTTCGGTCGCGAGAATGTTGTATACCTCCTCATGCGCACATGAAGCAGGCAATTCGTTGGCGATGATGCGCTTGATGTTTACATGCTGAAGCCAGTCAGCGTACATGTGGGTCCGATGGCTCTCTGCTGTAAGCATGACGGCTGCCGCGTGCGCCGCAGAGTTGACGCGAAGCATCTGCCGGAGGAGGTGGGCGAATAACGTAGCGGGTTCTAGCTTTGCCTCGAGGACGTGGACAGGCAACGACATGAATTTGGCGGCGATGTGCGCATGCAATGTCTTTGCAACATTGTCAAGAAACTTCAAAACTGGCGGGGGTGCTACCTGGAGCGTTAGTTGAGACACATTCCGGATCATCTTCTGGTACATCATCCAATCGCACTCCTTGATCCAAGGTGCTAGCTCTGGTGTCGCAAACAACTTTTGCACTGGTACAGTCAATGTTCCATGGAAGGTACCGAAAAGACGGAAGAATTGCTTCTCTTTACAGTATCGTACAGAATCCACCAGCGAGACGACATGTGAGCGATACATGGCAACGAGGTTGTCAGCCGAGTCGGGATCGGTACGCGCTGGGAGGTAGGGCTTAATGTCCGGCAGTTCGACGATGAATGCATCGGGGGCCTCGAGGATGTCTGGAGTCGGGAATTTGAGCTCGTGTTCGTATGCGGATTTTGTGCGGGAGTGTGAGTGTGACGGCTGGAACTCCGACGAATAGATGTCGGTAAAAAGAACACCACGCGATGAGGTCGGAGCGTAATAAGTGCTTTGCGATTCGACTCTTGGCTCCCGCGGTGGGAATTGCGCGCTGTCTGCAGGTAGGCGTGGGATAGCGCTGGCAGATGTCAGCAGATTTCTCCAAGGAGGGAACAAGACGGGCACATACTCGAGGTTGAGTCTCGGGGTTCCAGAAGCCTGACGCTTCATAGCGTGATGCGCGGCGGCGCCAGTGCTAGGTCGACGCGCTTCTTCGTTGTCGCCGCCGTCGTTGATAAGTTCCAGATCGACGTAGTGGTATTTGGACTCTCCGCGGACGCCGAGTCGTCTGGTTTGGATACCGGGGAAAATGACACGAACGAGTTTTCCAAAAGAGGCCGGGTTGAGGGGAATAACGCGATCGGTGCCGCAACGTTCTGCGTACTTGGAATAAACGCGGTTGCGCGGAACCGATGTCTTTGCAACGCGGCACACGGACTGTAGCCTGCTAATTGTTAGCATCCTCGCTGCCCAGATCCATGGTTGTACTCACCACAGCATAGCAAACAGCTGCTTCGACTTTTCTGACTTGGATGTCCGGTCATTCTGTATGACTTCAGCTGCCACCTCCTTCAAGTTGCGGCCTTCGTTTTGGTTCAACAGCTGCCGTAGCTCCTTATCGTTGGTGGCAGCCCCAGAGGTGGACGACCTCTTTTTTTTCTCTTCGGTGTCTATCAACGGCGCCATGAAACTATGCTGTTGCGAGTGCTGGGATTGCTGCGAGAGGGAGTTGTGATAGGCGTGGTGGTCTGTTTGCGTAGGCTGTCCGTTGGACGGAGGCTGATTCGTGGTTGAGTCGGCTGGGTAACCAAGGTACTGCTGGACGCTCTCCAGACTCATATTGATGAGATGATCCTGTGCGCTGACCTGTTGCGCAGCCTGAATAAGTGCGGGCTGTAAAGCTTCACTCGTTGTGAATGGTGCATGATACTGCGGCTGCTGGGGAAATTGGTTCGGTCGTGGTTGCTGCGGTTGTTGGAACTGCTCGAACGAATGCACGCTCGTCGTCGATGCGCGTGACAGCGGCCGGTTACTCCGGGTAGACATTGAAGTATTCGATCGTGACCGGCGTATATCGGTCATAATGCGGGTGCCGGTGGTGGCAGAAGCTCCCTCTGTTTACACCAAAACAATGAGACGGCAACGGCGCTGAGAAGGCGACGACGCGGTCGGACAGGGACGTAAGATAGCGGAGAATCGACCGGGCAACACCAAGGGCGCGTTGAAGCTATAGACCGGTATTGTAGACGTGTATCACGAGTTCTGGCTGTGTTTCGATCCTGCTGGGTTTGTTTGTTTTCGGTCCAAGGAGCTGTTCGACACGTTATATCGTTAGATAAGATGCGACCAACGTGGACAAGATGACCCAGAAAGAATATCCAGCTCCAAAAGGCGTTGTGGGCGTCGTCGGTCACCCTCAGGCGGGTTTGTTGTTGAGGGAGAATTCGATGTTTACGGTTTCGTCTGAACTCGGTCGCACCTGCAGCAACGGACTGGCCGGAGCGCATGGACCAGCCGCATCACATGACCATCGTCATAGCACCCTATGCAATCTTACTATTCACTTGCTCGCCCAGAAAAGGAAAACGCGACTCAACAGGAGTCGCGCGCCATCCACATAACCACCGATTTTGATATCCTCGTGTATGCGTGCACGCGATGTTCCATGTGGGTGCAACTGCTGCATGCCGGCTGGCTCGTGAAAGGCGGTGACGTATTTAGCGATGACGAACCCACTTCCTGCATCCCACAATCGCTCCGGGCTCCACGTTCCTACTCCCCTCTTCTAAAGAACACCTTGCAGCCTATTTAACACTGAAATAACTGTCGTCTGCTTCACAGCCCCTTGCAAGAAACCTCACTTGATCTCTCAACACTCTCATCATGTCTGTCCAGGATAGAGCCCAGGCCCAGCTGTCGCAGCTCGACAAAGAGGTAAGCGCCCCCTCGCTTCTGCCAAATGGCACAATCCCCAAAATCGACGATATCCGGCTGGCTTCGACGACAAGTTGGAACATTTCTGAAATCTGGTTTTGTATACTGACAATGTGGTGTTCCAGCTGTCCAAGTACCCCGCCCTCAACAACTTTGAGAAGCAGACCTCCGTCCCCAAGGTCTACATGATTCTCGGCCTTGCCGGTCTCTACTTCTTCCTCATCTTCTTCAACATTGCTGGAGAGTTCCTTGTCAACATTGCCGGATTCATCATTCCCGGCTACTACTCACTGGAGGCCCTGTTCTCCGCAAGCAAGGTCGATGACACCCAGTGGCTCACAGTATGTACCCCGCCATAACATCCGGAATAGCCTCATCCCACACCCACGCGACAGCATCAAGATAACTAACTTAGTCGCACAGTACTGGGTGACATTTGCTTTCCTGACCGTTTTCGAGAGCGCCGTCAACGCCAGCTACTGGTTCCGTAAGTGCGCCCATACCATCCCGAGTTGCGCATGACTGATTTCAACAGCCTTCTACTACACCTTCAAGTTCGTCCTCATCCTCTGGATGGCCCTTCCCCAGACCTCGTAAGTTCTGCCTTGCATACACATAAAACCCAGGCTTACACGTTGCAGTGGTGCTCAGATGGTCTTCCGCTCTCTGCTTCAGCCCGTGTTCTCGCGCTACTTCTCCCAGACTGGCTCCACTGCCGCCGACCTCCGCGCTAAGGTCGACTCCGCTGGCAAGCCCCATGCCTCGTAGATCAGTCGTGGCCAGGGAAACTCTGACAGTCGCATGACCAGACTCAGACAAGCACGATCAAGTCTAGGACAAGCCTTCTGCTGTGCGGAGGCTCGACGAAACGGATTGATCGAGGTCTGCGGCTGTTGCAGTTTGGAGTCGCACTATGAATAAAATTACACCGTGACGGGCATTGTTCACATACGGGTTGGCATTACGAGGAAAAGACAGATACCCTTACGTTACATGATTGTTCGTGGCCATGAAGCGACTGAATTGTGCAATACGTTGCTTGTTTTGGCACAGGAGTTACGAATTGCTTGCTAGCAATAATATCATGTACTCAAGAGAATCTTGCCCTGTAGCAAGCATCAATCGCAATTATCCCCGTACATCCACTAGATGATTCCAGGCCGGTTCTCAGGGGACTTGTCTCCTAATGTTGTGGTTGCACATAACAGCGCATAACATCCGACCCGATGAGATGTTGCACAATCGTCATGCACCCCACATCATTCGCTGGCAAGTACGCGCATTTGCACATTCTGCTACTACTTCCAACGCACGATGGACCAGCCCTGAATGTTTGAGCATGTTATATTTAAAGCACTTTCCAAGTTTCTGTCTAGACCGCCATCATACACACGAGCCGTTGGCATGTGTCTATTAAGGTTTCCGTTTTCCTAGTACACATGGCATTTTTGACGTCTAGGATGCGGGAGAAGGGTTTCTATTCATGTGCTGCAAGCATCAGGAGTTCTATTCCAAAATTGCTTCAGCGCTTGGAGTATCTGCTCCCTCAGCAATAAATCCGTGCTTCACATAAGAAGCAGAATAGTAATATCTTATCTACATAACGTAGTGGTACGGTATATAACCCTCCTATTACACGATAACGCGCTTAAGCCCTGTTGAACTAGTCTCATCTCCTCCTTTCGTGCTGCTGTCGTGAGAGGGTGGCACATCGAGGACGTTTCTTCTTGGCCTTAATGCCTACAATAAAGAAGCGAGATGCTTCCAACCTTCCTCATACCAACATTATTCCTCTTGTTGCTCTTGTCCTGTTTGTCGCCAATTCTTTTTCCACGCTTCTGGCATAACAGTAGTTCCTTGGTGTAGCTGCAGGCGCACACTCTCGAATGCACCGAAAAGTGTCATATCAACCTCAGTACCGCTGATAATTGGTTCCCCAGGCGATCTAACAGAGGAACCATAGAGATCTATCGCTGGATGTAGAAGCGACGCGACTATTCTAGGGCTGCAGCCTATATAATCTCTGAGGGTGTTGTCGAAAAAGAACCACAGACATAAGCGAAATATGCACCAGACTGCGCGTGCACAATGTGCTGGTATCGTTTTCTCAATATCGTGAATGAGGACTCGCATTTCCGGGTCTTTTGAAGGCGGTGATGCTTTGCTGACAGCAAGCCGCGTGGTGATCAGTTGTCGCGCGTTGCGAAAGTAGAGAATAGTGTATTGTATCCACCGAGGAAGAATGGAATCTGAGATTATCACCAATCCTTGTTCGAGGCATCGTGTCTTGAAATGCGTGGTGATTAACTCGCCAAGTCGAAAGGCTGTCGGGTCCTGGAGACCCGATGGCTCGATGTGATCATGGGACAGCATTAGATCTTGTATGAAGATGCGAAATATTGGGCCTATACGCCAGATGTTGATGCTCGAGATGGCAATTTGCGGCGACTCGGATAGTAATTCATACATTCTGGACCGAAGGATTGTGTGGGCTTCGTAGTGAATTACTTGTGATACCCTCAATATGGCCACTGGAAGCACCTTGAGAACAAGAGTAATTTTACTAATCTCGCCTTGACCCACTGTTGGTTGTACCTTGAAGTGGAGTGTGGTGAATGGAAGTGCTCGTAGACCATCAGTCGAATTTCCTTTGGCAGATCAAGGAACCTGGAGCCCGTGGTTATGGTACTGACGGCCATCGTTGGAAGTTCGTTTGGGCGTGGGTTAAATGGAAACCGTTTCGGAGGATTTGAGTTCTATAGAATTATACCCCCGCGATTGCGTGAATGTTAGTTCGGATGCCAAAATTTGGAAGCGAAGCAGGTACCATACTTTCGTACGACTTGGCCGGGAAATCGCACCTCAGCATCATTCTCTGTCGCCCATAGCTTGTAGGTTTTCCAGGAAACAGTTGACTTTTGAATCTCTAAGTGATTGGAACCATCCATAGAGCCTTGGCCTGCAATGGTTTTCGAGCAGAACCGTCATTTCCAGAGGGATCCGACACACGTATAGAGATGTCCTGGTAAGCAAAACGAATCGGCCCATAATTGAGTTTGTGGCTGTACCTTAACATATCAAGTTATAAGGGGAGACCCTTAGGCACTAGGGATCTTTAGTTTGTCACAAAACGCAGGGCTGGGACTCCTTCCATCGACATTGTCTCGATAGACTGCCTCACATGAGCATAGAGGGATGGCCACATGCTCTTGTATGCTCAACCTTGGCATCATATGGAGATGCAAGTCATGGAGAATAAGACGATGATGTGATGAAGGTAGCGTTGTCCAAGCTTGCAAGTTTGAGAGTGGAGAGTGCCCAGCTGCGACTTCCAGCCCCGGGGGTCGGTCTCACGCTAAGCCTATTTGGTCCAAGCTCACCGGCCCGCCAAAGTGGTTTCCTGAGGATGTCCATCTCTTGTCCATGCGCCTCATTTCCTCGGTCGATTCTATCTTTACGCTTCATTTATATCAGTATTCCTTTTGGAACAACATCCAATCGCCCTGAGATCACGAGCATGAGCCCATGTGGTGATGACGCGTTGCCTCATCAGCGGCATTCCTACGCCGTCTCGATGCGCTGCAATGCAGCGACAACGACACCTGACGAAGCACTTCGAAGACCATTGAGGTCCATGGTCTTCGTAGAAGTGGACCACAAATTATGCAAAGCTGCCCGACATAATGTCACGATGCCCAAGATGACAGCAGCCTGGAGCTGTTGCGCCAATGGAGCGCGCCTCACTATGGAAGCGAGGTAGTCCTCCAGTGTGTGCTGCGCCTACATCGCGATTCCACAAGAACGTCTGGTTACAATCATACTCCTGTGCCGTTCTCCGAGCCAATTGTATCTAGGTTCCTGTCTGACATTAGATTCAGGCTTCCGATGCCAATACGAAGGAACAGCAGTTTATCCCGTTCTAGACTCGGGCAATCGAGCGCAAATCCGCCTAGCCATCTTGGGACGCCGTGTATACCGTTCACTCAACTTCAACACCTGAAAGATGCCCGGTGGCTTCACTCTTTTCACGGGATCACACCGGTCATCTACTTACATGTCCGCCTGCTCGGTTTCATTAGACATCGTTCACAATTTCTGACCAGCACAACCCTGCTATGTAAGTGTTGTACGGCAACCGCGGCCCTTCTTAGTTAGATGCGTATACTGCCCCTTTGAGATAGCACATGTCGACAATTGCAACAGTCCATAGACATGCGTTCACAGCTAATCAAAGTTATCTGCACTCGCGCATGCGAGACTAAAACGGAACATTGCGCGTGTTTAGAGAAACCGTGTAGGCTGACGTTACGTCCAGGACCCAAAACCAAGACTGGGATGAGATAGTTCATGAATGAGTATGATCTTGACTATGATCATTTCCACACAACTGACAACCAGTGCAGGGGCTACAAAGATAATGGACCTCATCTTTCGAGAGCATGCGACCAGCGACGATAATCCACCGTGGGAAGGCATGGCTTTCAGACAACCGGTCTATTCCGACGAGATGTTCGAGTGCCTCAAAACGCGATATCCACACGGTGCAAATGTTCGGGAGAGAAAATATTTGGCTGCTATCGAGTTTCTGCAGCAAGAGCTCGAAGAGATACAGAAGAAAGAAACAGCTTTGGTGGCACCATCGTTCCTGAAAGGCTCTGAGCGGAATGTATCCTTGACCGATTGCCAGAACCGGAAAAGCGCCTCCTCACCTTATGCCTTATCAAGCTCGATTCCATCGCCGGCAATCACAGACGAACCCCGACTGGACAGCAATTTTGGACAAGAGATTGTTTTCAGCCTTGCAAATGGATCTATGACGGAAGGGAAGAAGAGGAAGAAGATGACCCAAGAAGAGAAAGACGACTACAGGAAGACGAGAAAAGTTGGCGCTTGTGATAACTGCAAGCGCCACAAAGCCAAAGTAGGCAGTCTGGATGCCGCAAGAGGAAGGTCACAGACCGCAGGACTGACACAATGCAGTGCAAGCATGTAAACAGTGTCTCAGATCACACGAGAAGTTCTCAGCCGGCCATTGACATGTCACCAAGGTTAGTCGCCTTGCGTATCATTGAATCTCGCTCACTTCAAGGTTCAGAGGCAGACCATCAGGACCTGATGCAATAACACCCGTTTCTCATGTGACACAAGATCATAAATCCAGATACGAAACTGCCCACAACACACCAGACCTGTCGCAAGGGCACGAAGCCCCATCTCAGACATCGCCTGTGACAACGGTTGGCACGACACCAGATAGTCCAAAGTGGAGGGAAGACATCAGGAAGGGGACACAGTCGGAGTCATCTGGGTATGTACCTGTTTCAGCCATTTCAGGGCCGTACGAATTACCTCTACACTCGGCGTTCGAATCATGGGGCGGCTTCGATCCACGACTCTTGGAGATGAACTACTCTGGCCAGCTCAGCCTCAATGAACCATTTGGAGACTTTCCTTTGTCGCTATCCAACGGCCCTATACCTTCTGCCACCTACCCGGGTGATGTCCCCACAAACATATGGAGCCAGGACCAAGTATACCGTCCCGGTAGTGCTAATCCTAGCTGAAAAACATGCCAAGCTGTTACAGCATTCGCGAAACCAACACAATACTTTCCGCTGGCAAACCTGCTTGGACCTCTGTTTCACTCTCACTGGCACTGGATGCGTGGACCCTAGCATACCTTCTTTCTGCATATATTTCATGGAACACCAACTGACACGGAATCTTCTCTTTGTCGGCACCTGTCGCGCAAACCTAAAATGGAAGCTTCACTTACAAATATGAGCGTAAAGTGGATAACGGAAAGCTGTTCCGGCACCAGTACTCGAAACAGCGCGCTGCTGGCAAGCGCTCTACTTGTCCCGTGCTGTTCCATCGCAATACGAGTACGTCAGCAGCGCTGCAGAAGACGGTCGACCTACACATGGACAATCCCAGCTCGCACAACCTTTCTGTACCCCCTTGCCCTTCCTTTCTTGTCGCTATCGTCGCCTTGCGAGAGGCATTTTCTTGATTTTCGGGCTTGTTTATGTCTCTGTTAGTAGTAGCTCATACTACTAACTTGAGGTATTTCGTCATTACTGTTAGCCATACATTTGGTTGAGGCTCACCAGCCATACCCACGCAGGCCGTGTTGGATCTCTTTGCTAGTTATTCTAGCACTATTCTTTCTCGCTCTAGACCGGAATCTTGGTCTAGAGTTTTGTTACAATGGCCAATACCAAGGCGAAGAAATGTACAAAATTCTAATGTATTTATCAAACAGATCGCCCTCAGTAACCAAATGTGGCAATTAAGAAGTTTCGTCACCGACTAGCACTACTATGTCACTTCCTGGCACTGCAGAAACGAGCGTGACACGGGCGAGCACGGCTTCCGTTCCTTGAGCGACCGACTATACGTTTTAGACTTGGAGATCATGATACGAGTTATGATTTGACGGCCAGATGGTTTCACTTGTCGAGCGGATACACTCACTTGAGGGCATGGAGGGCGGTGGCGATGTCATATTGCAGGCTGTCGTTGTGGTGGAGGATGTCGCGTGAAGACACAGTAGATCTCATCTCGTACATGATTTCAAGTCGCATCGGAATCAACATGCTTTGATTTTTTGTTTGTTGAGAAACGAGGATCAGTGATTGATATACCGCATCGTGACAATGGGCGGTACAGTGGATCTAGAGCGAAGAGCTAAGGTGATCAAAACTCGGGTGCGCCTAAGATGACATGTGCAGCGTTGTGTCGAGAGGCGAAAGTATAATAATCAACGATGGGAGTAAGCGGACCACCTGGGCAGCCCTGGGCTTGCTGTCCCGAATGGGCAATGGACCTCGGCCCAATCACGAACTTGAGTGCTGCAAGCAGACAACAAGGCCAAGGTCGCATGCGCTGCACTTTACATTCATACTCGGTCATCGACTCGATAATCGCCCTATTCTCGCTCGTCGCAACATATTCGCCTACGTCGGTATCGCTTTTGTCTTTGACATTAAGGTGTGCTAGGGCGAGGTGACGTGCTAAAACGTGCGCTTGCTATCTAAAGTCATTTCCGGCTTTCCCCACACGCGACGCCTGATCCACCTCAAGACACACGGGCGGCGTCGCCCTCACCACGCACGACATGATACAAGGCACGCGTCGCTGGCTTACGCGCAACCGTACACGCTTCGCCGTCGGGGCAGGAGTGCTGGGGGCGGGTTATGTAGCCGGCCAGTATGTACTGGGGAAGATCGGGGAGGCGAGGCAGCGCATGAGCGATGATCGCATCGCAAAGGAGAAGTGAGTGAGGGCGGTACCGTGCAAGGAAAGGCTGCTAACCCCACGGCAGTTTGCGTCGTCGCTTTGAACAGAACCAGGAGGACTGTACCTTTACTGTCCTTGCCATCCTCCCTACGGCGACGGAGAACATACTCGACGCCATCCCTGTGGAACAAGTCCTCGAAGAGTTACAGCGACAAAAGGCCGAGCGGCTGGCAAGGAGCGTCGGACCCAGCGAGATTGCAAGCTCGGCACCACCGAGCGTAGCAGACACGGCCGATGATGACGGCAAGAGCTCAAGTTTCCAGACGGACAGCTTCATCCATGCCAGCCAGGTGGGTACCGAGGGCGAGAGTAGCACAGGCCCGGTTGAGGGCGCCTCAGAAGTCAACGAGGAGAAGAAGAGCAAGAAGAGTAAAGCGCAGTTGTGGAGCGAGATGAAGATCAGCTGTTCGTGCCTCTTCCATGACATTGACGCGCGAGAGCTGACGTGACCAGCCATAACACGAGCCTTTACGCTCATATACACCCTTTCCCTCCTCACCCTCCTCACGCGCATCCAACTGAACCTCCTCGGCCGGCGCAATTACCTTGCATCTGTCGTGTCTTTGGCTGCACCACAGCCGACCGCCGAGGGCACCCGCATCAACCTGGAGAACCACGACGACGACAACTTCGACCAGGCCTATGGCAATGACTTCGAGACCAACCGTCGGTACCTCAGCCTGAGCTGGTGGCTACTACACAGGGGATGCTTGGACATAATCGAGAAAGTCAGGGTCGCAGTAAAAGATGTCTTTGGCCTCCTGAACCCTAGAGAGGAGATCACCCTAGAGAAGCTGTCGGAGCTTACCCTGGAGGTACGCAAGAGAGTCGAAGGCGCCACAGAGGAAGAGCGAAGGTACGATACCCATGTCTCCCCTTCACATGCCCTGTTAACACACCACAGAACATGCAAGTGGCTGTCCTTCCTTCTACCACCCCAAGATCAGGAAGACTATGTTCTGCGCGAATCTGGCATGACATCCTCCTCCGAATCCACCTCGCCCACAACTACTACCTCGCTCCGCCGTCTTATCGACGAGACCTCCGACCTCATCGACTCGCCTGCCTTCACCCACGTCCTTACCCAGCTCCTCGATGCCGCCTTCTCTCATCTCGTCGATGTCAAAGTCTCTCAGCTCTCATACAAGATCCCGCCCATCTCAGACAACCATGCTCGCATACAAGAGATTGTCGGTAGCGATGTTAAGGCCAAGGTCGCGAACAGTCTCGCCGTCTTTTGTCGACAAGCCCACAGCATCGGCAGCGGTGCCAACAACGAGTACCTAGCTGCTATTGAAGCTGTTGGCGGACTTGAAGCATTCGCGGCCGTCGTCTACTCGAGCAATTTCGAGTACGAAAGTCCAGAAGCTGCGGCTCTCAGTCGGCCGGCGACGGCAGATGAACCGCTTTCCAAGCCAAGCCTCAGCAAGGACGAATCTGTTCAAAGTGGCGTCATCAACCAAAGCAATGAGAAGATTGATGATCCATTTGAAAGCGCCTGGGGCAAGGCGCTGGCCAAGGAGGACGGCAAACAGTTTTGATAGGGCATGTACGATATGGGAGACCATGATAGCCTAGTGAGATTCTTGTGATACCCGTAATTTGATCCTGTAACATCACATTTGGTCGCACCTTCCCTGTATCGTATCAGTCGACCCGCTATTGCCCTCAACACTACGTGCATCACTAGGTTCCGATTACAAGCCTCGTCTATTCCGGGCCTCGGAACGCGAGTCGTGACGTCAGCGCATACATTCTTTGGCGGCACGCCCAAGAGACTGCAATTGCTGGCGGCTTGTTAGCAATTCTAACTTTCCCATCAAGCCATTCAGGTGCTCATTGCAAGGGTTCAAAAGGAACGATTCTCATCATGGCGGACGAAACAAAACCCAGTGGCACACCGTCGAAGAACGCCTACGTAACCCTCCTCACACGCCCTTCCTACCTAGCTGGCGCCGTACTCCTCGCCTATACTTTGAACAAGCACTCACCGTCCACGCCCCTTATCATATGCTACACCCCCGAAACCCTTCCAGAGTCCTCCATCAATGCCTTTGCCGCCGAAGCCAAACACTCCAACATCATCCTTCAACCCGTTGAACACCTACGCCTCCCCGACGATGGAACATCCCACGGCATGGTAGCCGAGCGCTTCATCGACACGTGGACGAAGCTGCGAGTGTTTGATCTCTGGGACATGATGCAAGGATGGGAGAGGCTGTGCTGGCTCGACGCCGACATGATGATATTTTCCGACCCATCACCTCTAGTCTTCAACTCGCACAACGACAAGTACCTAACAGGCGGCGACGGCATGCGCACCATGGCCGTTCACACCTGCGTGTGCAACCTAGACCGCGACGCCTGGGCGCCTCCAGAATGGCACGAAGCCAACTGCGCCATGACACCGCTGACGTCGCCCGACCAACTCGCAGAAGTGAAACTAGAACCCTACACGCTCTCCAACTTCAACTCTGGCACCTTTTTGTATCGCCCCTCGAAGCCCCTTGCAGACTTTGTCCTCGCCAAGTTCCAGGAAATCGGCAACACCAGGCTGCGCGCGATGAAATTTCCAGACCAGGATTTCTTAAACGAGGCGTTTGATGGCCGTTGGGCGCCGCTGTCGTGGCGCACGAATGCGCTCAAGACGTGGAGGTACTGGCACCCCAATATCTGGACCGATGACGCGCACGTCGCCGTCCTACACTACATTGTCGATAAGCCGTGGGCGGCGTGCAACAAGCCTGACGGTACAGCGGGGTATCTAGGCAAAGACGGGGAGACGCATAAATGGTGGTGGGACGAATTCGCCCGCTGGCAAGAAGAGCGGATTAAGCAGGGCGAGACAGAGCTTCTGCACACTGTGGAAAAATATGTGGCCAGTGCTGATGGGAGCGAAAGTGAGGAGATGAAGGCTATTGGTGGTGGAGCCCAAGATTTTGCAAAAAAGTGGGATACGAATGCCAAAGAGGATAAAGACGCGGGTAAAGGAAGTGGTCTGCAGCTGTCGCAGGATGCACACGACAAAGCGGAAGAGTACGGGAAAGGGCCTCATGGACCAGTTCTCAGGAAACCTATGCTGGGTGAAAGGGGTCATGGCCCTGTTGTACGAGGTGGAAGGGGGCTTGGTGGGAGGGGAAGGGGCGAGGGGTGGAGTGTCATGCAGGATTAACGAGACTTGTACAGTAAAGCAGGATAGATTCTGATAACTCTCAAAGTGAGAATCTTGTAGACCGGTATTAGAGAAATATACATCTTTCACCCTTTCCATCAAACCCATGTTGACTTTCCAAACTTCTCATCCTTTCGTATGATACATCGTTGTCGGATCTCGACCTTCTGGCCTATATGTCGCTAAACTCCTTTCTCTAGAAATAAAAGATAGATGAAGCAAGCCAAGATAGCCTCTCTAGGTCATCTGTTCCTTGAGCCTCATCACTCGGAGCCCCTTCGCCTTCCTGAGCCCTTGTAAGCTGACCTACAAGAGATCAATCAAGTTCACTACCGCCTTTCCTTCTTTCTGAACGGCAGGTCGACCAGTATCCTGGGGAGGTGCAGAGTTGGGCGGGCTGTTGGCGAGAACGACATAGCCGTTGTGGGTAGGAGGTAGGTGGCCGCGGAGTTGAGAGGCAAGCGACGGGTGAGAAGGAGGGAACCTAGCGATTGTTAATGCGTGTGAAGATGCAAAAGGGGTGGAACTGATAATTTACTTGGGCGCTGGGTGAGCTATGTGAATGGTGCCATTGATCTTGCCGTTTCCAGTACCGTTAGTGATGCCATTGACGGCACCATTGGAAGCGCCGTTGATTCCCTTGCCGTTAGCACCTCTCTCCTCCGCAGAATTATCGTTAGCCTTTCCATTCGTCATTGCCTTCTTCCCCTCAGTCTCGGACGGTCCGGTGATAGCAATAGCAGCAGCAGCCTGCTTTTCGAACTTGCCAATCTGCACGCCAATGCCGAAGAGATTGTGAGGATGAGCGGGATTGAAGATAAAGTCCAGTTCAGGGCTGTCGTGTGGAATGCATCCTTTGTGGAAGTTGCTGAGCGTGACTTGAGCGCGGTGGCAAGCCCGATAACCCTCTAGAAAGCCTCGCTTCTGAGCATCGTCAAAGGCTTCCTTACAAGCGACATCTTTGCCATCGGCGAAACCATTGTTGTACCCGATCTCGGCAATCTCATCGGCCTTCTCTGCGGAAAGAGCTGATTCACTAATCTCAGCCTGGAGTGACTCGCGAACCCGGGACTTGTATCGCTGCTCGCGCATTTCTTGAGCCGCTGCACGAAGACGCAGATCTTCGATTTTGACTGCACATTTGGCCTCAATGTCGGCAAGGCTCTTCCGAACGTCGAGTTCAGCTCGGCGACGCGTATGCTCTTGCTGAACAGCGCTCATGGGGCGATCACCTCTCTCCCCGAGCTTGTAGAGAAGTTGCTTCTGACCTTCTGAGAGGAATATCTCGTACTGTTGAATCTTCTTCTCGCGAAGGTCAAGGTTGCGCTCCCTGGCTTCAACATTGGCTTTGAGGGCAAGAGCTTCGGTCTGGTCTCGAAGAAGATTGTTCAGCATGCTCTGGCATGCTGCATCGACCTTCTGTTGTTGCTCGGTCTCAATCATTTTGCGTAGATGGAAATTCTGATGGCGTTCGGTGTCGAGTTCGTTCTTGGTCTTCATAAGTTGTGCATGGAGCCTTGCCAAATACTCGCGATCGACAACGTCACGTCGGTGCTCGTATTGCGGATAGCAGTGGCGGAGCCCGCGGGGTGTTTCGTTGAACTGTGTGGCTTCGTTTGGTTGCATTATATGCTACCCCTATCAGCGTCTTTCAGGGAGAATTAGGACAGATGCCTTACCTGGGAACTTTGAAGTCCGGCCTGACGAGACGATGGTGATTGGAAACCCGGGCGCTTGTGCAGTGGTACGCTGATAATAGCTTCGGTAGTTTCTACGACCTCCTCAGTAGCTTTTGATTGGTTTTGTTGGTGGACCTCGGTCTCGTCGACGATGCAAGTTTCTTTCTTGTCGTTGATGTCCATGTCAAGGGCTGGGAGTGGGTTCGCGCTGGTCGATTGAATGGCTTTTGTCATGTCAGCTATCAGTAGTTCACTTGACGCAGCAACATACCAATGTCGTTTCTCGGGTCTTCTTTCGCCGGGTCTTGATCGTCGGTCAAGACAGCTCCTTCACCCTGTCCGCCAGAATGCACATCTTCGAAAGGCATTTCCTCCTTGGACTCAAACCCGGTCTGATTGCTCTCTCCTAGCGCCTTAGGTAAGCAGGATGGTGAACGCAGGACATCATTGTCGATATGGCCTGGCTTTCTGGCATCGGCCGAGTCGTTGACCTTATCTATTCCCTCAGCAGTGTCGTTCCGCTTGCTCTCACAAGGCGTACCCGAAGGTATGATAGACTGGACTTCACAGCCGTGAGATTCCTCTTGACTCAACGGAGCTTGTGTAGGTGGAGATTCGATCGCAATGGAGATATCGGCGTCTGATCTATCCGCTATGCCCAAGTGATCGACGTCTTCAATGACGGTCATATTGAGGATGATGCAGCAGCTCTGGCTTGATATTAGCCTGGCCCTCACATCACACTAGGGTTGGTAGTGGTTACCGATAGAAAACGCCCGATAGGGCACTGTGAGGAGAATGAAGGATTGTTGAGCCACTGATAGGGCACAATATTGCTAGATTAAAGTCGAAAGTCAGGGACCTTTTTGAGTACGATTGAATCCCCCTGAGGTGTTGGATAGAAAGAAGAAAGACTTGGACGGCAAATAGTGGAGTTTATATATTCGCAGGAAGCTGAGAAATAGGTGCTAGCGTCCAGAGAAGACCCTGAACGCGAGAGTCTCTGCTAAGGTAAAGGCGGTATATCACCGCCAAAGTCAGGCAATTGCAGCAACGGTAAAGTTAACGTAACAGAACCCCATACATATAGCCCAAATGACCTTCGATATACTACTAATGCCGCGCCGGCGGTGATAATCGTGACGCCATTCCATGTTGAGCATACGTTTGATGTATCTTCGGTGTTTCTCTCCGTCAGGCAGCTAGCGGCTTTTGGCAGCGCATCGTATCGCCATTTGTCGGGGGCGCCACCGCTTAGAAGCTGACAAACAACAAACGCCATTCGCTTGTGACTGTGCCTACGTGGGGATTGAAGATCAGACATATAGCATTCTCATCTGCAATTGAGGTGCTGTTTGCGCCGACTCCGCGGTAATCACCGCTCGGTAATAATCCTGAACCCTACCCCAGCCTGGGAGAAAGCTTCCATGAGTCCTACTGCTTCGTGACAACCAGAATTCAGTTTGATGTTGACAGACATTAAGCTCAGAGCGGAGGACCGGCAGGCTTCGGATAATGTCCACATGTCGAACAGATCATCCAATGTCTCCCATTCCCGCTCGTAGTCGCCAGCGTCAACAAGTAGGGTAAAGCTTTTGAGTTCGAGTGGCAGCAGCTCAACTATGCGATTTCTTATTGACCAATCTGTAATATCAGGCTCTGGCCAATCTTCACCAAGGAATCCTTTCTGGGATATCGTCAATGCCTTCAAGTGCTTGAACTGGTGCAGAGACCCGAGGCATTGTGACGTCGTTATTTCAGGGTAGCACCTGACCTCGCGAAAATCGAGGTACAACGTCTGCAACGTGTCAGAATGGCGTAAAAGACCAGGAGAAAGTTCGGATGGTGTCTCGCCCACAGTGTCGAGGTAGGCCCACGAGCAAACAATATCGCGAAGACCTCCGCACACAGATAGCACACTGACTACTGAATCGATGTCTACGACACATTCTGTAATTTCCAAGCGCTGCAAACTTTTGAAAGCTCCAGAGTTGAGTTCCAAGAACGACAGTCCCGTTGTCATCACACTTGAAGCTCGAAAGTCGGAGAGCAATGGTGCCGACGCCATGGCCTCGCAAATGCTGCTGAATGAGACCGCTCGAGCACCCGAGCCGAATCCTCTAACATGAGTCTGGACACACAAGGTCTCAAGATTTTTAAAATCTTGATTGGTAATAGCTGAAGACGAAGGAGATGTCGAGTTCTCATCCGGCAATAGGTATCGCCAAAACGATACATCGCTGGTCTCTAGGCTGGCGACAGATAGGTGCTGCAGGTTTGGTGCGCACTTGACGACTTCCGCTAGCAGACAAAAGTAGCGCGCTACCATATGTATTGCATCTGGCAGTGCTGTATCCGCGTACAGATTGTTGCCTAGGTAATCCGATAGTCGGATCTCTACGTATTGAAGATGCTTAGCATATAGGTAGCCTTGCTCTGAAGAGACATCAGTGGTCGTGATAGTTTTGTGGAAGAGTCTTAGTGGCTCTATGCCGTACCAGGTGGCAGATCCCGTGAACGAGGCGTACAAAAACGGGGTAGTAAGCCGCTTCAGGCAGCGAGACGTGAGGCATAGGCTCCGCAACGTGCGTTGGCGAATTCGGTTTTCGCATTGACGGGCTTTCTCATTTTCTTTCTGTTTGAAGGCGGTCGACTGCGTCTCGAATGAGCGAATGGTATTCAAATAGAGTAGAACCTCTAGGATGAGCTCGTCTGGTAGACTGTCAAACGATGCATCCCCAACTGTCATACTGTAAGAGGGCGCAAATTACGGCCCGGCCACTATGTATGCGTCGTGGCGAAGAGATGGAGCATTGGTTCTTTGAATAGTTCGTGGTGGTGGGAGGTACCTCCTGCCTGACGACCTCGTGACGCGGGTGGCTGTAATCGATAGCCTAGTCCACGATAGGTAAGGTGCAGATTGTTAAAGCCGGTATCACCGAGACAAATCAAATATACGCCCCTAGTAGCGGCAGATTGCACAACCCAGTACATCGTTAACTAAATGATTCACAAGATCGCCTTGCATTTATTAGGGTATATCCTACTAACTCAACAACTACCACAGAGACACCGCCTCATACTACCCGCTTCGTCTTTCCTGTCTCCACATCGTATATCCAGCCGCTGAACCTAATGTTTTCCTCAACCGCTTTGATACGCAGCCATTGTACATCTTTCTTCACTTGGATCTCAAGATTCTGGAAAGGTTGAAAATCTAGCTTCTCCACTTCTCTTGCCGCGACCTCTCCCCTCTTCTTCATGACAACAGCTCTCGCAGTATCGTTGTCGAACGTGAGCATGCCGCATCCAGTGTGCTTGACGATCATTACCTCCCTCGTCCCGAGAAGCTGTTGCGATATAATTATGGAACGAAAGGCGTCGCGCACAGAAGCGCCCGCGTTGCGTATAACGTGTGCGGCTCCGAGTGGTATACCGAATGCCATGGCAGGGTCTATGCGGGCGTCCATGCAGGTTACTATTGAGGTCAGGTCAGTGGTCACTAGAAAGACGTGGCAATGCATGCAGACTCACCAATAGTATATCTCTGGCTCGGCGGGAGGGCTAGATGGCCTTGGGTAAAGGATGAAGCATACGCCTTGCTTCCATGCTCAAGGTTTCGTTCTCCGTGGGACGGCATTGTGATCGTTGTGTGGTTCAAGTTCCACCTCCGGACCTACCATTTTCTACTGGGCTTTTATATACAGATAGGCAATCGTCTCCGACTAAGACGCTGTGATGTTCGCACTCAAAGATCGCGGCATCGCAGGGCCAAATTGCGCCAAGACGCCGAAGTGATACATCTTGCGTTGATGTGTGAGGGAAGTGTGACAAGGTGCATGGCAGCTAGAGGTCTCCGACAGTTCGGTAAAGAAATGCGCATAATGACATTGGTTGTTGACGTTGATGGGGTTTCGCATGGGCAGGGCCTCAGGCAGATTCAGGGCGTAACGCCGGAGAAAGTGGGGACGTGCTTCTAGCGCGTGGCATTCACGCGCATTTTCCTTCCTTCAATCCATAACCCTTCCACAAGACATTCGTGTCACCATATGGTCGGAAGAACGGGTGCAATTTCCGGACCGTTCCGACACGCCTTAGTATTCCGGTACCCGGTGCCTGACGAGGGTTTCGGATGACTCGCCGGGTTTGAGACGTTGACAGCCGCATCATGAATCCCGCCAACGAGGTCCTGCCGTGCCGCATCGGAGACCTACCAGATGAGCTGCTCCTCGCCATCGTATCGCATCTGGAAATTAGAAGGGGTCCCGCAGTCGAGATCGAGGCTGAAGCTAAGCGTCTGGAATAGAACACGTCGATTGTCCGGGACATTCATGCCTTGACCCTTACATGCAGGAAGCTGAACGCGATCGCAACATCGGCGCTTTATCAATGCATCGTCTCTTCTTACAGGCCCGGAAGTCTGTTGAAGTTGTTGCTCCAGATACTATTTCGAAGACCCGAATTATGCCGACATATTCGATATTTTGAGAGTCCAGCACCGTTTGCCGGTGATGCTGAAATTTTGGGGCGCGAAAGGACATCCGCCCACACAATGACGGAGTCCGATGGCTCAATATACAGACAGTATTTGTCAAATAAGAAGTGGGCTACCGACCCAAAGCATCCAACGCTTAGAGGCCTTTCTTTAAAAAAGGAAACATTACCATATGATTATGATAAGGCAATCGTCAACCTACACCACGCGGCTCTTTGTCTAGTTGCCGTCGCTCAGAATCTAACTGAGGTGGTCGTATCCTCCCACTCGGATTGCTTGTCCCTTCTAGCATGTAAGCAATACTACCCAAGCAATGGGCTCCGGACATTGTGGATCTCTACCCCCAACAGCCATCCATTGCTTTTGCGTCAATACGATGCGACTCCTTCTCCCATGAAAAACCCGATAGCAAGACTACTGCAATACGAGCATGGAGGTGACAATCAGCGCACCAAGGCCTCTATCGATATGGACGCAGTATCGCTTGATGCTGAGGACATCGTTGAGGGCACTATCCGGTGGCTTCTGGAGCCCCTCGTGAGTCTAAAGCGCTTCGAATGTCGCTGGAGGAGTTTGGAACTAGTTCTCGCACGCTCAGGTCTACCCAATGATGACACTGGGATCGACCTTCAAGCAATTCGATCTGTCTTGCTCGCATTCAAAGATTCTCTCGAAATGCTAACGATCGACACCATTGACGCCACATGCCAGGTCGATATGGATGAGGACATCTTGTCGTTCGGAATTCTTCGCGAATTTACCTCGCTCAAGCACCTCAATGTGTCTGGTCTCGTTCTCTTCGGTGATTGCATGGGTCTCGACTACCCTCGCCTCTCCGCAATTCTGCCAGAATCTCTCGAGACGCTGAGCATCAAGATGGAGTAGGACGACGACATTGCGGATGCTCTATGCAATATATTCGAAGATTACTCTACCATTTCTACCCACTTGAGAGTTCTTGAATGCGCTTGGAGGCCTGCACCGCAGATAGACCCAGAGCTTTTAATTGCAGAGTTCAAGTCATTGGGTGTGCAACTCATCCTAGATATCGATGATGTATCAGAGTCTGGATAGCCGACTAAACATCAGTTTTGAATAACTCATGGAGCCTTGAGCAGGCCCTCGAGTACAGGCGTGGAGAAACTAGACCCGAATCGGTAAGGTCATTCCTTCATCACGCCATGTACGTCCCTGCCTCCCCCCAACGCCCAAGGGCAATGGCTAGGATGTTCGACCCACACCTACACCAAGAATTTTCGCCTCATGGCTTGATACTTGTTTGGTGATATCTGGGTCCTTCGTATCGAGCGAGCATACTGACGCTGCATATGACGCTCTCACAGCGTCATATCTTACAAATCGGCTTTCTTACCAATACACACATAGTCGGCTACTTGCACTGCGCCCTGATACTTAAGGTTACAAAGAATATGTCGCAGGTCGAAGCCTACCCCGACATCCTCTCATATCACTGCCACAATGAGTATCCTGCAGTCGCCTCCGATTGATATTTCCCGCTGGTGTCAGCGAATTGCACCAGTCACAACATCATCCGGAGAGCAGATACGTCTCAGCTACATCGATTGCCCACCAGCACCCTCAACCAAACTCAGGGGTGCTATTCTCCTCATTCACGGCTTCCCTCAGACATCTTATCAATTCCGTCATGTCATCAATCCCCTATCCGATGCTGGATATCGTGTCATAGCGCCAGACTACCGAGGAGCAGGCCAATCGTCCAAGCCCTTGACTGGATACCAAAAGACACAGATGGCAGAAGATCTACACATCCTGATCCAGGCCCACTTCGGTATCAAAGAAAAGATACATGTCGTTGGCCATGACATCGGCGGCATGATCGCATTCGCCTACGTATCCCGCTACCCCGGAGACGTGGCCAGTGTCATATGGGGCGAGTGTCCCCTTCCCGGTACTTCGTTTTATGAAGAGATCAAAGGAAGTACAGATGTCTTCCACTTCGTCTTCCATCAAGTCCCCGATCTACCGGAGTTTCTCATCGCAGGAAAGGAGCGCGAGTACCTCAAACACTTCTTCGACAAGATCTCGTACAATAACGCTGCCATAGCTCCCACGGATCTGGAACAGTATACTCTTGCATACTCCCAGCCTGGTGCGATTAGAGCTGGGTTGGAGGTATACCGCGCGTTTGAGGAGGATGCGGAGGAGAATAGAAAATGGGTCGCTGAACATGGGAAGGTTAAAGTGCCTTCCTTGCTGATGATGGGGAAAGAGTTCCTCTTCGCTCAGGCGGACGAGAGTATGGCAAATGAGTACCATGAGAGTGCTGAAATGCTGAATGTGGAGGACACCGCACATTACATCGCCGAGGAAAACCCCGAGGGTTTCGTGAAAGGCGTCTTGGGGTTCGTAAGCAAGCATTGACGGTGTGAAATAGCACAGCGACTGAGCGTGAGTGACCTTCCAAGGATCCGTATGTAGTTGTCTCACCGGCGGAGGAGCACAGCAGATGATCTTAATGAGATCCGAAACCATCGCATCGCTTGAAGCCGGTGCTTCGAACTGGTGCTTGAACATCTTTCGGATAGCATTCGAAATCCAGAATTATGTTTCCATGTCAAACTGGATCAAGAAATGGGCCGCATTCATCCCGTGCCATCCTTGGCTCTTAAACAGTTCTTGGGCCACTACCTTCGTACTGCGCAGCGGGTAAATCGTTGGGGCGCCTCCGAACGTATTGTTCCAACACTCGCCCGTTGGAAAGGTGAAGAAGCTGAAGTTTATTGGCTTCGCACGTGAGCCCGACAGGCTTGCTTGACGAATCCAGAGCAGCTGATCTACCACGCCGAAGCCAATGCAAGCATGCTCGCCCGATGACTCTCCCAACGCGATCACCTCATGATTGAACCCGCGTAAAGACAACGAGCCACGGATGACATGCTGAACTTTGAATTTGTTCGAATAAAACTTCTTGGGGGTACTGTGTGGAATCTCGCCGGAGCCTTCCGAGATCATGGGAGCCAGATGCTCGGGGGACGGGGAAACTTCCTCTGAAAGCCTGCTCTTTGAAACAATTGGCCAGGGTTTTTTTGCTTTGATCCATACCTGGTATCGCAATTTTTTCGACCTTTGATAAGCAAATGCGAAAGTCATCGGTGGAGGCCGAATGAGCTTGCGATTCGAGATCCAAATTGGTTGTGATGTGAAATCAACTGGCGTTTCAACTCTACGGATACCTGACTCCAGGGTGTACAATGCCCGCTTGCTGAAAGCCTCCCTGCTAAATCGAGGATATTCGCGTGAGCCCTGGTACCATCGAATGCATATAGCGACCAGAAGGTTTGGCGTCTTCCTGTTCTTGCAAGCCAAGAAAGCGAAATACAACTTTGCATCTACGATCATGGATCTAACGGGTAGCTGAATGCGGAGTCCGGCGTTCGTCATCTCGTAGGTCGGCATCATGTCTTGCGCTCTCAGGGTATATTGAAAGCTGCTGTGATTATAAGACCGTGGGTACGGTGCGCCGAGAATGGTCTCAAAAGTACTGGGCTGGTAGTTTGCGCCGTCAGAAAAGCAGGAAACATTAGGTGCTAGCATATCTCCACTGACAACATCTGATTCCCAGGCGAAGAGTGTGTGATCGGTGGACTTTTGCATGATCTCAGTCTGGAGCCGCCTAAAGGCATTGCTTCTTCCTTCTCCGTAAAGGGTAGCCATATTTACCCCAAAGATTCCCATCAGGGAGTAGGCTTGATCCTCAGGTCGTGTCGTTTCCCTTTGTGCCGCCCACGACATTCTTTCGGATATGCCCTTGCTCTCCACCTCGTCGCGATTTTTCAATACCGCTTCATCGATACCAGAAGCTACAGATATTGCTTTGCAAGACTGAGCCTTGGTCCCTATCTTGTTCCAAGTCTTCGTGTAGAAGGTCAGATCGTTTGGCGCGATCAATTCTTGCAAGGTCCATCCTCTCGTGAACCAAGCAGCTTGAGAAAGAATACTGCCTGCTCCAGACATGGCCTCAGAGTCTTGCGGATCCATTTCTACATCGTCCAAGTAGGCGATACACCAGGATGACTCGGTGTAATAGTTATACATGGAATTGATAGCCTCGGAGAGCTCAGCGCTCGACGTTTTGTCAATGCAGCAGGTGTCGCTCCAAACATACTCAAGTCCCCTCGAAAGTGCAAGACGACAAGTGATTTCCAGTTTCGAATAGCCTTTTTTATCTCGCACAACAGTTTTGTCAGGTGCTCCCATGTCGGCGTAGAGTACCTCTTCGTCTCTCCATCGGTGCGAGAGGATCGCATACGGGGGAATATCACTACCAAGGAATTCACACAGAGATATGTCCAGGTGATCCTCGGTATCTTCGCCTAGTTTGACGAGGAGCAGCCGCATGATTTGCGCCAACTGTGGTTATGGGTTGGTGATCCTCACCTCACCTCGGTGACGGCCGTGCCAGTCCTGTCGCTTGGGTCGGTAGCAACGAAGTAGGATCTTATCACGTACAATACAATTGTTCATTTGATAACCAGTAGCATCGTGAGCGCTTTGGGCAAGCGAAATTTAGAATGTGGTGTGGGGTAGGAATCAGGCTGCAGATTGAGGCAAGACCAGAGTTGCTTGTGCTACCCTCCAACTTTAGCGCCTCCAACTTATTGGACAAAAGGAAAATGCACAGCCCCCTCCATAAAAAGGTCACGTGAATTTCAACTCGTCGCATGAGGAACAAGACTGCAAGATTGGAAAGATCACTGACTTCTCTCTCAAGCTCATGGTAACTTGACATCAAACTTTCCAGTAGCCTCCGGTCGCGACAGAATCCACAGTATCCCCTCATCAACACAGTCATCCCAATGCTCCGAAGCCTTGAGCGCCTTGCCAAACCGCCTATGCCCATGCGGCACGCCCTTGAAGAGCGTAATATTAGTCGGCACACCGGCTTCCGACAGCAGCTTAGCATACAGCAGCGCCTCATCACGCAGCGGATCCAAACCAGCAATGCCAAACACCGTTGGCGGCATTCCTTTAACCTCTTCCTGCGTAGCATTGACAATGTTGAGTTTAGTGTCTTTCAAATCAGGTGTATCTGCTTTGAGAAGGCCCGTGAACATGTCCACGACCTTCTTGGGGAGTATCGGCGCGTTTTCATTTTCGATGTACGAGGAGGATTTGAGATACTTTCCGGGTCCTTGGTCGTATGTGGATGGTGCTGCGACGCAGGGGATCATTAGTATCTGACCTGCTAGTTTCGGTAGGCCTTTGATCGTCTCGCTCTTCCCTAGATGCTGTTCTAGTGCGAGGGAAGCAGCGAGTTGACCGCCAGCGGAGGTGCCACCGACAATGATTCTGGCCGGATCGCCTCCAACTTCGTCAATGTTCTTGTGCAGCCATGCCAAAGCGTCATGCGTGTCGTTCCACGCCGTGGGAAAAGGGTGCTCGGGCGTGTGTCTGTAGTTCACGTTGAGCACAACACAGCCAGTCTTGATAGCGGTCTGCGCACACAACGGATCCTCGCCGTTGAGTGTTCCTAACAAGAAGCCTCCTCCATGGAAAAAGAGGTATATCGGAAGCTTCTCGGATGCAACTTTCTTCACGGACCGATAGGTTCGCGCTTCGATTGTGGAGCCGTCTCGAGTCGGTATCGCGTAGTCTTTGGTCTGCACATGGGGTGCGAACAGCTTCATCGCTTCCGCTGCCCGCGCATCCTTCTCAGCGTTCAAGACTGTTTTGAGTGCGATTGGATCCATCGATGTGTCGAAGTTTATTGCGGGCAGTGTCTGCTCCACGGCCAGCCATTCCTCGGAGGGGCCACCATATTGTGAAAAGTCCAAGGCCATGATGGTGTTATGGAAAATGAACGAGGCCTGTGTAGAAGTTGTTCGATAGATCTCTTGGCCGTGAGCTGCAATTACCGCAACTTATACACTCGAGGAGAAAGGCGTCTTGAAGTGTCTCTTACAATTGCCGAATGCACTAACCCGCGAGATAAATACCATGTCCCGCTAGCGTCAACCCCACGATAGACCGAGGTTGATCGTACATCACCTATTCGGTATCATTCTCCGCAATTGAGTATACAACCGCAAACTCAAACTACTACTCGGTCTCAACTGCACTCCGAAAGCCGAAGCGACTAGTCCTTGTGTTTGTCCGAACCCGTCCGTCACTACGTAGTACGCACCTGCCTGCGCCACCCACAACTCCACCGGAAACAATCCCACACGTCCCAAAACAGCAATGGCGGAAATACCATCAGAACCCCCACTACGCGGTCTCAAAGGCAAAGTCGCCATTGTCACCGGAGCCGGTTGCGCAGGCGATGGCATTGGCAACGGACGCGCCATTTCCATCATGCTCGCCGACGAAGGTTGCAACGTCCTCTGCCTCGACGTGAACGCATCCTGGGCGGAGAAGACAGCAGAAGTGGCATCTTCAAAGCCGCATCGAGGGAAATGTCTACCCGCAAAAGCAGACGTAACGAGCGTGAGCGACTGTGAAGCAGCCGTGCAAGCAGCACTGCAAGAGTTCGGGAGACTGGATATCCTCGTAAATAATGTTGGTATTGCGGGGGCGCCGGGTACGGCCGTCGATGTGGATATGGAGGCTTGGACCAAGGGGCTCGAGGTTAATATTAGTAGTATGGTGCAAATGGTCAAATATTGCGTGCCGGCTATGCAGAAGAACGAGGGGGAGATGAAGGGTAGCGTTATCAATATGGGGTCGGTTGCGGGTCTGAAGGGAGGGACGCCGCATCTGCTGTACCCGACTAGCAAGGGAGCAGTGGTGAATATGACAAGAGCCATGGCTGCACATCATGCAGCGGACGGTATCAGAGTGAATTGTGTTTGTCCTGGTGTAAGTACTCGTGTTTTCGGAGTAGTTGTCTGACTAACAGAATAGATGCTTTACACACCCATGATGTACGCAGGAGGAATGACTGAAGAAGCCCGCGAAGCCAGAAAGAAAAGGAGTTTACTGGGAACTGAAGGCAATGGTTGGGATGCTGCCTGTGCGGTCACGTTTCTGGCTAGTGATCACGCAAGGTGGATCACAGGCGCGGTGCTACCCGTCGACGCGGGCGCTACGGCGGCAGTCGGTATCGGGATGCCGAAAAGTGCAAGCGTAAACGGATAGACGAGAGAATGGAGAGGAGCTCGGAGAGCTTTCAACAAAGATGAGCGGATAAGCGTAAACGCGCTGGACACAATATGACTACATCTACCAAGCTAGACATTACCAATTTATCCCTCGCTGCCTATCAATGCTTTCTCGCCCACAAAACCGCCCACCCGAAAATCCGATATACGAAAACAATAATAAGTAAATACCCCACATATTTGCCCATATCCCCGGTCTCAAACCCATAAACAGCCAGCACCGCCTTGCCCTCAACCATACACTGATCCTCCAGCCCACTAGCATACATGCACTGACACGCCCCACCGGCCAACCTCTGACAAGCATAGTTTCGTTCCCCAAACTCGTTGACCATCATGCCGCGGAACACATACGCCTGATAATCGACATAATGGAAGACGTAGCGCCAAAATACGTTAAGAGTATCAGGTTGCACCATGAAGCCATTGACGCACATCCACAGTCCATTAGCGAACGCGGTAGCCGCAAGCGCAACAACGAAAATTGGGATGAGAGAAGACAGCAGCACAACCAGCGACTCGGCAGCCAGCAAATCGAGAAACAGCCAAAGAACCCACGTCCAGAACCCCACAGCTGTGGGCTGGAAGTTGCCGAGCCAGTAGCTAATCGCGCTGAACAAGATTGTGATCAAGAACAGGAACGGTACGCCGACGATGAAGTTGGATAGCATGAAAACCGTGGGTCCGTAGAGTCCATTTGCGCGTTCCTTACGGTAGATGTAGAGGTCTTCGAGGTACGCGGGTATGTAGGCGACGGCCATGAAGGACATGAATGCGCCGCCGAAGAAGATGGCGTTGGTGAAGGCTTGAATGTTGGATTGAATCGGGGAGAGCCGCAGCCAGACGGTGCCCATCATTATGGCTAGGCCCATGTACATGGCGATGCGGATCCCGTAAGCGACAATGTCGCGGTACGATTTTATCAACGACCGATGAATGAGTGTGAGGAGGATACTGAAGGGGCTTGCGGTGGAGGTGGAGGCGATTGAAGGGGTAGTTGCGTGGTTGGATGGAGTGCGTAGTTGGCTGGATAGAGCTTTCGCGGCTGGGGACTCGAGCCATGAGGTATGAAGTTGAGTGAGTCGTTCAATGGCGGCGTGGGCGTCGGTGCTGAAGTCCGTGTTTACGAGGTCGATTGCGAACTCGGCGGGGTTGGTGTATAGAGGCATCTTCGGGATAGCGTGTTAGTTGCTTGACCGTCTTGTAGCTTGCAGATACTACTCACTTCATATCCCAGGCCAGCAAAGTAATCGCCTAGCTGCTTCACTGCGCCATTGTATACCACCTTTCCCTTACTCACCAACATGAGCTTGTCGAAGAGGTCGAATGTTGTGGTGGACGGCTGATGGATCGAGGCGATGACAAGTAACTTGTGCTTCTTTGCAATATCCCTGACGAACTTCATTACTTCGTAGCTGGCCGCAGAGTCTAAGCCACTCGTTGGCTCGTCGAGGAAGAGTATTTTCGGACTGGTGATGAGTTGACTGGCTATACTGACGCGTCGCTTCTGTCCGCCGGATACACCCTTGCGAATTGGTGTTCCAATAAGGGTATCGGCCTGGTTCTGAAGTCCGAATGACGATAACAGACTGGATATACGGTCTTTCCTGGCTGCTTTACTTATTGAACTGTCAAGCCGATGTCAGTGAGATGTGATGCCATGGTAGAGTCAAGACGTACTTGGGAAGCGAAAGCTGAGCCGCAAAATGCAACGTCTCTCTGACAGTCAGTGACCCCACAAGGGCATCTTCTTGCTCGACATAGCTGCTCAGTTTGCGGAAAGAAGCCAGTGTCGTCGGGGCGCCATTGATACAGAGATCTTGTTTGATCTCAGCCTTGGGCATCGCAGCCCTATGAGCTAGTATATTGAGTAGCGTCGTCTTCCCGGAGCCGCTGGGGCCCATCAATGCGAGTATCTCCCCGGCCTCCAGTATCCCACTCACGTTGGAGAGAATGTCGATTGGCTGTTTGGAAGTTCGGCCCTTGACGGAGACGGTAACATTCTCCCAACTGAAGTTTCGGACAATGTCATTGGTAAGGTGCGCATGGTCTGAGCCGCTCGGACTCTTTTCAATGTCATGTGAGTCGTATGTTGATGACATGATTGATGAGCTGCGGGCTAGCTATGGTGAAGTCGGACTTTAAGAGAAGTATGGAAGGAGCGAGACCTGCAAACATTAGGCGAAATTAACGAGCATCGTTTGAAAGAGGTGAATGAATATATCAACAGCCATCTCTTCCTCAGGCGTCCATACACGGGCCGAGTATACAGATATCGGCGACTGAGCCCGTGTAAGCGGTGACCTGAAAGCTGAACCCCGAGAGCGCATGTCTTCGTGGATCACCATCAGAAGCGATAGGCTGTCACATACAGCTGCCCACAGACATCAGACAATCGACTGCATACGCCTAACAGCGGCTATTTGAGTGGAAATTGCGCAGCGACGTGAATGGGAGGGTCGTTGTGGTGTAGAGCAAATCGGGGATCATATGCAAGGCGCTCCTTCAGACCTGGCACGCAGGAAGCAGATCATCAATATTGTCTCGTCTCGGGCTACATGCGATGGATCATGAATCGCGGTAAGGCTGAGGACACCATGGCGCTGCATGTCGGTCTCCAAGCTATGCCATCCAGGATGCGGCGCGAGGACCTGGTGACTAAGATCATGTCATGTCGTGTCGAATGTTCAGCCCTGGTGGAGCCGCTGTGCTGAAGTCGCTGGCTGGTGAGGTTATTGCGGTGCTTGACCCCTGTCGGCTCGGGGACCTTGGAAGACGCACGGCCGTTGAATGGCTGAATGGTGCAACCTCGCCGACGTTCCATATGGCAGCGACGGGTGTGCGCGCTTGACGCTTGGCAAGACAAATATCATCCGAGGAGGCTGTCCTGTCGGGCCTTCATTCTTTTAAAATTATTTAGCCACGGAAATGCCCAGACCGTGGCTGCAGGAAAATGTTACAGTGCATTCAAGCCATGCTATGCTACATCACCCACACCAACCCAGACCTGCCCCAATAACCACCTTCCCCTCTCCTAGCTACAGATACTTGTTTAATACATGAACTCGCTGAGCTCCAGCAATTGCGCATCCAGCGATCGCTTGGCTTGTACACTGGCCTCCCTGTTCTCGGCATTGACCTTTTCTTCGTATGTCATCTCCAGAAGTTTCCTTACATCGTCTTCCCCGAAAGTCTTTCCAGGGACACCAAAACCCTTGCCGTACTGTCTCGCTCTCGCAACAATAGCATCCGGACCTGCAGTGAACAGATCGAAGAACAGGGCTGCGTAAGGAAGCGTCGCACCGTCCTCGATGTTTTTCAGGTTTTGTTGGAGGACGAGAATGTTGAGTTGCATCAGTGCGCAACCGTTGGTATTCATCCGTTCGATCTTGGACGTGCAAAGAGTGAAGAGGTATGTGTCCATCAATGACGCCAAGCCACGCGTGATGTGACTGTACGAGGTTGCGGGGATGTACGTTGAGACCTCGGTATCGAAGGAGATCAGGGTTGAATTGAGAGTCAGAATAGCCGGGTCGGGATCGCTGAGAAGAGTGTCGATGTAGATGTTGGATTGCGTGCTCGCGTTGAGCGAGTATAATATCGTGCTGCGGATGGATAGGTGGAGGGTGCGCAAGACACGAGTCGAAAGAGAGTGATAGGTCGATACCACTGCATCGAATATGCTGCTTGGACTTAGTATGCCTGCTTGGAAGCGGAGGGTGAGCTACTTACGCGGCGGTGTCTGTGCTCAATGGCAAGTAGATTGGAGCACCCTGAGGTCTGGGATCTGACGACTGAAGCTGAGTCCATCGTCTATTATGCCTTTGGCCGCCCGACTCTATGTTCATCGGATCAGAGGCACGATCACTAATATGCCTCAGCTGCGCTGTCTTGGTAGCCAGCCACTTCATGCTGGTGTACAGTAAGCACAGATTGACGATGCTCTTCTTGTCTTGAATCATGTCAGCCTGGTCGAGAGGTTCATCCGCCTCCACGGCTTCAATAAGCAAAGCAACTTCGTTCTCGACAGCCTGGTTGAGGTTTTCGTGGTCAGAGGGATCTATTCGTGCCAAACGGGCGATCAATTCTTCCATGGCATCTGACTCAGCCCATACAGCTGGTGCCTTCATGAGACGACCACTAGCCGTAGCCTGTGAGCGACTGACGAGAGCTTTGTACCATCCAGTACACTTCTGGGCATATGTATCCATCTGATTGACAATGAGTTGGGAGAACGCTTGATCATGCGGAAGATTGTCAAGCATCTTGCAAAAGGCTGATATGAGTGTGAAGAATTGGGCAGTGCCCTAGAATGGTTAGCTTGGGTACTGTCTCTTTGGTGGGTCTTCGTACCTTGAAGATGGGCTTTTTGGAGTGTCTCGCCCAGTGTGCGTCTTCAGTGAACGAGTCAATTTCAATAAAAGTTTGCGCACAAAGCTCTATCAAAGTCTCGTCTAGTTGCGGATGGAAGACATTAACCAAGAAGTCGTCGAGGAACGAGGTCAATGTGCTCAAGCTGATATCGGCGTTCGATGGCACGACTTCCTTGAGTCTGTTGAGGAAGTCCAGTGACGGCGGTAATAGGATACCCATATTGAAGACGCTTGGCTCAACGAGGAGCTTGTGCCCAGTCGCACTACCATCGAGATTGGTGGTCGTGTTGGTGTTGACGTCGTCAAGTCTCTTCGAGTCGGAGACGAGCCCCGGCACAGATGTCTTGAGAATGAGCTCGAGGTCGTCTCGTTCTTTGGACAGCTCAGACGCCTTTGTATCGACATCGGTCAGCTTGAACATGCGCTTGTTTCTATCCCGTGGAGCACGAGAGAAGGCGCTCGCCGCGGATTTCTGGCCCTGACCTCCTCTATAGGAAGCCTCACCGTCAGTAGCAAGATAGTCGTGAAGAAGCGATCGCATCTGAGAGCATGTCAGCATGTCACTACGGCAGAGGCATACGTTTATTTACCTCGCTTTGGTATAGCTTCCACAACTCCTTGAAGCCACGGGTAAGTGTCGCATTCGATGAAGTCCGACCTTCGCGTCGAACGATGCCTGCGACCACATCGTGGACGACCCTATGACTTTCTGCGATGGCTTCAAACCGTGCGTATAGAGTCCACATCAAGTCGTTCAGGAGGGTGGTTCGGACGTCTTCGCTTTCAATCTCAGTCTTGGACTTGGCGCCCTTCTTGGCTGTGTAAGCGCGCAGTATGCTGGGATGCCGCTGGGCCACTTCGTTGTTAGACTTGTCAACAACCTTGAACAATTCGACAGGTAATCTCTGCTCGATAGTGTCGACCGCCATGTCTAGGCGGTTCATCTTATTCAACGCCTCTATGACGAGCCGTATGTACTGGAAGGTATCTGCCTCTGGGTTGTGGGTAGAGTCATCGGCCATCTAGGGTGGTTAGTACAGCAGAGTAGAGCGCAGGGCATACATACTGCTTCAGAGGTATCGAGACCGTCCAGGAAATAGTACAGTAGTCGTCCTCTCGCATCAGCCTGCGCACGCTGGGATACGTCACCCTTGACTTGATTATGGGCGTACTCTTTCCACCTGTCTTCGCAATAGGGTGATTTGAGATAGAGATGGCTGTGAAGTTCCTCGATTAAAATGTCTGTCAGGGAGACCTCTTGATTGCTGAGATATGTGCGCAGATCGGACAAGGCTCCAATCTTCTCCATCTCGGTCTTTCGTATCATGCGCAAAGCATCTTGAAGAATATCGACTGCAGTCAGAAAGCGCTTTTCCGAAATCCGTGCCTCGAGCCGCTCAGGAATAAGTTGTAGTTTCTCGATGGTGTCGAGCATCTGCAACATCTCATCGTAGTTTTGGGAAGTGGTAGCAAACTCCCGAAGCTCTGGCTTAGCGGTTGAAAGCTGCGACTTGGCGGATACCAGAGAGCCCTTTAGCGTTCTGACGCGATGTTGGGAGCTTTGGAGGCTGGATTGAATCTGATGAAAAGTACCAATGGAGCTGTTGAAACCCTGGTGGTGCTCTGCTACTGTTAGCTGGATACATGAGCCTCGATGGGGCAAAGTGTACCGTTGACAATGCCCTTGAGCGCGCTCTGTAACTGATCGTGGGTCTGTTGGAATTGGCCAGCTTGACTTGCCAGACCAAGCGAGCTCGAGTCCATGAGTTTGAGAGCTACTTCAATGGGAACACATTGATCCTTGGTCATAAAGTCCCAGTTCTGCCGTATGAATTGCAGGACCTCTTCGATGGCTTGGCTTCCTTGGCCGTAGTTTGCATTCCTGGGCCTGCTTCCATTCTGTCTTTCACCACTGCGTCGCTTCGCCGGAGAGCGCTCGATACTGGTTGGTCGCGTAACCTTGGCGGGACTCCTTTCGCGGGCAGAGAAGCCCCCTCCTCCATAGCCGCCGGGCCTACGTTCGCGGTCGCTGCTGGGTCTTCTCTCCATGTCATCCTCTTGGGCAAGGCCACCGTATCCGCCGGGACGTCGTGGGCGATCGCGCTCATTGCTCGGTCGTGATGGATAGCTGTCTGCAGGGCCGTTGATGCCTCCGTAGCCGCCCGGTCGCCGTGGTCGCTCACCACTAGGGCGACCTTCATAGTTGGCGTCGCCTGCGCCATAGCCATTGTATCCTCCTCCATTAGCACCCGCCTGCGGATAGCCTGGGATGCGCGACATGGCTCTTTTAGGTGTTGCGAGGGTTATTACTGTTTATATACGCAGGGCATGTGGTCATTGCTTGCCGTGGTGAGATTTGCGCATGGTTCGCAGCATGTGTTGGTAATGTCTATGTATATGTTGCGGGGAGCTCGGGGGTGTGTAGGTCGAGGGAGCAGGGATCATGGAAGTCGCGTCTGGGGCAAATGGAAGTGTCAACAAGAGGGAGCAGCGACGACAAAATTCCCCTCGATGACGATTATCGCATTGCTTGCGTATACAATCTAGGCCTGTATTCGCGCAGTTGAAACGGTGATTGAGGTCAGGCATCGTGGTCGGTCGCGACGCGCGCCAAGGCTTCTGTTCCGCACGTTCTGCCGATTCCGCGCTCCCTAGAAGCTCTCACTCGCGATTCTTTGTCAAACCATCACCGCAGGCTGGAAACCGCCTTGCGCCCTCACTCCGCCACCAAGCCGCTCCCTGGAATGTCGCGCTGATACCGCCTCTGCATCCGAATCAATCGCTGAAGTAGCAACACCCGACGGCGAATTTCCCCCCAGCATGGCCGCAGTCCACGCCAACGGCGCGAATGGCGTAAATGGTGCTGGCGGCATGTTTCCACCACCGCGCTACTCGGACGTGCCCAGCTCCATCACCATCTCGGTCGCCGATGACGAGGGAGGCCAGCTCGATGTTGAGATTCCGCTCGACGACCAGATCCAGGACGACCCTACCGAGCTCTGCGACATCTTGGAGGCCGAGAAGAGCGCGACATCGACATGGGTCCAAGTCGCCGTCGCCTACGCAAAGCACAAGAGGATAGAGACGGCTATAGACGTGCTGAAGCAGGCCACCGATGTCTTCAGCCGCGCGCGCACCGAGGACAGACTCAGCATTCTCAACGGCTTGTGCTGGCTCTACCTCCTCAAATGTCGCGAAGCACCGCGCGTGAAGCCCCGTACGTGTCTTCTGTCCCACCACCCATTCCAGCGACTAACACGTGCCCAGAGAATGGCGATCCAGACACGAAACTGAAGGAATCCTGGATCCAAGCAGCCACGGGCGTACTCAACGATGCCTCCCGAATCAGCCCCTCGCACCCCCCGCTCTTCCTGGCTCGCGGAGTCTTATACCTACTCAGAGCCTCTCTCCAGGGCCCCGCCACCACGGCTGGCTCCATTGTCAGCCCCGAGCGCATGGAGACGCTGAAGCAGGCTGCCAAATGCTTCGAAGACGCGCTGAGGACATCCCACGGAAAGAACCTGATGGCCAAGATGGGCAAGGCGCGCGTCCACTACTCCATGGGCAAGTGGGCAGAAGCCCTCAAGGGATACCAAAGCGTCCTGGAAAGCTCGCCCGACCTTCTCGACCCAGACCCACGCATCGGTATCGGCTGCTGCTTCTGGCAACTAGGCTACAAGGACGAAGCTGCCACCGCCTGGCAGAGGTCCCTCGAACTGAACCCCCAGTCCAAGGTCGCTTTGATATTGCTCGGCATCTACAACTTCCAGCAGACTGCCAATCTCTCCACCTCGGATCCCAAGTTTGCCCAGCTGATTAAAAAGGCCACAGGCGAATACATCCAGCCAGCCTTGAAGCTAGACAACCAGTATCCGCTGAGTTGCGCTACAGTCGGTAGCTACCTCGCTCTCCGAAAGGACGTGAACAAGACAGAGGACGTAGCGAAACGCGCCATCGAGCTTACCGACACAAACGCCATTGCCAGTGATGGCTGGTATTTGCGCGCCAAGATGGCCCATCAGCAGGAAAATACAGCACTGGCCGCAGAATACTACTCCAAGTCTGATCAGGCTCGCGGGGGTGAGGAGCGAGGTTTCATACCCGCCAAATTCGGATTGGCTCAGATGAATGTCATAACGAGCAATTACGACGGCGCCAAGTTTCGCCTCGAGAAGATCCTCCAGCAGTCCCCCAACGTGGAAGCGCAAACCCTACTGGGTACTCTGTACGCTGAGGACGTATTCAATGCTCAAAACAACAACTCCAACCAAGACAAGTCTGCCGAGCTCAAGAAGGCGCTCAAATACCTTGAAAGCGTCCAAAGTGCATGGAAAGATCCAAAGAAGAAAGTCGTGCCCGACCAGTCGGTGCTCCTCAACCTAGCTCGGCTTTACGAATCCGACCATCCTGAGAGGAGCCTGAAGTGTCTTGAGGAGGTGGAGCAGATGGAGATCGAAGCCATTCCAGAAGATGACTACCCAGAAGGCGCCGCAGAGGGTGCTGAGCTCACCAACGCGCTCCGTGAAATGCTTCCACCACAGCTGCTCAACAACATGGGCTGCTTTCACTTCCAGGCTGAGCGCTACGTCCGAGCGCAGGAGCTTTTCCAAGTCGCCCTCACTGCATGCGTCAATGCCGAGAACCGTGATGACACCATCGATACCGATGCACTGGTTACTTCCATCAGTTTCAACCTTGCCCGAACATACGAGGCCGAAGGTCAGCTGGACGAGGCTAAGAAGGTGTACAACAGCTTGCTCCAAAGACATCCTGATTACGTCGATGCACGCATCCGCCTTACCTACATGTCCTTGAAGGAGCATCCCCAAGACGAGGGCCCGAGAGCCGTGAAGGATCTCTTCAAGGAGAACGAAGACAACATTGAGGTTCGAGCCTTGTACGGATGGTATATTAACAAGTCTAAGAAGAGGACTTCCAACTTTGCAGCAGACGACGAACAGCGACTTTACAAACACACTCTGCAAAAGTCAGATAAGCATGACCGGTACTCCCTCATAGGTATGGGCAACATTCACTTGGCCATTGCCCGTGAGATGCCGCGCAGTTCGGAACAAGACAAGGAGAAGCGACGGAAAGGATACGAGCGAGCTGTTGAATTCTTTGACAAGGTGCTGCAACTAGACCCAAAGAACGCATACGCAGCTCAGGGTATCGCAATCGCGCTAGTCGAAGACAAGAAGGACTACTCGACAGCCCTGCAGATCTTCACCAAGGTCAAGGAGACTCTGAAGGATCACAGCGTCTTCGTCAACTTGGGTCACACATGCTGCGAGATTAAGCAGTACGCACGAGCGATTGAAAACGTAAGTATAGTTGTCAGTGTCCTGAAACACATGCTAATACATCATAGTACGAAGCAGCTCTATCGAAGAACCGCCACAACGACCCAAAGATTCTGGCCTGTCTAGGACGAACATGGTACCTCCGCGCTAGACATGAACGCAGCATAGCCGGTTTCCGTACTGCGCTCGACTACTCAAAACAAGCCCTCAAGGCCGCTCCTTCCGACCTGAATGCCCAGTTCAACGTTGCTTTTGTTCAATTCCAGATCGCTACCATGGTCTACTCTCTTCCAGAGCAACAGCGTACTCTTGAAGAAGTCGATGATGCCGCAAAAGGTCTCAGCGAAGCCATCGAGGCGCTTGAGAAGCTCGCCAAGGAAGAAACACCACCTTTCCCCCGTGCTGACATTACCTCCCGTGCCAACATGGGTCGCAACACAATGGTCAAGCAGCTCGAGCGTGCCCATGAGAAGCAGGCAGCGTACGAAGGCGAGAATGCGACGAAGCTCGACCAAGCCCGTCGCCTCCGCGAAGCCGAAGTGCGTCGCCGCGAAGAAGAGAAGAAGCGCGTGGAAGCAGAGGCACTGGAACGGAAGCGCAAATACGCCGAAGAGCAAGAACGTCTCATGCAGCGTGATCGCGAACTCATGGAACGTCGCAATGAAGAAGAGCGCAAGCGAATGGAAGAAGACGAAGACAAGGAACTCCGCAAAGCCGAGCGCAAAGCCCGCGGCCCCAAGGGCCCCAAGCGAAAGAAGAAGGACGCAGACTCTGACACGGATGGCGCACCCTCCGACGACGACGAACCCCGTTCAAGACGCAGGAGGACCACAGCGAGCGGCACCGAAGAACTCTCAGACAATGACCGCCCCCGCGAGAAGAAGAAGAGGAAGCTTGCCCGCAAGTCTGAACCTGCGGGCAAATACAAGTCGGCAGAGTTCATCGATGACGACAGCGATGACGATGCTGACAAGGGCGATGCTGCACCTGGATCCGACGATGAAGGCGCGGCCGCTGCTGCCCCTCGACCCCGCAAGGCGCGTGTCGTCGACGACGAGGACGAGGATGAAGAAGACGGTACTGCTGCGGCTGCCCCCAAGGCAAACGGCGATGTAGCCATGGACGACGAGGAAGACGAGTAGGATCGGTTTCATCTCGTGCCAGGCGCGCCGTGACTCGAGTTCCAGGGAAGGCACAATCTTGTAATCTTTTGGCGTTAGATCTCTCTGATATCATGCAATTTTTATTTTCCTCGCTTTCTTGTCTGCATCAGCGCTATGGCGTCCAGGGAAGGGAAGGGGAGCAGGTAGCTAGTCATTTTTCGTCCTTATTTTGGAAGGGGATGCTAAGACAAAAATTTGTATACCACTTGAGATCAAGAAAGGGGACTAGTTAGCTGGCCCGAAATGGGTCGACGTAATCAATTCACGTACAATTGTACAAATATCCGCTGTGTTCATGATGGATTGCCCTGTGTAACTCAAACCAAGTAAGCCTTCAGCTTCGCCCGCTTCTACCTCCTAACCATCCATCCCTCTACAGCGCCCACTCATCCTTGTCGTCGCTCGCTGTGATAAACGGTTCATTGACGAGTTTGACCGCCAGCTCACTACACAGCACACTACGAAAACGTTAGCATCAGTCCCTTTTTCATCTTCTCAACGGCTCGAAAAAACTTACCAACTACTCCCCACCAAGGCATCCAACTCCCGAATCGCCCTCTCCCTTGACTTGCCCATCTTGACCCCCTTCTGCACCTCGACCTGCAGTTCAGCAATGCGTTTCCCGCGCGCAATACCCGCGAGCTGCACCACCTTCTTAGCCAGACAATCACTATGGAATGCGTGTTGGCAGGGAAACACGAAGAACTGGCGTGCTAGAAGCGGTAACCCGCAGATATAGCATCGCTCCCCCGGTTCCACAATCGCATACCGCTGATCCAGGGCCTTGATATCTGATTTTATGTGCGTGGCGGTAGCTTCACTATCATCCATTTCCTGTTTCAAGTCGTCGATCTTGCGACTGTAGTCTTCAAGCGCGTCGCAGATTTCTTCTTTGAAATCGTCGATCACAACGAAGTCAGGGAAGAAGGGGATGAGATCTTCAATTCGGAGGAGGTCGACGCGACGCAGGAACTCGATGGCGGTTTTGATACCGCTGGATTGCGAGATTACTTTCTTGGCGATAGCGAGCCAGAGCTTTTTGCGCAGTGCGGGGGACGTGTTGGAGCGGTCGGCAACGCTGGAGGCGAGGTCGACTTGATCGTATTTTAGTGCTAGGTCCACGGCTTGCACGTATTGCTGCATGGAACTGTAAATGTGCACGCAGGATTGAACGCGCTTGTGCTGGATGCAGAGGCGGAGGGCGAAGTCGGCGTCGTAGTTTTGTTCGTGGGCGAGAGATTGGCCTTCGAGGTAGGCAAGCAGCGCAGACTCGTCTGTCGTCGGATGGGATGCGTAGATGGAGATGAGCGTGTTGTGGACCGCGGCGTCTGTCGAGTTGTGCTGATTGATCTCGAAGAGGAGGTAGCGGACTGCTTGGTTTTGGTTGAGCGAGGCTTTGGTGTGGTTGTTGTAGTTGAGGAATGCTGGGATAAGCTTCTGTGCGTCGAAGGTCGAGTGACGCATCATGATGTCCACAAGTTCTACTGGTACATGTGCCATGAGCACGGAGCTATACTTGTAGAAGATCTCTGGGTCTGTCTGCTTTTTGAGGACGCCCAAAGATTCTTGCCATCGCTCCCGCTGCACCCAGTATGAAAGTACGTAGTTGTAATCATTGACTACTGTCGCAAAGTATAACAGCTCCTCTTCTCGGCCGTGGCTGCTGATAATTTCGTATACTGTCTTGCGGTCTAGATCAGCTTTGTACTTGGTCACAAAATCTTGATACTCTTTTCGGATGACAGAGAGTTGATCGTGGGTCTCGGCAGTGTTCATGCTTTCTGAAAGCTCTGCCTTTGTTGTGATGGTGTCGTCGAGGGTATTGAGCTTGGCCATGTACAGCTCTATCAACCAGATAGCGACCATGGTCCGTTGCATGATGGATCCCTTTTTCAAGGTTGACAGCTTCGTCACTAGGTACTTCCGCAGGGCGTCTTGCTCGCCGTTGTCGATGAACGTTAGCGCGACTTGCTCAAATGGTTTCGTGCTTCGCCCGTAGACAGTCGCTGCTTCCATGAATTGGTTCTTGCCAACGAGATAATCTCCGGATGCTGTGGCAACTGCATCTTTCTGCGCTGGTGTTTTTGCGTATTGCGACGCTGCTTCGAATTGTTGTGACTTGAGCAGGATCTTCCAAATGTCTCTGCTCTCGTCTGTTACTACCACCTCGAAGATCTCCTGGGTTGTGAATAGCCAGTAAGTGTTCTTCTTCAAGTCGGCTACCAGTCCTAGTGCGCTCTGCCCAGGCTCAAGCACAACCTGATCAAGCACGACAGTATCATCAAGGCGGTTAATGGCTACAATCCTACCCTCGACTAACTGAAGGATATGCCACTGACTTAATACCATAGATGTAACAGCATCTTGCGTTCTCCGGGTGCGCCCGCTAGCAGTGTGCGAGGGCGGAACCTGAGACCTAGGCAGCATCTTTGAGTCTCCAAGAACCTTGCCACCAAGCTCAGAGGTGTCCTGCGACTGGTACAGCTTTCCGTGTAGTACCCCCTGTGACGTAAGCCAGCCAAACGTCCTTTCTGTATGAGAGTCTTCACGGTTGTGGCTATCTTGGTTCTCCGGGGATACGGCGAGTAGTGAAGCTGCTGTCGGAGCGACATTGGACACCTCATGCACCGTTGCAGACTCGCTTTCGAATAGTCTCGAAAAGATGGACCCGCTTCCTTCGTTTCCCTGCCGTCCGATCTTGCCAGCAAAATGTAGAAACGTCGAAGGCGTCGCGACGATGATGCGGCGCAGATCATTCCGCCCAGGCACTGTGTCGATCCACAGACCCGTAATAGGGCCATCGTTGGTTCTGTATACACTCTTCAAATATCTCTCCTCTCTTCGGTAGAATTCAGACGATGGCTCAATGTATACCTCATACACATTACCGTCTGACGCTCCAACGAGAATCTCCCTCGTCGATGCAGTTGGTTGGGAGGGGTTCCATGCTATGCTCTCTATGACAACTCCTTTCAGTCTCGATAAAGCCTTCGGTGTCCGCGATTGCGTGTGGAGGTAGTAGTTTTCGGCAAGGGTAGTTGTCACGATAAGATGGGAGGCGGAGGGGTCGAGGAAGAGGCGCCGTATAACGCCAATCTCTGAGGGCTTCTTCGGCAAATCAATATCTGCAGACAAGTAAGCACCCGTTCGTTGTATCCATCTAGTGTCCGAGTGCGCTTGACGAACCGTCTATGTCTGCAGGACTGTCCAGGTCTATTCGCAGGATGCGGCCCGTCGAGAGGGCCAATATGAGGACATTGTTTGCTACGGCAGCGGCTACAAAATCCGATGATATGTTGAATTGCAAGGACACGCGCTCTATGTTGAACATGGAGAGGGAGGAATCTTCTTGCATGTTGCTCGTGCTAGGCGGCGCATATCCGCTCGACATGTCGTATGCCATCTTGGAACTCGAGATGGGCTGACTGCTATCGTGCAGTCGCAGTCATATTTTGCGCGACACGCTGCAGCTCTTCCTGCTCTCAGTAGCTCTCCGAGCTCCGTTGCGCAGGCGCGTTATCGATGTGGAAGCGTGTTGACGGCCTTGAGTGACGACTGAGCTGGGAGCTTGGACGTCGGCGATGAGGCGGACATACGCCGGCTTTAGCCTCACGTCATGTGTCATGTGATTTCGCGTTCCGCCAACGCAACTTGTCATTCACTCCTTCGGCGACAAACTCGCGCAAAGAGCAGCGAGGGGACTTCCATTTCGACTGATGATGAAGGTGTTATACCTTGACTGGCCATTTCCCTTACCTGCCCGTCTCCATCGCCCCCCGTTGCTCTATCAGCCTGCATGGAGAAATTAGAACGAATGTACGCAGAACCAGGATAGAGTCGATCTTGTGAAGAATAGGCTTGTCCTAAGAGGGTTTCCGACAGTGTGTTCTCGACTATATAGGTAAGATCGAACGCGCCTATGCCTGTGGGTGAAGACCTCGTAAGATTTTCTCATCGCGAGCCATCAGTACAAGGAATTCTATTATCGTATTCGTCCGGATCGGGTTCGCTATTCAGCTAATATCATGTGTTGAGTCCGAGCAGGGGAAATTCTCAAATCAGACGCCTGTTATCAGAGCAATTAAGGTTTGCTATAAAAAAATGCAAATATTCTTTACTTCACCGAACCGCAACCTGCATCCGGATCGGAGCGAGATCTGGATGACTTGAGTAAGTGGCAGAAGCGATAGGCATCGCGTTGATCCATCCCAGCTTTACATGTCTACAAGAGTGGCCAAAGAAGTTTGAAAAGGCACTGACAATTAATCAATGCCTCACACAATTACAGATTTGTGAGTAATTTTATCTGGATCCAGATCTTGTAGAAGACGGTTTCGCACTGCTTGCTTCAACATCTCGCCATTGGGCGAAGGCTTCGACATTGCAAAGATCTTCGCTACTCGAGTAGCCGTCCGTTGAACGACAAGCTTTTGTGCCCCTCCCTCGAACTGTACAGCATATTCAGACGAGGGCTGCCTCCAGTAGAAGTGGTATTCATTGCCGTATATTAATGACCTCACATCGCGTTTCCTAGACCAATCAGGACACCATGATACCTCGTCCGCAAGCTTGTCATGTAGCGAACCAAAACTAGCCTTGTGCAACAAGACTTCGTTCAAGGACCCCATAGACATGAAATAGCGGGCAAATTTTTTGTAGAGGCTGTTGGCGGACCCCTCGTACGTCCACATAGGTGACCATGTCACGTGCACATGGGAAGATTGAGAAAATGACAAAGTAAATTACTATCCGACCGAGGATGACTTCGGCTACCGTGCGCCTGTACCTACGCATAACGAAGTGGGTCAATCCCGGAGCCAGGTCATACTACAAGCCATCCCGTAGCAAAAGCCGCCACTCATTCACTGCACTTAGAGCACCTTAAACAATGTGTTTGTAAACGTCTATTTAGTGTATTTCCTCCACATACGACCATAGGATCTTGAGAACAAGGCTTCCCGTTCGCTCAGCCCTATTTAAGCAAGATACCGGCGGATTAGTAGTTAGGTGGGTGACCACTAGCGAATCCCCGCTGTTGTATGTTTTTTTGCTACATCAATTGGTCCGGCTTGGAATGAACCGAGAAGGAGTAATCGAGCCTTTCTTTATGTGGGTGTGGAATACCTATCGCAGGAGCATACAATGTGATCTCACAACTTTTTGAATATCTTCTGTCCGCTGCTCGATACTTTGTCCTCCGCTTGCTGACTGAGTCCCACTTCCTCCTTTGAGTGGTATCGACGAAACAGCGACATAGGTGGGCCGCCGATAGTACCCTTGCCCGATCGGTTCCAGTCAAGATGGAGCTTCGGTCCCTACTTCGTATCCCATAGTTCCATTTCCTCAACAAAAGTAAGTGCTCCGTTCCGATTGCGCCCAAAACATGGGTGGAACGGACCCACGCGACACCCTCTAAGATATTCGATCATTGATTGTCTGGTGAACAATTGATCCTCATCATGTCCACCCTGGCAAGTTGAGCAGAATATGCCCTCTTTGGGCTGTGAAGACGCATCCTTCACCCACGGTGCGAATACCGCACACATATGCAGCCTTACACCTTCGGGCAATGGATCTAGCACCTTGATTGCCTCGCGGCTTGTATCTTGCTTATCAATGACAATATCGCGTTCCATGAACTCAACCCAACCGTTCAGATCTTCATCGCTAGTCCGCACCTGAGTATTTGCCCCATACTTCTCCGTACTCTTCTCCGCTGTGCGCTCGTAGTCGTGCAGGCGGTGTGCCCTCCGGATTCTGAATCTGTTGAGCCCATTGGTCCACGTCGAAGGAATGAAGCGGAAACTGGGTACGGATGCGAGATCGGTCGCGCCCAACATGATAGCCCAGTCTACTTCCTTCGCGATGACGGGCAGATAGAAGTGAGAGCTACCGTCTAGGGGAAGGCAGTGAAGACAGTCGCGGGAGTATATAGGGAGATAGAGATATTGTGCTAGCTTTTCACATCCGCCACAGGTTCTTTGATGGAGCTTAACTTGCAGTCGATGTGCCGTAATAGCTTTGGAGGGTTGAATAGCCATGATGCCGCGTAAGACGTTGAGTACGAAAAGCAGGGCCAAGCGGAGCAGCGTCTTGGAATCGACGTAGTAATTGGCTGTGCGGCTACAGCATCGGAATTGGAGAAGGTCTGATATCGAGAGACCCTCGAGAATACAGATCATGAGTTCTACTGGAAGTCGTGATAGCAATCCCATGTGTCAGCCACCGTGTGGGCCTTAGGGTATATGACCCAGGTTCCATCCCATCCCTCACTCACTCCAGGCTAGTACGTACGAGGCTTAGCGCCTACAACGCTAGCCGGCAGAGATATAGATCTCAGTTCTCGTAGCACAATACACAACATGATTCACACATGTTCTCCTTGGAGCTTGGACCCTGTAAAATCGCGAGTGGTGGCATGCGGTGGAGCAATTGGTCCAAAAAGAACGTTCCTGGGCCCAGTGCCGCATACCTGTAGGTAAGGCGCTCGAGGTCTGGAATATCTGAGATATCTGGAAGAGCCATGTTGTGAGACATAGCAAGGTATTCTTGAAAGAGAATAGGTTGCAGGTGTGTTTCCGTTGAATCTGCAGCGGAGGATGGTGAGAATCGGCAGTTAATGGGAGGGTACGTATATGCGAGAATAGACAGGCCAAATCAGGCAATTTGGGATACTGCTGAAGCGATATACTTTATTTTGGATAAACTCCGACATCTTCTGTTCTTACGCCATGAACCATGGTTCACCGCTCGATAATCATCGAGAGGTACCTCATTTTAGCACCTAGGCTTTTTGGATCACCGTAATTCGCTCACGGCATTCAGTTATGAGCGGGACAGATTATACACAGCTCGAATCTCGGTATAATACGTTGAACATTGCCACACGGATGACCTCGCTCGTGGCTCCTTCCTTCGTCAGAAGAGGCCCCAACATCACGACCCATGCACTGCATCTGTATAGGAAAGCGCGTTCTCGACCCTCCCTCGCCAAGGCCCTACACTTGATCATTTGTGCATGGATCAATAACATACCTACGCCTTCTCAAACATCCCCCGCAGCGCAAAGTTACCCTCTCGGACCTCTACCCCTACTCTTGTCTTCGTTTGGACCTTCCTTACCAATTGTCATCCCCCTCAAAACCAAATATCAACTTGCTGGTCCGGCAGGAGTGCGCTCGGACCATAAATTGGTGTGCATACATACTTGGCTTTCGACTCTCTTCTGATCTTGCTCCAAGCATCACACGCACTCACAGGTTAGCTCATCCTTTCCGAAACCGTTCAACATCCTCTTTGCTTACGGTATGCGTCCAGCTATCAGCTGCCATTGACCAAAGATCCGGTCCCACCAACGGTTGCTTCAGCCTCTCGCGACTCAAGGGTCACAGACCTCGCAAGGGGTATGGTGCTCGCCGGCGCCGCCCAGGTAATCTTGATCAAGCACCACATCTCTCTCTCTGTCACACACTTCACCCAACTCCGACTCCTGAAGATCACATTCTTGATTACCTGTTGACATAATAACAGCGCTGAAATCTGGAGGCGGACCTCCGCCGCCTCTCCCGCCGCCGCTCCGCCCTCACCACCCCAAATGTGGGTGAGCTGAGGTGCTGGGGCTGCGGCCAAGAGGGGTAAAACAACCCTTTTGCTCCCTCTCTACGCTCCCAAAACATCCTCCCTTGTAGCACTTTGGCCGACCTTATCTGCTCCCATGGATATCTTCAGTCGGGACCTCTCATACCTACCTACGCGTCCTCTCTTCCCATCTTGAGAACCAGTACTATCATCGCCACTTATTTGCAATCTCGTTATTCACTTGAATCTTATGCTAACTGTATGAAAGCCATAAGCAAGCCGAATGCCCTGCGCCCTCTGAGGGAGCAGACTGTCGTAGTCGTTCCGCGAGCCGCCGCGCCGTACTAGTTAGCCTTGTTCTTTCATATCATTTGTAGTGTCGCTGACCAAGTGAAAGGTACCGTTTGCCCGGTTCCCCGAGAGGGAAGAAGGGGAGGAAGGAGGAGAAGGGGAGGAAGGAGGAGAAGGGGAGGAAGGAGGAGAAGGGAGTGCAAAGGGAGGGGGCCAGGCGCATACTTAGTGCTAATACACACTACATCCCTCAAAATCCGCGACCACTAAACCATTCATTCTTGCCCGTGGCTTTTCGAACGTAGGCGGGGCCATAGGCAGTTCTAAGTACAGTAGTCTCCAGTCACAGCATACAATCCAGCCCACTGGCCACTCTTACTCTGTGTTGTTCGAGACTGCGCCTGTATTCCCATCTAGTCATGAAGATTGGCGTATGATCGGATTCAATCCAGTGTGTGTGATGTGTGCGTGTAGAATCGATAGAGTCGCGTGTATATTATTCTTTCCACGCTCGCAGCGGAATCGGGGCGTATGCAACCATGATTCGCCAGCTGGAGGGATCGAGGCTGCGGTTCAAGCTTTGACCTGCAAGTGTTTCTGCTCTTGACCAACTGCACAAGTCGTGTTTTCTGGAGGAGTTTCTTGCCGGTAACGAAGCAGCAGCAACGGTGTGGGGGAAAGTAGTGGTGAGATTAGCGGTGTTGACGACCTACCGTCATTCCAAGGTTTGCTTGGGCTGCTTGTCTGTGCGCTAGAGTTTGGCTGTTCTGGGCACCATCTCTCAGCCAGCAACATGTCTTTGCAGGCGGGGTGATAGGATGAGACGGTGAAGCACTTTCCCAGCCCCGCCATCCCGTCATGCTCGGAAGCGCTCTTATCTTATCGCCGGTAAGCCTCAACACCTTCCATATCCGCTTCTAAGATGCAGCTCCCGCTATCCCACTATTCCGGTAGCCGATTCTTCAAGCCGTTGCCGAAGACACAAGTGACGAAAAGCCTCCTTGGCAGTCTTGGCATGCACTGTTCCCCGCCCGTATAACCTCGTTACAAAGCAGTCAGACGTCATGAAGCGGGTGGCTTCCACTCACTCTGGCTGCGACAGAACACGCGCTATGGCTCAACCAGGAAGCTCCCTCTTCGAGATGCAGGCACATCCAAGCTCATGCATGGCCGAAATGCCGCTGGATTAATGCTCCCCGATGCTGGGACATTTTTTATAAAGCCTGGAATTCGCTGTGGTCTGCAACCTCGGCGTATACGAGGGCGATCGGAGACCTTCGTTTCTCCATTCGCTGACCAATCTCATCATGGTTCTACCTAAGCTTGCGTTGCTAAGCGCAGCGGGCGTTCTGACTGGGGTCGTTAACGCCCAATTTCCCCCAACACCTGAGGACGTGACCGTCGTAGAGTCGCAGCTAGAGGAAGGAGTCAGAATTTCCTACAAGGAGGTAAGTCAGCGACAGATTTACATCCCTGAAGCATACTCTCATCTTCTGCTTAGACCGAGCTTTGCGAAACCACGGAAGGCGTCCGAAGCTTTTCCGGCTATGTGCATCTTCCGGCCGGAGCGCTCGCGGACCTCGGTGTCCAGGACCAAACCTACGAAATCAACACACATTTCTGGTTCTTCGAGTCTAGGAAAGATCCAGCAAATGCGCCATTGTCGATTTGGATGAATGGTGAGTGGTACAAAGCAAAGGTGTCTCGTACACGACCTGACGTTAAACAGGTGGTCCCGGCTCCAGTTCTATGCTCGGGCTGCTGCGTGAGAATGGACCTTGTTATGTCAACTCCGACTCGAATAGCACATACCTTAGTGAATGGTCATGGAACAACGAAGGTTAGTCGGCCAAAATCTGATACTACCAGCGTCTCAGGGTCGATTCTGACCCGTACAGTAAACATGCTCTATCTCGACCAGCCCGTTCAGGTCGGTTTGAGCTACGACAGCCTGGTGAACATCACCACCAATTTGGACACCGGAGATCTAGAAGTAGTCGATTTTGATAACAATCCTGTCCCTGCGCAGAACAACAGCTTCTATGTCGGCACATACCCCAGCCAAAACTCCAACCTTACCACCCGAGGTACTGAGAACTCTGCACGAGCACTCTGGAACTTCGCCCAAGTATGGTTCCAGGAGTTCCCCGAGCACAAGCCCAACGATGACAGGATCTCTATTGCTACTGAATCCTACGGAGGTCGCTATGGACCCGCCTTTGCTGCCTATTTCCAAGAGCAAAATGAGAAGATTGAGAATGGAACCTGGAGTGAGGCCGGAGAGACCCATGTTCTCAATCTCGATACCCTCCTCATCATCAACGGCTGCATTGACCGTTACGTACAATGGCCAGGCTACCCCATTATGGCATACAATAACAGTTACGGCATTCAGGCTGTGAACGAGTCCCGCTACGAGGAGGCGCTCGACAACCTGTATCGCGGAGGCGGTTGTTTGGATCAGATTGAAGAGTGCCGTAACCTGAGTCTCGCATACGACCAGACCAACCAAGGCTTCAACGACACGGTGAACGAAGTGTGCGAGGCTGCAGAAACCTTTTGCTCGGAGACGATCCGCGATCCCTATTTCGACACCGACCTGAACTACTACGATATCTCCGCACCTGGTGCAGCCGCATATCCCCCACCATGGTACCAAGGTTTCCTGAACCAGCCGCATGTGCAGCAAGGTCTCGGTGTGCCGCTCAACTGGACCCAGTCTAACTCGGCTGTCTCGCGTGCATTCCGCGGCATCGGTGACTACCCACGCCCCGGTTGGAAGGAAGATCTGGCTTACTTGCTTGAGGAGGGCATCAAGGTGACCCTAGTGTATGGTGACCGTGATTATGCCTGCAATTGGTACGGAGGAGAGCTACTATCTCTCGCAATCCCCTACGAAAACGCGACCTCATTCGCTGAAGCGGGTTACGCTCCTGTTGTCGTTAACGACACCTACATTGGTGGTCAAGTGCGCCAGTACGGAAACTTATCCTTCACACGCGTCTACGAAGCGGGCCACGAGGTTCCGGCATATCAGCCCGAGACTGCTTACAAGATCTTTATGCGTGCTCTTTTCAACCTCGACATCAGTACCGGCAATGTCTCTACTGTCAATAATCCTGGATACGCTACAGAAGGACCAAGCGACGTCTACAACATCACCAACGAGCCTATTGTTGATGCGGGAACGCAATGTTATGTTCTCGACCCTGGTCAATGTACGGAAGACCAGTGGGCGTCTGTCATGAACGGCACTGCTCTCGTACGCAACTGGATTGTCGTGGATGCCAACACTAGCTACCTATTCCCTGACTTGGTAGGTAATGGTACCAGCGGAAATGGAACGTCGCCATCCGGCACTGGCAGTCCCATACCTGCCTATACTGGTGCTGCGCTTGGTGGCTTGTCGGCTGGGGTGATTGAAAAGGCATTGTTCGCGGCAGTAATGGGGTGCCTTTTGATTTTATAAGACTATCTCAACGGGAATTCAGATTGCACTAGTGGCAGTAATCGTCTGACTACTGTGACGTAGTAGACAGTGATCTGATGTCTCGTGAAGGGGACATTAATAGTCTACGGAGAATGAGCTACTAGCTTCGCGAGGAACCTTTTCTATCAGTAGTTGGATTAAGATTAGGCTGTTCATTAGTAGCTCTATCTCTAGTTCTATCTCTATCCTTCTGCTTACATGTTATCTGTCGTCATCTCGTCTGAGCCGCTTCCTTTTTTTCTTGCTTCGCTTCTGCCCAACAAGACGTTATCACAGAGTAACCTATTCTAGTCTGTCAAATTTCGGCATCTTCGAATACATATGGCAACACAAATTACGAAGTGGGAAAGCCGCCGTCTATCGTAGCGGGACCCTATTTGGTATACCGTCAGCAAACGCGAAGTGGCCATGAACACAAAAATACAGAACGTACCATTCGCACCAAGCTACGGTTGGTGATCTTCCAGGTTCCATCCCACTGCCTGGCCCATGTATCCTGATACTGAGACCTATCAACCAAGACCTGGCTATTGTCCACAGTGTTCCCAACGCCAGTGTAGGGAGTAAACCAATGAGTAGCCTGAAAATACGTGACAGAAACAGCACTGCTAAGGCCACAGATGTGAATCAATTGCGTGCCAAGGTGGTGTTGTGCAGAAACGAAGGAGTTGAGACTGGGCGTCAGGGTATCGATGATGGCTTGTACACCATTCAGTTCACCAATGGAGTCAGAGTAGTTGGCACAAGCGTCGGTAGCGAAGACCTTTCTCAGGGCTTCGAAGTCGCGGCCGTCGATGGCAAAGGCGTAGAGCGCCAGGGTCTGACGAATAGATTCCGTTGCAATTGGGTCCGGAGGAATTAGAGGGGTGAATTGCCCCGCCAGATAGTTGAAGCTCGCAGGCCCTGGCGCAATATTTGGGCAGCCGTTACCCACACCGAAGGATGCGATTGAAGAGCGGCCATTACCCTGAGCTGAAACTGTTCGAGGGAGCGCTTGTTAGCGCCTCCTATTTGGGACTAGCGTCCTTGTTCGGCTTGATTGTCTCCCATGTTTGTAGCTCCCATAATACAACAACATTATGTTCGCATCACGATCTCCACCTTTTATCAGAAACGAAGGGTAAAGCGAACAGAGCCGCAATGTGCAGTGTGATTGCGACGCGCATGTTTATGCAGGTACGTAGCAAGGATCTTGGTCTGAGGTGGGTGGCACAGAACGTGGGCGTAACAAGGTATCAGAATCGAGCAACTGACTGAAACTTCTGGGTCTGAAAACAGACAATGTATGGGTGAATGGTTAATGAGAGGAGAAACGGAGTATTCCGGGCTACACGCTTGATGTACGTCAACAAGTCCCGTGCTAAGGATCGAGGCCAGAAAGAACCAGCAGGGATAGTGAAATTGTTGATGCGAGGCGACAACCTTTTTTACTGTACCGAATTCCTACGCTAACGTGGTTAGGTTCTGAGGAAACAAGTGCCGCATTGGTGGCTGATCTTAAACGTTCGTGGACTCACATCTTTTGGAGGATGGGGCGTAGGGCAAGGCGGCAAGACGGAAGCGACATTGCCTTTCACACGGGGATTTCCTTAGCGAGGTTGGTGGCGGGGTATTATCGCAGCGACCAGGCCTTTCGCACGTTCGACCTTCTTAATGTCAGCCGCAAAACCTACATGAATAACGAGTTTCTTTCACGAGTACAATTACGCAAGAAAATGCGTGCTCTAAAGACATGCTGCGGCGCTTCTCCTTGGCTCTTTGACTCCTCGTTCGAGCGTTGTTCTTCGCGCGGGATGCTGCCCAGTCCGCTCATGCAGGCATGCCACGCACGGCACATGAAGGATGAGGCACAGCATGAGGATTCGCGAAGGGGGATTTTTTTGTCGATGAAGAATACAAGAGACATCGGCCTGACGTGCTTGCCTCAATTGCGGTTGTAGCCTCTTCGCCAGCTGGTTAACAATGGCGGACTCTTCAGAGCCACATGCACTATTCATCTCACAGTAAAGTCAAGGTGTACGTGTTATTTTCCCTCCGTGCAACAATACCTGACTCGAGAATCTACAGGCGCTGCTGTAGGTCGAGTTTGTGTTCTGTGTTGGCTTCGTAGTTTTCCGGACCTATTGACAATACCAACACAAGAAGAAACTCTTCAGCAACGATTATGTGATTTTATTCGTCCTGCTCTACCATGTTGGCTCTGCCATGATTTTACAACTTATTATTCCGCCGATGTACGAGTTAGAGGTGCCGAAAGCATACCTGCTAGTGGAGGCATCCCGCCAGCAAACGCACAAGAACGAGCAGAGCTCTATCTCAAATCAAATACCAGTTTGCCGTATTAATGACATGATCGGTGACATGTATGAGCCCCCCCCCCACCAATATGCTGTCTATCACATCTAACGAGTGCATAGTATTGTCGGTCAAGCTATCGCTACTGCTTTTCTTCTGGCGGCTCTTCGATCCGCTGCAGACGAGGAGGCGCATCTTCTGGTACATGATGTTGTTCATCACTGTGTCAACCTACGTTACCATGATGTTCATACAGATTTTCGCCTGTGGTCTACCTGCGGACTTCTTCAAGTCTGGCGCAGGCGGTTGCTCCTCCGAACGAGACGTATATCTCGGCAACCTCGTTTTCCTCTTTTCGGCAGGGACTGACATGGCAATCAACGCCCTTCTACTCTTGATTCCTTTTCCCTTGTTCTGGAAACTGCAAGTCAATCACCGCCAGAAGTGCATCTTAGCCGGCATCTTTTTACTGCCACTGCTTCCTATCACTCTCGGTATCTTGCGACTGGTCTTCTGCAACCCGACAACGGGATCGGTAGATGCCATCAAGTTTACCTTTTACCACATGTTGGAGAGCACAGCTGGTACGCCACCCCTTTTTGCATACATGTTCATACGTGCTGATCTGACCATAAGCTATCATAACCGCCTGCCTACCCTCGATGCGTTTGTTCTTTAACAGCTGGAAGTCCACAAACACCACTCGACAACATGGACGAAAGACATACCGAAGCACCGAGTCGCGATTCCCATGAGAGTCAGAGCAAAATACTCCACAAGGGTGTGATGATAACACGCGAATATTCGGTCACCGCACCTGAGGAAAAGATTCCTTGTTATGTTGAGAACGGCAGAGATCCGTGGTAGGAGGAGGGGAGACAACCCGCAAAGATTAGAAACGAGTTCCCGCCAAAACGCTGCCCAAGCCAGTCTAATAACCATGTGTTCGCTATTCATGTTCCAAAATGCCGTCTCCACATTGAAATTCTGGCCGCGTGTTGAGGGCGCGTGACGTCATGACTTTTCAGATCAGGGTCGACTCTTCATTCAACCCACGGCCTGTGAGACATTTACTGCCCATCGCCAGACCCGTCTCCACGTGGTATACCCAGAAATGTCTCGTAACATGTACTCCGCATTCCAAAAGCATCTACTCTTCTTCTCAACGCCCACAGCTCCCCCAAGACTCACATTCGGATCAGCCCTGCGGGCAGGAGTGTCACTCGGCCTGGACTTTCCCGTCGCATGCATCTTGAGCCTGTCATTAAAAATCTTATACTCACCTTATCCCTACCTGTGGTCGCCTATCGTCGTCGATAAGATCCCGGCCTCGTCCCATCGCACCCAGCTCACCTCGGCCAGGCTACCAAAAGGCAACGCCGACTACAGTTGTTCTGAACTCCTCTCGCTTCTCAATCAGAGCGAGAATGGGAGACACAAGGGCTGGCTAGCGCACAAGATCGACCAAGGCCACATAGTAGGATTCTGGTCAATGGCAGCCGATACCCGAACGCATACGGTCAGCAAAGAGGATGTTGAACGGTTCCAGCAAGGCAATTGGGAAGACGCCGTTGTTGAAAGACGACGAGGGCAGAATGACGTCTTGCCGCTTTGGAGAGGCGGACCGATTTGGGTGGGTGGCCATAGCTGGGCTGTACGGAAGCTGCTGGGAGTAAAAGTGTACGAAACAAAAGGACAATGAATTGGCGGGGTTGTACACAGAACACGAAGAACCGAAGCGCGGATAGTTGTGCTGCGCCACTGGGGAGACGAGACGAGACGTCGAGCTTCGTGTCTGTCGCGCACTAGCTTTGGGCGGTAGAGGTTTTCGGCATGTTTATAGAGGGGGTGCACAATGCTTATGTGAAAAATTACAAGCACGCGTCAAACCTCGACATCGTTGTTTTTACCTCCGAGCCGAGCGAGAGCTTACTCATTGCACCGCGAGGCTGGGCCTGGGCCGTTTTGTAAATCCGAACAATTTTCTCCGAGTCTAGTTCGTCTGGTGTGGCTGCTAGAGCCCACTTTTCGCCGCGATGCACTCGTTTTTTGGGGGTTTTTTAGGCATGGCTTTTGGAAGTGGCCGAAGCTCGGGCAGTCTCCGCTTTTCTTTGCTCAACGGCGACGCAATTCCGCGCTCACGTAAAATCGAGCGCAAGATTGTTCATCCAGGATCTGATGCAAGGGAGGCCGATTTTGTTCTTCAAATAGATTGCAGTATCCCTGGATCAATTGACTTTCTGCATTGCTCTATTAGTCCTTTCGTCGCGGCTTTTTTTTTCCTTCGCGGAAGATTGGCCTTTTTGTTAAAACCCGACGCCCTCGTTTTCTAATAGGACATACGCCTCAGCTACATTACTGCCGTCACGACTTCATTCCAACGACATCATACAGCCCGAGGACACGGACGGAAAACCACTCAACTTCTCTAAATAACGCTAGCAATTGGACAAGTAGACGCATTTTCCGGTGTTAAGCAACTGGCGTCGCCGCAGCGACTAGACGCCACCCAGAGATGGAGGAGACAGCTCGCCTTCAAGAGTCAACCCTCGAAAAGCTCTCACGGCCCTCGTCTTCGGAGAGTGGCTTCCCTCACGATGTATTCCCCACAAATGGAGAGCGCCGCAGCTCACATCAGTCCACACGCCCATCCAAACAGGACAAGGACCTCGAACTCGCGAAAACAAAGTCCATTGCCGAATCGATGTCGCTAGTGCGCGAATGCATGTTCGTTACTCTTCTTTGCAGCGCTCAGTTTGTGACCCAGGCCGGTCTGGTCGGTACACTTAATATCCTCCATATCTTAGGACCCGCTCTTGGCATCACCGACCCAGGCGTGCTCTCATGGCTCATAGCGGGTTATTCGCTAACGGTGGGCACCTTTATCCTGCTGTCTGGCCGCTGTGGAGATCTTTTCGGGTACAAGAATATGCTCATCGTAGGATACTCGTGGTTCGCCATCTGGAACGTGGTAGCGGGATGCAGTGTGTATGTTGATGGTAATGGGGGACAGGTGCTGTTTATCTTTGCGAGAGTGCTCGGTGGTATTGGACCAGCTATGCTATTACCGAATGCGCTTGGTCTGCTGGGTGCGACTTACAAAGAGGGAAGGAGAAAGGATATGGTTTTCTCATTGTTCGGAGCGTGCGCGCCTGGTGAGTAACATCTTAGAAGCATTGGTTATTCGTCGCTAACAAGTCCCAGGCGGTGCTGTCGTCGGGGGTACATTTGCCGGTCTTTGGTCACTCTTGTGGTGGCCCTGGACCTTCTGGACGTTCGGTATCGCGCTCATCGGTCTTGCTATTGCATCCGCCTTCATCTTGCCTTCGGTGCCCCTGGATGAAGAGGTTCGCAACCTCACAAACAAAGAGAGAGTACGAGAGCTTGATCTGCTTGGGGCCACTGTAGGCATTACTGCTATGATCCTGTTTAACTTTGCGTGGAATCAAGCTCCAGGCTTTGGGTGGAGACAGCCGTACATTTACGTGCTGTTGATCATTGGCATTCTTCTCTTCCCGGTCTTCTTCTGGATAGAGGTCAAGGTGTCGAAGAAGCCGCTCATCCCTTTCGATGCCCTCAGTATGGACGTATCGTTCGTAATGGCCTGCGTCGCATGCGGTTGGTCTGCTTTCGGTAAGATGCCTTTCCCCAATCTACGAGGCTGGACGCCATGCTGACATACGCTAGGCATTTGGGTTTACTACTTCTTCCAATTCCTCCAACAGCTGCGCGGAGACTCTCCGCTCCTCACCATGGCACACATCTGCCCTGTTGCAATCTCAGGCTTCATTGCGGCTATTACCACGGGTCACGTTATCTCCCGCATTGGCCCAGGCTGGGTGATGCTCATTAGTATGCTGGCCTTCCTGACAGGCAACATACTCATCGCCACCATGCCAATCGATCAGATCTACTGGGCGCAGGCTTTTGTGACGACACTGGTTATTCCGTGGGGAATGGACATGAGCTTTCCTGCCGCTACGCTGATCATGAGTAACGCTGTCGAAAAGAGACACCAAGGGATGGCGGCGAGCCTGGTCAACACCATTGTGAATTACAGCATCAGCATTGGTGTCGGCATCGCAGGGACAGTGGAGATACACGTGAACAACGGAGGAGAGACGGTAGAGGATGAGTTGGCTGGATATCGTGGCGCCATGTACCTGAGCGTCGGGCTATGTGGGCTGGGAGTCGTGACGAGCCTGCTGTTCCTCCTCAAGATGAGCTTGAGAGAGAGGAACGCGCACAATAAGGCCTGAACAGATACACAGTAACAGTAGCTGAAAGCGAAAGATGGCAATACATCAAATTCCACAATAACATAGCCCTTGACAAGCGGGCTGCCCCGACGCGACGCGTCTTAGTTGTGTCATGCTGATTATGTCATCGAATGAGATCATTTCCGCCACCCCTCTCAGCCTTGCTCCACGTCGCCATTAATCACAAGATCAGCGGTCCATCACGACTTGCGATGCACCTACGTCGACAGGGTACTCTTGGCGCTACGACCAGCCGATTTTGAGAGCCGCAAAGCTGCGAGGACTAAAGTTTCACCCCTCGGCTGTATCAGCAACGCTGCACGGCTAGGGCGTAGGCCCACCATGTCGTTCTCCGCAAACTCGCCAATCCACCGGCTCCCAGAGGAGTTGTTGCTGCAAATCGCCGCTCATCTTCCCGACTCAGCTGCGCCCGGACATCTGAAGAGCTTTTCCCTTGCATCGCGCAAGTTTCGAGCCGCCGCTCAGGAGGCTCTCCACACGACTGTGAAGCTGTTCATTTCGTGCGGCTGCCACCCAAAGGTGAACCCGTTGCTCAAGCTGCTCCGCACACTATTCGACCGCTCTGATCTCGCGCTCAACGTCAAGAGTCTTCGTGTTAGGACTGTTCGCAAGAACGTCGCAAAGTTGTGCGACGAGCATGGCTTCGATCTTCAATCCCTGCGTGCACGAAGTCTCGCGGAGCTGGAAGTGCTCGGCTGTACCAGCTCGCATCCATGGTACCGCACCGTCCAGAACTCGATTGAGTCGGGCTTCGCTGGATTATTGCTAGTGCTCCTGCCGAACCTTACCCACCTCGACTTCTGGGTAAAGGATCATCACCGAGGCCCCCCGTCGAGCGAATGCATGTCTGGACTCTTTGGGGGCATGACAGCACCCGAGAAAGTCATCACAGGATGGGCTGGATTGCGACACCTCACAACCAGCGATACCCACGTTCTAAAGTCCGGCATCCACTACGACAGCTTGACAAGCCTAGATTTGAAGACCATCTCCATCGGCACAATTCTTCGTTTGAACGGGCCGGGCTGTCTACAGGGGGCTGAGAATCTGCAGGACCTTGCTCTGACCGTCTCAGTGCAGTTTGCCGATCGGCTGTTAATCCAAAAAGCGGAGATCCAACTGAGTGACCTCTTCGAAGCGCTCGACTGTGGTCGCCTTCGGACCCTCAAGATTCTGATGTGAGCCAATCATAGGCTATTCAATGACATGAGCTAACATGATGTCCACACAGGATCAACGATGGCTATCACATCGGCGACGATCTAACCACTCAGCTAGATGCAGGATATTTCATAGACCAACTTGATAGCGTCAAAGACTTCTTGGAAACGTTGGAAATCACACTTGAAATCTCGGATGACGAATCGGAATTGGAATGGCTCCTGGACATGCTGGTGCAACCAAAGACGTCTTTCAAGCACTTTACCGCAATGACAAAGCTTGCGATACCGCATGCCTTTTTGATCGCGGCGCCCGGAACTTGGCCAGGAACGACATGTTGGCCAAAAGATCTACCGCCGAAACTGGAGTCCCTGGAAATTCTGTTTCCTCACGCGAACGTGGAAGATTGGATCCAGGGATTCACGCCTAGAGAGCCCAAGGAGGACGAGGCGATTCCAAAAATCAAAGAATTAACGTTGGTCTGCCGTGACGAGGTGGGAACGCCTGCGTCCTACTTCGCGGCCGAGGTCGACAAGATTTGGTGGGTCTTGAGGACGGAACACGGGATCGAATCATACACATTCTGCCAAATCCTAGAAAGCAGACTCAGCTTGGCTCAACAGTGGTATGACGAGAATGGAAGCAAGGCAGATAGCGATGAGAGCGAGGACGAATGGAGCGACGGCACCGACAGCGAGAGCACTGACGAAGAAATGCCAGACCTCGAGGATCCCATGGATGACATAATGTGGCTCATTGAAACAACGGACTAGCATGTTACTACGCAGGAACGCAGCCGAGCAGCGGCGGAAAGCACTACTCCGTACTGAGGTTGTGGAGAGCTAGCAACGCAGTATCTCATTGGAGAGTTGTCGGCGTTCATGCAAGTACGGGTCAGCGATACGAACCGAGTCCCGCCCCACCATCAAGAATTAGCCGACACGGCTCTACATGCACCAAATATTGGAAAAGACGCCTTCTTATCTCTACCAGAAGCCTTTTCCTCAGCCCCTTCCTTCGCGTGTTCGACGCGATGTCCGGATACCTGGTTCAGCGGTCTGGTGCTCGCTTAGAAGTTCCCAAGATGCATCTAGCACGCGAATTTAATATACAATACAGCCAAAACGGACATTCGGAATGATGCAGGTGATTGTGAACTCACCATTGGGGGCCCTCTGTGAAAGTTGCATGTCGCAATTGGCTAATGTGAGATGGAGGCACATTTCACACATGTTTTGGTGTCGATATGTACGCCTCGCAATCTTGCGACTGTTTTTCTCCTTCTATCTTTAGATGTACGTCGCGTGGTGTCCGCTATCGCTGACCTCCGTTGCCGCTTTTGGGCTAGGTTCGCCCGAAGCCACGAGAGGTTCACATGCTCACCATCATCCATCGATACGGAAGACGCAGTGGTGATGGCTGGTCGAGAGCTGGTGTGCTAACAAGCGAGGAATAGAATAATATGGTTTAAAAGCAGATGTCCACGAGTGTTGTTCCATAATAAACACATCAACTACTCTTCTTCAGTGAGCTACCAGAATGGCTTCCAAGAACTGTCTATCTTTGCTTATTCCTATCATCGCAACTCTTTTCAGCCTTCCCGGCCTCGTCACTTCGGCGTCAGTCGCGATTAGTCGCTCAGGATGGACTGCAACAGCAGACAGCTTCCAGTCGGGCAATTCACCTGCCAATGTACTCGATGGAAGTGGCACAAGCATCTGGCATTCCAGATACGAGCCAGCCCCAGTTGACTCTTTGCCTAACTGGATTGTCATTGACATGAAGTCTTCATACAACATCAACGCAGTCAGCATCCAGCCGCGGCCGAGCAACAACGCGAACGGCAGGATAGGGGGGCACAAGATCGAAGTCAGTACTGATAACACGAATTGGCAGCTAGTCGCCGTCGGTACCTACAATAACGACGCGACGACTAAGAAAACCTTCTTCGTTGCAAGACCGGCACGGTACGTAAGAGTGACCGCCACGTCCGAGGCCCAGAGTGCTGCCAATCAGTGGACCTCCGTCGCCGAGATCAATGTCTTCCAGGATACGGCATATGCGGCGCCTGTGTCCGGCAAAGGGCTTTGGGAGAAGACAATAGACTTCCCTCTTGTACCTGCAGCTGTATCTCTGCTCACCAACGGAAAACTCTTGGTATGGTCAGCTTTCGCCAAAGATAACTTTGGTGGCGCGAGAGGCTACACTCAGACAGGCATCTACGACCCCGCTACAGGCGAATCCAGCCAACTGGAAGTGTCTAATACGCAGCACGACATGTTCTGCCCAGGCATCTCGCTCGACTTCAATGGCCAGGTCATCGTCACTGGCGGCAGCAACGCTGTCAAGACGAGTATCTACAACCCTGCGGGTAGCGAGTGGGTTGCTGCAACTGACATGCGGATTGCTAGAGGATACCAATCAACAGCCACGTGCTCCGACGGCCGCATTTTCAATATCGGCGGCTCCTGGAGTGGAGACAGAGGAGGAAAGAACGGCGAGATCTATACTCCTAGCACCAACACGTGGTCGCTGCTTCAGAACGCTCTGGTGAGTCCTATGCTGACCGCCGATCGGGGTGGAGTGTGGCGTTCCGATAACCATGCCTGGCTATTTGGGTTAGTGTTCATATTCTCACTTATTATGTTCTATACTGACGAAATCGTAGTTGGAAGAATCAGACGGTTTTTCAAGCTGGCCCATCCATTGCCATGAACTGGTACGATACTGTCGGTTCCGGAAGCACTACTGCAGCTGGTAACCGACTTGACGATGGGGATGCTATGAATGGTAATGCAATCATGTATGATGCGGTTGCCGGGAAGATTCTTACTGCTGGTGGCGCGGCCGATTATGAAGACAGGTAAGCAAGTTCCCGGTGCGCATTCGACTGATATTCCAGTGGTAACTAACACATGTATTCCTCTAGTGACGCTCGCACAAATGCGTACGTTATAACAATCGGTACACCAAAGACCAATCCTACCGTCTCAAAGACGCAAAGTATGTCCTTTGCACGCGGCTTCGCGAACGGCGTCGTGCTACCTGATGGCACTGTCTTCGTCACCGGTGGCCAATCGCGCCTCCATCCCTTCCGCGACGAGACCGCGCATCTAATTCCCGAACTATGGGACCCCTCGACGGGCCGCTGGACGCAACTCAATCCAATGCAAATCCCACGCAACTACCATTCTGTAGCCATACTCCTCCCCGACGCCACTGTCTTCAATGGTGGTGGTGGCTTGTGCGGTCCTTGCACGCAGTACGGCGGTGTTCCCGAGAGCAACCATTTCGACGCTGAGATCTTTGTGCCGCCTTACCTGTTGAACGCGGATGGCACGAGGCGTGTGCGTCCTGTCATCAACACTGTCGCTTCCAGCGTCAAGTTGGGGGCGAGCCTGAGCGTAACGACGAATGCGGCTGTTACGAAGTTTTCGATGGTGAGGTTTGGGACTGCGACGCATACGGTCAACACAGACCAGAGGCGCATCCCCTTGTCCTCGTCAGGAAGCGGTACGAGCTACACAATGACGATTCCTGGGGATTCGGGTGTTGCATTGCCAGGATATTGGCTGTTGTTTGCCATGAACGCGGATGGTACACCGAGTGTGGGGAAGATGATCAAGCTGACGCCTTAGGGTAAAGCGTTCTTCAGATGACGCTAGTCATATACTATGTAGATATTATGTCTACATTGGCTTGGAAATATTGGAAAATCTAGCAACCTGGTGTCGTGATGTGCCCCCTGGAAAGACGAAGGAAAGGAAGTGTGATCCTCGTTCAGCGATCTTCCCAAGAATACGAAAAGAGAGTTTGGAGATGTTGAGCAGTCAAAGGGGTGGGGGTTGAACGATAGCACGGCGTCGTCGATTATGCCTACCGTCTAGAAGAGTATCCATATCTAAGCCAAACAGTAGCAACCGAGCCGTCATGCTCGGCGATCGTGCAGTTAAACGAAGGGATCCTTCTTTCCATGACTAGGGGACAAATAAATCTAATCCGCATCCGGCTAATAAGGTTGGTCTCGCACCGCACAAGGTCCATGTATGTATTGCCTTGCCAAACCGTGCAGAACCTTCCCCGGATCGCTTTGAGCAGGGAGTGTTGGGGAGATCAAAGCATTGATGTCGCAGTCTGTGCCCTCGAAAAGATGGCGCATAGTACCCACGGCACAGAATTCGATACTACGAATCATTTTCTTCACACCTCCCCTATCTCTTTCTGCAATCAGGATCCTTAGTAAACAATACTTTGAGTAGAATCCCGAACAGAACTTCATGTTGCAGGATGCTTCGAGGTCTGCGCCGGCTTGAAGAAAGGTGATGGCCCGCTTCAGGTGGGAGAACTTGTTCTCAATGACAGTGGAAACAGTTGTACAGCTGCTGGAGGAACATTTACCAGGGTGTTTGTCGGCCATCGGAGGCGTTGGGGTTCACTTTGTGTTTCAGGAACACGTCGACAACCAGGTAGTTGCAATTGAAAACGGCATGGTACATTGCTGCGAGGCAGGCCCGGCTTGTCGCCGGATCCGCAACGTCTTTGAAAGCGACCTCACATGCCCGAGCCGCGCCAAAGAACGCAGCGAAGTAGAGCTCGGGAATCGCCGAGGGCTTATCTTCAACCAGATACTGGAGCGCTACGCCTACGCCTGTAGTCATGGGATAACCCAGAGGGCGTCCCATGGCCCAAATCAGATCGTCCATGTGTGGCGGATGAAGACGTTTTTGAAGATCCTGCAGGGCGTATCCGCGACAGAGAGCCAACAAGCCTACAATGGTCTGGTAAATCTGTGTACCGAGTTCATCAGACAGGAGATGCGATGTCTGACCGTCGTGCTTAGGCGTTTGGAGGAACTTTACGACGGAAACGATACAGTTGATTGTAGCAGTGTGGGGGCGCAGCATTAGGTGTTCCAGTGTAAGCGGTAGTTCGGCCCTCTTCATGAGCATATCGTAGGTTTTGGGTTTGGAAATGAGATCTCCTATAGTGCGATGGCTGGGTATAACGGTCGTACTGTTGCTGAACATCCTCAATTCAGGAACGCCCATTGATATCTCGCCCCACGCCGAGGGAAAGGGCCCAGGTACATCGAGTAGTCCTCTGGTGTAGACCTTTATCCGTGCGCTCGCTGAGTTTACAGTTTCGAGAAGGGTATCAGGGCTCACGGTATCATAAGCGAGTGCCTTTGAGCATTCAATGTCGTCGGTGAAATAATAAGTGAGTAGCCTGCGACGTCGATCATTCACCCACCCTGGGACGTGCTTGTGTCTCAAAGCCACCAGTAAACAGCGCGCTGTATGCTTCCAGTGATGATCGGGGACTGTTTCCAGGATATTTTCGTATAGTTGCTCAAGCCTCCGAGGTAACTTGCTCAACCTGATGCGTAGATCGCACAAACAATCATTATTATCGATGCCATTCGGAAGAGAACAGCAAACCAGGTGAATCCATAGAAACACACCTTTCGCAGCATCAAGCAACTCCTTGACAAGCAATAAATAATCAGCGTCATTAGCGCATAGCCTTACGAAGTCTTCATTGTCCTCCAACGTCCCTCGAATGTAGAGGGTGATATCGTGCCTTGTCAGGTCATGGATCTGTAGATGGAAGTCGCTGTTGGTACCGAATTCTTTCTGGAACGACAGCCATGGACGACTGGAGACGCAGATTTTCACCCTTTTCGTGCTGACGAATGGTACGTAAAAAGTTGAGCAACTCCCGTTCTTGGGGAAGGTCATTGTCGATCATGTCCTCGTCACGATCATTGAATTCGTCCAGGCCATCGATTAAGAAAAAGAATTTGTAGCCGGCAGAAGCGTCCGAACATAGCAAGCGACCAAGGGCCTGCTTCAATGTATCTTTAGAAAACAAGAAGTCACCGCCAGCGACGAGCCCGTCTTGACCGGGAAAGGCTACGGTCATCAAATGTCCGTGTGCTGTCAAGATTTGGAACAAAAGTGTTCGGAGTAACCCCTCGGTAGACCTTTGCTCGTACTCCCCGTGGATATAGAAGTAGAAATATGCTTTGACATGCGTGTGTGAAACGAACCATTGTTCTAAATTGTGGAGCAGTAACGGATGATGCACGAGGAACTTCATCAGTATACTCTTCCCCGCTCCTGGCTTCCCAGATGTTCAGAACACTTCGCTTTCTGTGTCTTGAGACCGTAGCCAAGCACAGAAGTTTGCTTGTGCGCTTCTTCGTTGTTCTAATATCGAATCATCCGACTGTTTCGTGGAATGAGGGTCTACCTGGTGGCTCAGATTTCCATCTAACAACCATTCGAAAGTCCGCTGATGAGCTGCCTCAACGCGATCTTCTCTGATGTGTATTTCTTTGAAATATAGAGCCCGAAGGCAGCGTCGTTGTGAGTCGATATCGTCTTAGGTCTGAAACCATCGCTTCGTTGCCGCCAACAGCTCATCACTGTTTTGATGTTTGTTTTACAGCTGCTGGATTGCCTAGTGCAGTAGTTTCATCTCTCGAGAGAGGTGCGATCCGCTCTTTTCGTTGAGCTCATGGAGATTGTCGATTTTGACATCCAACGCTGGGAGATGAACAGTGACGATATGCATTGTCATTTGATCATCCAACGTCTTTATCAACTTCATCGACTCTTCCATACGTCCTCTGCGCCACCAAATCTTGATCGCTGATTTCCAACGCTGAGCCCGGCTCCCGGCCCTTGGAATTTTCAAAGCTTCAAGCTCTTCAAGATAGTCCCTCACTTGCTTGCGCAGGTTCGCCGCTTGGTTCCGAAAATCGCTGTTGTACTTGGATTTTTCGTCCGACTGCGTGATTGAGTCCATTTCTCGACAGACGTATTCTGCATGTTAACGAAAAAATTCGGCTTCTTTTGGGAGGCCGCTCGTCGATTTGGCAATATCTTTGGCTGTTGTGGTAATGTTTTGAGTGACTCCGATGAGCTGAATGATGTTCGTAGCCAAACCTATTGCCGTGATAGCTTCCATGGCGTTACGTGAGCCAAGTTTCCCGGTGTGAGCAGTTGGCAGGTGAGATGATTGAAGGACATGAGCAACAAATGGTGGCCGCATGTCTGCTGCTGGCAACGTGCGGCGCAGCACTCGGTCATGCAAGGGGTAGTATCCCCGAAGATGGCGGCAAACGCCATCATGCTGCAATACTACCAAACAAGTGCACAAAGTGGGTTAGAGTCACGTTTCGGCTTTGTTAGTGGGTGGCACAGGAGGAACAACCACGCCGCGACGTACCAGTGGTATAGGCAGTAGACCCACAATGCCCATGTAACTTGGCGCTCTCGACGTGCCTCCGAGACGAATCATTGTTAGCTAGTGCGGCGTAGACACCCGCGTAGTTGTCCAGGTTCCGGGCCCAATGATATCCAGCCGACCTCAGACTGCATGCACATAGCGAGCGAGGCTGCGATTAACGAGCCGTGCGAGCATTGAGAAGGAGAATTGAGATGAAAACCGGGTTCGTGCACCTTGAGGCGTGACACTCTGCGAGCTGTTGTAATGCTTCGATTATATTCAAGGATATCTTAGATGGCGAGCCCATGACGCCTGCAATGCAACACCGAGTGTATGAATGAATAGAAATATGTAAACCCCCGTTTCTCAGAACCTGGCAAGACTTCGTAAGACCAACGCGCAAGCAGCACACAAATAGGGAGACATACCTGATTTCATAGTTCCCCGCTCTGGTCATGTAGCGCACCCATTTCACGCTGCTGTAGTTGCTCTTCTCGAAAACCTTCAGATAGCGCACAAGCAGACCAGAACTTGTGAACATGAGCAACGAGAAACTCAAATTCAGCGGCGGCCGCGACCACGCCTTTTGGTTTGTCATGCTGGTCAAGCTAGCCTCGGCGCTCAAGACGAACTCGCTCTGACCTGTGAAGCGCGGAATCTTCCAGACAATATTATTGTGCTCTGGCTCGTATTTGGCTTTGCCTTGCGACGTTCGCTCGGTGATGCGAGCGGTATTGAGAGGGGTTGGTATCCGCACGACGACGTTGGTGGCGAAGAGCTTGGATCCGTAGTTTGCGCGGATGGCAATGCTGTATTCGACCTTCGTCTTTCCAACCTCATTGACAATCGCGTGCACCTTGAAAGGCAGGTTGACGTTCTCGGTGGCGCGGTATCGCATCAGCTCGAACTCTCCATCTGGCGGAACGAAAGATATTATCCTATCCGCGTCAAACTTGCCGAGCTTGACGCATTGGTGGAATTGGCAGTCCTCCAACGTGACACTACCTGCTGCTGCTCTGGTTGCCTTGGCGCCTGCCTTGTTTCCCGAGGGTTGTTGTAAATGGTCCTCGCCCAGCGTCAGCCGATCGTTGAGGCCGAACTTGCACTCTGGCGTGCCGGAAAGGTATGCGCGCATGATGATTTGTCCGTTGACATCGGCTCGGAGGACTGTCCCGGTCGCGGACATGAGCAGATTGACGTCTTCGATAACGTCGACAAAGGCTTCATTTTTGCGATACTTGATATCGGCTCGCCGCCACGAGAGCGCACCAGTTGCCTGCATGGTAATCTTGGACGAGTCCTCCTATTGCATTGTCAGCAGTCGCGCTTGCCGCACATTCGGGGACATACCATTGCTCTTTCCGACTTGACACCTTCAGTGGTAATGTACATCTTGAGCGTGTCTGTTTCAGTATTCTGAGGGTAACCAAAGTCGAGGATCTCATCCAGCAGCTCGTATACCAGGACGAAGTTGTTCTTTACGGCTTCTTCGTCGAACTTGCCGAAATATGCCTTTCCGAGCCCCACCAGGCGGTACAAGAACTCAAAGACCAGTGCGGCGTTGGCATTGCTTTTGGTGACTGCAACCAGGTAGATGTTTTCGTGCTTGACATGGCTGAAGGTCGTCGAGCCAAGGGTAAGGATGGGCGAGCGGACTTGGGCGTTGGAAATGACCTGGATGCGGAAGACGTCGGCGAGTCGTGGGCGACAGTCGTTGCGGAAGGCGCGGAAGATGAGATTCTCACCCTTCTGGTTGAAGATCAGAATACCGGAGAGCATGGCGGTGGTGTGAGCGGACAAGACAGACGGCGACAGGGAATTGGCTGCTTCGGCGTGTTGATGCTGGGAGCTCCACTCGCGATGCCGCGGGATTGAGCTAGGGCCACTTCGCGTAAACAAGGGTCTCAGGGGACAATAAGCCACCGACCCCGGCCCTTTCACACAAGACAATGTGCATATGCCACTCATGGAATATAATCAAATTCTAGTCCCTTTGTGGCTAGAGCTACATCCCAAGCAGCATACAAGCCCTATATCCGTTCATCACTTTGTTTGCGACCTTCTCCGGGAAGCCTTCTTCCACCAGCGATCATCCGTCTCTTCGAGCTCATCCTCGCTTTCGGAGTCTAACACAATCTTCTCGAAACTCCATTTCCCTTGCCTGACGATTGGATGGCACACAATAGTCCGCTCCGGAGGACCCTCCACTTTGCCTTCTACCTGTATTTCCTTGACGCCTTCAACATCACTGTCGCTCGAAACGTCTATCAAAGCAGGAGTGTATTGCTTTGCTCGACTATGAGTTAATCCAGATGGTGGAAACGAAGGGACAGCAGCACGTGGCTGGTCACTGTCGAAGCCGTCTAGCTTGTTACTCGTGGAGCTGCTGATACTGATGATGGATCGTGCCCGGTAGCGATGTATGTTGTCCTCTTGGACTGGCGAAAGCAAATCATCAACTTGTGGTTCTCCGTCACTGACAGTGCCAATGGCATCAATCGCATCAGGTAGTAGATTGGGCGTCATTGGTACGACAACAGAGTCGCTATCGTTCAGTTCATCCTGGAGAGAAGTGTCACCAATTTCGTCGGGGGCTTGTGACGCTACGCTAGAGCTGTTGGTTCCTCTCCGCTTTAGTGAAGGGATATGGTCATCACCATGGCTTCGTTCAGAAGGGAAACCAACATCGACAGGAGCGATCTGCTTCGCTTGTATTGCTATCTCGTTGCAGTCTTTTTTGTCTTTTCCACTGGAAAGCCTGGCATTGTTGTCACCCTCGCAAGCGGTACCCACGAAATCGGCCAAGATGTTCCTACCAAGCTTGAGCCTCACTACAAGAGACATCATGTCGTCAGAGTGTAACTTGCTTAAGGTACCCTTGGAATTCTGTTGGAGCCTTTTCTTGCCTGGGATCTTTTCTGCGTCCCCAGTGAGGTCTTTGCATGCCGACAGGAAGAAATCCCGGCCTCCCTTGGGAATGTCGATCGGCGGCTCTTCTATAAGCCCTTTATTTGCTGCGACAGCGAAGTAATACTGGACCAGGTATCTTACCTTATTAGTCCGGTTACTTTGGTTGCCTTTTAGTTGGCGGAACGGCTCAAAGAGGCTCATGTCTACTACTCGCTCGAACGCCCACGTACGTTCTTCCCCAGCATGATGACCGTGGAGAACCATGGCCCTGGATTTTTGTTGTGTGTAATACACCAATACATCGAATGGAGTGTCACCGAGGCTGGCTGATGGATGAGTCCCGATGTGAAGGCGGTAGGCCCAGTAGGACTGGTAAATATGTTGGCGGCTGATCTGTACTAGAGTATTTGGTAAGTTGTCGAGAAGCTCAGCTCTATTGCCCATAATCTTAATGCATATTTTTAGGCTAGTTCGAGCTCTGACTTGTATGGAACCTATCGCTCCGCGCACGACTACGCTTTGCTTCTCGATATCCTTTTCTGACTGCAAATGCCTTGCATCGACCTCGCCAATATCAGAAGCGAAGTCTGCGAAAGACCTTTTTCTATTGGCAGTGATGTCGCTGGGAAGAGCCGATACTTCCCGATCGACAGCGAGAGGCAGTTGCTCGTGCGGCCACCGGTTTTGTTCGCCTCTCCTAATATCAGCGTTTGTGCGGATGTGTCTCAGAGCAGCTACAAAGCAAGTAGTGAACTTGTCCCATTGCATACTGTAGTCATTCGCTCCCGAGATCAACGCGTAATATGCCACAAGCGCGCATATCATACCGCGCACACCCTGGGTGCCGTCGCCGAGGTGATACTGCAGGAAGCAGAACGGTGGAAGAAGATCCTCTGCGTTCCGGAGCAAAGAAGAAGCTGAGCGTGGCCATTTTGGGAGTCTCTCTCCTTCATTTGTGGGTTCCTCGCGAAACAAGATGGGTGGCTTTGTTTTGGTTTCTTCAAGCTGGACGTAAGCTCAGACCGGGACCTTCACCCCGTTGCCCCGCTCTCGTTCCCCGATATATGTCTGCAAGGCGTTTTGATGAATTATTGTTGACGCACGGAAGGCAAAGGCGGTAGGTCCAGGCAGGCTCTCGTAAACTTCCAACAAACTGTCGCGCTTGAGCCGGGTTTGGAGCTTGTTGATGTAGAGCTGGAATGGAGGTGGGAGGTGATATTCAGGGTCTGGTAGAGCAGACATTGTGAGCGAACAGGTACACATAAAGTCTCATTAGATCGATTGGGACTTGGATGGGAGATTTTGAGATGGCGCAGAGAGGTTGCAGGATGTGGTGGGCGGAGCAAGGGCTGGTATCGCAGTGGAAGGCATCAGCGTTTAGCGTGCCTTCCAGAAATGGACATGCGTAGCCGCAATTTCGTCAATCATCTACCATTTGGACCTAACACTATGGGATCCTCAAGCATCATCTAGACATAGCTACATAGAGTCCAGCGTTTTGGAGGACGTGGTAGAACAGCACGTGTTTGGTCCGTATCGTTTTATTCTGTCTTGTCGTGCTAACTACACTATCAGGGCATTCTCGTCTTGCTCATGTACAATCAAGCCAGTAATTAGCGGAAAACGCTTTATCGCAGTTACTTGGGTGTATTTGGAATCTTGTGAGACGAAGTTGCCTATATACGAATGGTGGCTCGTGGTGACCGCAACTAGCGTTCTGCATCAAGACGGTCAGGACAGTCCAAAGAGATCAATCCGGCCTTCGTATACAATTCCAAAACAATGCAGGTGCAGTCTAAATCCCATAGAAAGCCTGAAACCTTTGAGATGTCTCGCTCAAACATCGTGCTTGTGACGCTTTTCTAAGCGATCGCCCTCAACGCTAGCCTTCTGGACCATCTCATACCGGCTTCGTGCGTCTGAAGGCATGCTTGCGCAAATAGCTTCTTCTTCTTTCTTGACGCTGTCATACAACTGTTTATCGCAGTCCGCCTCTCTAGCGAGTTTGTTGCGTTCCTCTTGAATCACATGGAGCCTTATGTTCAGGTCCTCTCGCATTGCCTCGATTTTCTCCAGTTCAATTTGCATCGTCTTCATCTTCTCTTTCAGACTATCGTCCTTCTTCTCTGCCAAGTGTATCTTGTCAATTACCTTCACCTTCGCCGTCAGAATATCTATCAGGGAGTTGGTAGCGAATCCAAAGTCCTGGGTGTCGCAAGCGCTGTGAGACTGCGAGTATTAGATTTTTTCATGAAGTGAGTTGCGACATGCTGCTTACAGATTGGGTGATATCCCCATTCTGATTGGCGGGTGTCACCGCGAAACTTGTGTTGGAAGTGCTGGTATCGCCATTGCGATTGATGTGAATCGTGTGGTCTAGAGTACCCCCAGTAACTTGCGAGGATGAAGGCTGTTGAGCGCCACTACTGACGGAAGTAAACGCTCCAGAACCAGAAGGAGAGGGAGCAGTTCGCAAGCTCAAACGACGCTCGTATTGCGCGGCTTGGTCCCTGGATTGGAACTCTTTGCTCAGCTGGATCATCTCTATCTTAAAATTGCGAGTGACCTTGGTAAGAGCCGAGGCCTTTTCGTCCGCTTGGAGATAGTGACGGAGTAGGTAGTACTTGGGGGCGTAGGACAGCCGTTGCCTGGAAGGCCGGGATGTACCAAAGATGAAATGATATCCAAATCCTTCATCCCCAATAATCTCCTCGCCCGATATCCTGTCGCTGAGCCGGCTGTCACTTCCCATTACGTTGAACGTGAGCGCAGGAAGTTGATCGCCAGGCCGCGGGGTTTTGCTCATGCATCCATAGATTTGAACGGGGCGTCCTTCGTAACGAGTGCTACCGACTAGGATGATATGCGGATAGATGGCGTTGCCATTGATAGCGTCTTCGATCGCGCGCGTGATTGTAGCGTGGTCGTGCGGTAGGCAAGCGAGGAGAGCGGTATTTTTCGCGTCTTTGACGAAGTTTGCGAAGGTATCGGTTTCTGTGAGAACGCTCTCATTGTTCCTTGGATGCGCCATCGCTTTGAAATACGGGGAAACCAAGTAGCAGACAGAAAAGAGTTGTTCCCTTGTGAAAAGTCAGTAAAGTTGAGACAGGGTGCGGACTTTGAAGGAATCATATCTTGAAATAGAGTGTACGTAGTCAAAAGAACAGAGAATTCAATGACGAGCTAGGATGGGTGTGTGTTTGCCCAGGTATGTGTGGTCTTTGAATCCACTGTTGTGGTGTTGTTGGTACGGGCGATGAGCGAGATTTGCTAAAGAGCGAGTCAAGGATTAGAGCGGGAGTAAACCTATATACTCCTGACAAGCAGCAGTCTAGGCCCAGACGGTAAATAACCGCAGCTCACTCACCTTTACTCACCTGGGCCAGGCAGCAGCCTGGCCCATGGCAAACTCACATGACATGTGCCAAGAAAGGCTGGAGACGTGCGAGGCAAGAGTGACTGCGCGAAGCTCGAGGAGACAAACGGAACGCAAGGCACTCGACGATACGACTACATTCTTTAACATATACACAGAAATTTCTTCATTAGCCCAATTAGTGATGTGAGGGCACAGTATCAGCAAGTAAGGACCATTGTAGTTATCTTGGTAGCTGAAACCAGAGTAACGGTTCATCTCGCCAACTGCCCTATATTCCGTGCCATCTCCAATCCTGAGCCGTGAATACCCACCTTAAATCTCAAAACTTCTCTCGTAACGCTAGAGCTTGCAGTACAAGCCTATTGATCTGTCTTCTGACGCTTTATCACGGTCTTATCCTCCGCGTTGAACTCGTCATATGCATACTCGCGAGACAACTGCCAAAAAGCCGCCAGATCTGGCGTCACCTGAGTTAACCGGCGTTTCTCGCCCTCATGCTTTTCTTGTATAGTGTGCATGCTCTCTTCGATTTCTGCGACAATCTTGCTGACTTCTTGCTCCTTCGCGTGTATCTTTTCCTTCATATCTGCCCTGTTGCGCTCAGCTGCTTCTTCCTGGCGCTTTATCTCAGTTTCCAGCAGCTCTTCTTCCAGTCGGAGAGTGTCGAGGGACGATATGCAACTGTGTTTCTCTGTCATCTTTCCCAAAATACTTTCGGTGAGCGTGCGTCGGTCATTGCGTGAGGCGGATAGTGGCAGGATGATATCTGCGAGGATATGGTTGCGCTGTGAATCCTAGTATTGTTAATAGGTCACTCTTGCGCTATGCTTTCAGAGCTAGTGCGGACTTACATTGTATTTAGGAGTAGATGGTAGCTCCTTGTACAATGTATCGTCGTGTTCAGCACACATCGAGTTGCTCTCGATTGAGTTTGTACCGCAGTTTGTAGCCAGATTATCTCGGCTTGCACATTCGTCCGCACCAGGTTTGGGGGCTGACGAGTCCTCCACAACATTCGCAAATGATAGGGGCGAACCAACTGTGTCTCGATTGTAGCTGTCCAGTGCTGCATACTCCGACGATGTGTTTCTCGCTTCATCTTTCGTATTTTCTGCGTAAGTTCTGAACATGCCGCATCCCAGGATTAGAGCCGAGCGAAACGACGGACTCGTCACCGGGATTGGAACTGAGAGCCTGATACCTTTACGAATGAAGAGAGCCTTGACCACAGCCCGTAGCGCTGTAAAGTGGATCTTACCGCTCCTAACAACAAAGGGTCTCCAGAACTTGTTCGGCACAAACGCGCCGCTCGTACAATTGATGTGTTTGGTGTTCATCGCGGTGTATTTTGTCTTAGCGGTGTATTTGGTGAACATCATAGATGGTTCGGTATTGCTGAAGGAGGGTGAGCGAAGGTAGACGCAGACTTGGGCGACCGTGTTGTCCTCTTCCCGATATGTACCGAAAACGAGCTTTGCAATACCGGGACGACCAGTATGGAGCCTCGGCGCTGGCGTTCCATCGTGTTCATCAAAAAGCTGGTCGACTTCAGCTTCTGAAGGCAGCCACTGAAGAATCACTGAATCTTTATGAAGGGCCTGAACAAGATCTTCGTATGTAGTTGCTTGTGTTCCAACAGAATCTTCACCTGGCCCTAGTGTAGATGAGGCTGATAGATGATCTAGCGCGTGTTAGTAAATGCCAGGGTTCTCTTTATATGCCCTGAAGGGTGTGAAATACCACGGGAGGGCGTGAGGTAGCGATTGTCAGACATGGCAGTGGGCTGATGTTGGGTTCAAAAGTTTAAAGGTAATCAAAAGGCATGGGCGGGGTTTTGTTCGAATTGTAGCGGTATGTGAGCGCGAGCGCGTTTGGAAGGAGCAAACGCGATAAGCGCAATGATCAAGCTGCGCTCCTCTCAAAGGACTTGTTTGAAGCAGAACGCGGTCATACGGCCGTGGACAAAGAAGGGTGAACTTAAGACAAGATCAATGTACGTGATGGCTTAGTGAGTCCATAGACCCGTGACGATCACTTGCTACCAGAACATCCACTGCGACGGTTGATTAGATTGACCTGTTTGGAAGTGAATAATAGGGGTGATCTATTTTTGTACTTCGATACGTCGTGTGTCTTACCAAGCTACCAGTTACTCACAATTTACAAGACTTTCGTACCTTCCGCGTCCGCCCTTGCCACCTCCACATCTATGAACCAAATGGGGTACTATTTGTCGCATCAATTTCACATAATAGCATGTTAAGCGGTTGTGTCTCTGCAGCTCTCTACCTGGTCTACCTGAGCGTCTCGTTATGGCTCGCTTCGATGCGCTTGTGCTCCAGTGCAGCGGTAGCGTAGTCGTCTACCATCCCCCGCAGCTCTTCTATAGTATACGAATCGCGCCTACGCTTGAGGCCGAGCCTCTCCTTTTCACTAAGCTTGACTCTCCTCCTCTCTTCCAGCGCCTGCTTCTCATCGTCCAGCTTGGCCTTGCATTGCAGGTTCTCCTCCTTCCTTGCCTTGTTTTCGGCAATCTGTTCTTGTTCGAGGGTCTCTGTTTCGATCTTTTGTTTCGCCCTTAGAGCTTCAACCTCCCGCACATGCTTCTTTCTCTGTTCATTCTTTGCCTCCTCATGCTTTTCTTCCAGTTCGGTGTCGATCTTTTCAGACAAAGCGGTAAGCCGAGCAGTTTTTGTCTTAGCATGCTTCTGAATCTGCTCGTTGGTCGTGCGCAAATCCTCGTTGAGATCAAGCTCGGTGGCTTTCAAATCAAGATATGACTTTGCGGGTGTCGGCGAGGGATGGTTGGAAACGGCGAGGTTGGCAGACTGCGCGTCGCGACAGGTAGGCATGATCGGAAGGCAGGCGTCATCAACCGTTTCCGGGGTGGTATGCGCCCGCTCCTCTGGGGCAGCAGGTGGCGGAGCTGATGTAAATCTGGCTTCGTAATCGCCAAAGCTACCCACCATTCGCCTCGTTCCGCGCTTCTTTGTCTATTTCGTTGTCAGCGAGTACTATCGAGCAAAGTAGCCAGAACAAACACTCACCAAATTATTAACGGACTGGGATCTGACTGCCATAGGAGCGGCACGTTGATTTGCAAGCACCACCTTCTCCGCAACCCTTACGGAACGGTTCAAAAGCAGCTCTTGTGGCTTTATAGTTTGAAGTGACTCTAATGGGTGCGCTTGGGCGCATTGCCAAGGCAATGAATGACAAGTTTGGAAAATATGCAAACGGGAACCCACCATGTGACCGATGATACAAACTTTGATCACGTGACCGATGAGACTAGCCTTCCTCCGAACCTGTACATGTGGCATGCGCAGAGGGACCAGAGACTAAGGAGAGTGACGCAATCGACTGGGCAGTACATAGGTACAAGTAGGTCTTTTGAGCCCCAAGAATACATAGGTAAGCCGATGACGAAAAGTTTGACAAGAGCATAAAAGGTATTAGGCAAAGGAATTCAATAGAAGTATTGTGTATGCTCCACACCAGAAGCCAGATACGACTAGCAAACAGTAGCAGTGAAAAGTTATGTGCAGCCGATCGGAATGCCACCATCGCAATACTCTCGCTCGGCTGAGCCAGTTTGTATCCCACCAAGATGGTGTTCCTAGACAATGTAAAGTTATGCAGATTCTCCGTTTGGTCTGGATTGATTTCAGTCGAGCTTCAATCGCTTCCGTTCACCGTCGCGCCTACCGAGCTCCCTTACATCTTCCTTTGCCATTGAATCCCACAACCTCTTCCTCTCCATATCCGCCTCGTTCCTGCGACGGAGATCGGCAGCTTCACTTTCTTCTTGGTCGAGCTTATCTTGGAGCTCGGCCAGTTCTCGTCTCAGGACAACTACACGGTCGTCACGGGCGCCCAATTGCTTGATAAGCGTTTGCTCCTGATCTTCGAGGTCCGGATAGCGGTCGATTGATGGTATTAGATCCGATGCAGGTGGCAGCGATATGAACTGTGACTGTTAGTCGAATGACGAAAAAATTGCGGGTTCCATGCCTTTTCATCGTCGCTCTCTCCACAACCCGATAACAGCGGCCTGTCGACATTTGAGGCTGGACTGGCAACGCAAGGAGAGTTATCCTCGATTTACTGCACAGGTTCAGTAACACCCCTTTGAATGCTTCAAAGAAGCTCTTCAGAGAAGCGCACCCGCAGAATGACTACTTTAGACGGCTTCCCATCTCCACGCATGCTTCTTAATATGCTCTCTTGGTCCGCTGTCAGACAAAGTCTATAGTCTGTCGCAAGTCCCTTTTGCAAGAAATAGTGGGTTGCTAATGCAAGTAATTGCAACGGAGTGGTCGCAAGCTCAAATGCGGGGTCGAACTTTCCCTGCTATAAGACCTCGTCGACAAGCAGGAAACTATCCGGCCTGCCATCGAGGAAATAAGAGTGAAAGATCAGAGTGGGAGCACTCCTTGCTAGATAGATCCAAATATCAGCGCTCCTCTGGCTCATCCTGCCGTACAGCATCGCCACAGGCACTGCCAGTGCGATCTCGTTCTGGTCTTCCCATGTGATGGCCTCGAAATAAGGGGTCGCGAAAGAATCCACGTCTTTGTTAGGTGGTTCTGATGTTGGATGCGACTGCGGATCCCTGGGCATTGTTGTGGAATGGTTCATTGTCGATGCATTACGTCGCGTTGGAGCGCGTGTCACCAGCGGCCAATTGCGACCGACTGAGGGATCAAAAGTTCAGAGTGTATGAGCAGTCCCTTCCGCCCTTTTAGGTGGTAATATGTCGGCCATGTTTCAATTTGAGAAGACGTTAAGCTTGTGGACTGTGACGCTCAGCAGGTGCTCGATGGGCACAAACAAACTAACGCGCTCACGTGCTTGGCAGTAATAAGCTATCACGTGACTCAATAACTCGATCGGCTCCTCAATGCGAGGTTGGAGGATGTCCTGTAGAACACGTAGAAAGCGTGTCGTTTTTTAATGTGAGTGATGTTTGTCGTTTCTTAGATTTTTTAGGCGTGATGTAAAATGCCCAGCTAGCGCCCATGGCTACGCCATTGTCGGTAATGCACCGGGTATCTTCGTGCATCCTCATCCTCCACGTCGTCGCGAATTGTCAATTACAGCACGTCGCAAGCAGCGCGGAGTTCACCCGCGCACGTTTGATCATTTCATCGTTCAATCATTTCATTATTTTAACATTTCATCATTTAACTGTGCAGTCATTTGTCTATTGGGATTGCTAGTCTTCTGGGAGGGTCTTGCAGTCTGACGTTGCCGAAATTGATGTGGTGAAGTCATCGCTCTGGGAACCTTTCGTCCGCCAAACTAGCCCTGAAGATCTCATAGGGAAACCCCAAGTCACCCCAAGTCCTATGCTCCCCCAATGTGCAACCGTGTAGCATCAATGTTTGCTGATCAACTTATCAATCTTCGCGACTTCTGGCACCTCTCCAACGCCCGACGACCGATAGTAGGCGCCCAATCATAGGGTCCGCTACTCGGTCCGCTGTCGCTTATTCTCCATGCGACGTCCTGCATCAAACCCGAACTCAAGATGCTCCTCTTCATCGAGCCGCACCTGCAACTTCTTCTTTTCCGCCCTAACGCGAGCCTTCTGTTCTCCGAGATCCCGTTTGTGGTTGCTGATGGCGTTTAGGTCGGCCTGTAGCTCAGCGATCTTCTCGAAGCCTTTGCGACGCTCTTCTTCGACCTCCGGAATTTTACGATCAAGTCCATACTTTTCGCCGCGGAGCGCGATGTATTGATCTATCATGGCTTCTCGGTCGAAGCCTGACAGTTTATCGTGGTAGCCTGCTGTCTCGCCCGGAATATTATGATGGTCACGGACCGGATGCTCGTCGGCAAGCAGAAATAGAGACGGAGGACAAGAGTATGGAAACTGGCAGCCGGTATCGACCTGGGAGATGTTCTGTGTATCAGGCTGAAGATGGTGCTCCGACGAATTATAACGGTCTGGGCTCGGGCTATGCGGACGCTTCAGAATTGACACCTGACCTACGAGCTGAGATAGTGCTGGGGAAGGTTCTTAAGAAGAATTTGCCATAGACCCCGCATATGAGGGCTCTTACAAGCCCCGTGGCTGTGACGGCGTGGCGTTGAGACTACCTCCAGCTGCTACAATCGGCTTCTTGGCCTGCGTCTTGTCGTATAGCGCCTTGTATCCTCTGCATGCGCGCAGTAGATTCTCCTTGAACGGTTCACATGACAGTGGATGTTGCAGCTGGTATTCAACACCTCCGCCCCGTCACGCGCTGCCTTTAGTAACCTGACTTGCGGAGCTTTGCCGTATTTGGCGTAATTGACTTTTTGGACTTGGATATAGTAGTGATCGCTGGGCGCAACGTTCGGGTCTTCGAACTTGTCGTAGATGCACTGAACTTCCTTCTCGCTGAGGCTCGTATTGATAAACTTTGCAGCGTCTGCGTCCTTCGTTGTTTCTGCATCCTCCTGCCAAACAGGCAGCACCCTCTCGGCGAATGTTCTCTCATTCAATTGGCGCATTAGTAGCGTGTATTTGGCCCATGGCTTTGTTCTGGACTTCCTTTTGTCGCTGTCGATATCAGTGATTCACTTTGATCGTGGATTATCAGCGCCTACGGCCACAGACTGCCGTCTGTGTCCCCTTGTTTGCGCTCGTCATGGAGAGTCAGATTGGGGACTTCGAGCTTACAGCAGCCATCGTTTCCCCAAACCGTCCATACTTTCTTCGTGGCTCGTTGTTCGGATGGCCTCGGGACACGAGGGTGAAGACGGATCTCCCTCACTTGAGATTACGATTGGCGTGGGCTCCTTTTATTTCCGGGATCTCAATTGCTTTGCCCGTCGCTCAGATATGAGCAGCTGACTGGTCCATGGCGGCTAAGCAATCTGTGCGTGTTCATGGCTGGCGAGAAAGTCGTTGTGGAGAAAGCGAAGTTGTAGCCGTCGGGGTCATCAGCTGACAGGGGACAGACGCGATGACGGAACCGCGAGTCATGCATATGCAAGGTCCCGCCCTAGCGTTTCCGCGCCAACATGCGTCAGCTGCACCCCGGATCTCCACTTCTAGCTATCTTCATCATCAGCTCCGTCGCCCCCGTCACTTCTTTGCTCTTCATCATCATCCCATCTCGGTGCTCAGCTGGCTGACATCATCCCAAGTTGCTCTCTCCTTGCCAATCTCCCACACCCCATCGTTGCTGCCCGTAAATCATGACAGAGAAGGCGCTTCTCGCGTCCGCCGCACCCGCAGCGGGACACCCGGAATTGGTAGTACGCTGTTGGAAACGTCAAGCGGCAGGCAGACTATTCGCCATTGCCGCTACAGCGTCGCTCATCATCTATGGACTCCCTCAAGGTACTTGCATTGTCTCTGTACGCTCATGTCATCACTAACACGTGCTAGTCGGTTATGAGCCTACTGACAGCTATCAAGAGGAGAGTGAGCTTTGCTTGACCCCAGCTTGTGTACATGCTGCATCCGAAGTGCTTTACAACCTTTCACCTCAGTACAAGGAGCTCGACCCCTGCGATGACTTTGAGGAGCTTGTCTGCGGTGGATGGAGGGATCGCCATGACCTCCGAGCCGACCAGGGTGATGCATTCACGGGTACCATCATGTCTGAGAACTCGCAGATGTTACTTCGCCACATCCTCGAAGCTCCTTACCCCAAGGACTCACAGGTGAGTTCTTACTAAATCATGGCGATTATTCTGACTGACCTTTGTGTAGCATTCTCCCTTCTCACCCATGCAGCTAATGTCGGTTTCGAAATCCGCGGATGAGGAAAACTTCGAAAAGATGAAGGCTGCATATGACGCTTGTCTTAACGAAGACCAAATCAAGAGCATCGGTGCTGAGCCTCTTGTGCGCGTCTTGGAAGAGATCAAAAAGGCCTATCCCACCACCGCATCTGAATCCCACTCGATCAAAGACGCTATTCTCCTTTTGGCCAAGTACGGTGTCACTGGTCTCGTCTCTGCAGGTACAGGTGCCGATGACACCGATCCCGACACAGTTGTCGTGTCCGTAAGTGCGCCCTGGAGCTTTGGACTACCTTCCAAGGAGCGATACGAAGATGAGAAGCTCGTCGAGAAATACCGCGACGTTGCTGTCGAAGTCCTGAGCTCGCTCTACCCCGATCAAGACAAGGCAGTATTTGCAGGTATCATCGATCTCGAGAAGAAGCTTGCCGCAGCCTCCCCAAGTGAGGAAGAGAGGGAAGATGTCACAGTAAGTCTCCATACTAGCACTGCGCGAGGCCTTTGAGCATCATTCAATTGGCAGCCGTTGCACACCCCTTACAACGTGGGGCAACGATACAAAATTTGCCTCGTCATGTCCAAATTGCTAATCGGAGTTCAGAAATACTACAACCCAATGCTCATCGATGAGGCTGCTGCGATCGCTCCGGAGATTGAGCTGAAGGCGTTGCTCGCAGGCCAAGCCCCCAAAGACACCAAGATCGAGCGCGTCATCGTCATGACTCCGAATTACCTAAAAGATCTATCAGTCATCCTGGCTGCTACACCCACCAAAGTTCTTCAAAGTTACTTCATCTGGAAGGCTGTCCAGTCTTTCTCTGCTTACGTCGACACAGACGCCGTCAAGCCTTACCGTCGCTTCATCAACGTACTGTCCGGCAAGGTATGTACAGCTCCAATCCGTCTCCATGCACCTCATCTGACATCTGCAGGATCCTGACTCTGCTCCCGAGCGATGGCGCACATGTGTTGGCCACGTCGACAACGGCCTGGGGTGGATTCTTAGTCGTTTCTTTGTCGAGAAGGCCTTTTCCGCCGAGGCTAAGACGTTCGGCGACACCATCATCACAGATATCAAGACCGAGTTCGCCAAAAAGCTCAATGCAGCCGAATGGATGGACAAGGACACCACTAAGAAGGCAGTAGAGAAGGTTCACAACATTGTCCAGAAAATTGGATATCCGACCAAGAGCCCAGACATCATGGATCCTCCTACACTTGAAAATTACTACGAGTCTGTCAACGTCTCTTCGGATGCTTTCTTCGAGAACGCCCTTGCCATGCGCCGCTTCTCCGTCAAGGAGGAATGGTCTGCTCTTGGAAAGCCCGTCGACCGCGACCAATGGGGCATGACCGTCCCAACTGGTAAGTGATCGTATTTCCGACGCAGTAAACGTATGTACTAACGTTCTCCTCCAGTCAATGCCTACTACAACCCACCCGGTAATGAGATTGTGTTCCCAGCGGGAATCATGCAGTTCCCCGTCTTCGACGTCGGCGTCCCCGCTTACATGTCCTATGGTGCTTTCGGATCCGTCGCCGGCCACGAGCTCAGTCACGCTTTCGATAGCACGGGTCGCCATTACGACCAAAATGGCAACTACACAGACTGGTGGTCTAACGCCACCGTTGACGCTTTCAAGCACAAGGTTGAGTGTTTCGTTGACCAATACTCCAACTTCACAGTTCCTGGACCTGACGACAAGCCGCTTCATGTCAATGGTCGCCTTACTCTTGGTGAGAATATTGCTGATGCAGGTGGTTTATCGGCATCCTTTCAGGCATGGAAGCGCCGGTCCGCCGAAACCCCAAACAAGAACCTCCCCGGTTTGGAACACTTCACCCAAGAGCAAATGTTCTTCGTCAGTTACAGTAACTGGTGGTGCGGCAAGACACGCAAAGATACCGCGATCAATCGCATCTACACCGATCCGCATGCTCCCAAGTGGGCTAGGATTCTAGGCACCATGGCGAACTCGCGGGAGTTCAGAGAGAGTTTCGAGTGCAAGGTCAAAGAGCCTACGTGCCAGCTGTGGTAAGCCGGCAAGATCTTGAACAATTTGTGCGGAGCAAGACACTACCTTGCGTTTGTCACAGCAAAGCTATTTGGGGAAGATTTCACGCAGTACCAAATACGTCATGCGTCTTGCTTATCATAGGTTATGAATATGTAAAATAATACCATCAATACATATCATGGATTTGAATAGTGCTCAATCGATGTCCGACTGCATCGGTGCGTTATTCCATTTGTAGTCTTCTTTCGCACAAGCAGTGTGCCTGTCCGCGCTGTACTTGGAGTTGATCCCGATCCACTTCCCTGAACTTGCCCACATGTGGTACCTTTCCATATCTTTGTCTGCCGGGGATACAACTTGTGGCCAGGCGAGATCAGGCTGACCAGGTAGCTTCGCGTTGTTCTCATTTGGGCACAAGACATGGTGGTTAGTCATCTCAACGCAAATGGGAGCTGTCTCTGCATCGATTTTGATATCGATGAAGCCACCAAGGCTTCCGCTGGGACCCGCACACCAAGGGAGGCACCATTCCGGAGCTTTGCTTGGAAAGCCTCTCTGTTGACGTAGTTGTCTTCTGATTCGAACGCGATAGTATCGCATTCAATCTTAGTCTCCTCCCCATAGGCAACTTCTTCTATTTCATCCTCGCAAGCCCGGATTGTGCTCCAGTCATCGAATCTTGATACCATTAGTAGGCGTCCTTGGGAGAGACTTTTTATCTCTTGTGATGTTGCATATCAGTCCTCGTCGTCTGCATCGGTTATTATGACTCCAAGATGCATTGTGTCTCGTCGCATTCCAAAGGTAACACAGTTCACTGATACCCACGACTTTTCTCTGATGAGTAGTAAAAGCTCTCTCCGATTCTCTTGCCAATCCTTGATGATCTTCGTGTGACTAGGATCAACAATTGCTGTGAGGGTCTGTCCCTGGGCCGTGTAGCCGTTGGGTATTTCCATAGCCAAGGCGAGCTTGAAGGCACTAAAGGACTCCACGATCGCTACTGTTGGGTGAGAAAGGTTCGCTCAAGATGTGTGTGGTCGTCACAGGGGGTGTATGCGGCTCGCTCGATCTTGTGACTTGTGTGAAAACAAAATTACAAGTTTCGTAGTGCTTGTCATGTTGCGGGGCAAGGCTGACGCAAAACTAGAGCTGAAGCTGTCGGCCAATGGAGCTGCCGTTCACAGAGAATTGGAGAAGGCACGGCTGCACGTGATGGGCGAAGAAGAAGGGGTTTGCGGCGTATAGTACTTCAAAACAACATTTCAAACTGCAACGTACAAACCAAGACATTGGAATCTATACAGGCCCCAGATCTGCATTCACATGAAGCTGAGTGCGCTTAAGCTGGGATCTTGTGCTTTGTTGTGGTGACTTCCTATTGGGAAAATTGGGGCCCATCTCACTATAACTCTCACTTTCCTCCTCGCTTGACCCTCACCCACACCACACACAAAGATTCAAAATGGGTCTAGGATGCACAGCATCTACGCTTTCAAGAAAAAATAGGACGAGGCAATGATAGCTTCACAGTACGTCGTGTTCGTCTTTACCTATCGCTGCTACAATACTAACCAAGTTTCAGCGCTGCCTCAAGGAAGCTCATATGAGCCTAGGTCGTTCGAGCGAAAGCTCACACAGGAAGAGAGCCAATTCAAAAAGCTACAAAGGCTCACGGCAGACCTGTATCAGATCGTCGACAGAGTCACATCGACTAAGGAAAGCCGGACAGACATCAATCAGTCGAGGAAGCAAGTAGGTGTGCAGGGTCTGCGAAAAAAGACCCCGGAATACGATGATATTGAGCCTCTAATAGAGGAGGGAAGGCTCGAGAGCCTTAGGAGAAAGGTGGCACAAGGTAAAGCTGTAGCACCATTGCTGCACATGGTTGGTAGGTCAGAGCACCTTGATTCACCGATGGAGGAAGAAAGGCTCTAAGGCCTTTAGTGGAGAGGACGCAGTTAGCTGCGACCTCTCCATTGACACTATCAGGAAAGGTTGGTGGACATGTTTATCTTGCCGCGCTGACCAGAGAGGAGTGAAAGACCCCAAGAGGAGGTTGGCGCAGTGGACTGTGTGACCCCATTAGAGAGCGTCACAAGAGGAGTTCGGCATCGTTCGCCGATGGTGGGTGGGAGGTGTCGGAGAGGCAATATGCCACGGAGAGGATGGACGGCCTTGGAGACCGGGCAGCAAGTGCAGAGCCCGCACGCGGCACATCAGTTCAGCGAGGTTGAGGAAGTGTCGCCATTTGCGGTAGGTATTGCTGCGGCTAACACGGCGCGGAAGCAGCGTTGTATACGCCACGGGGGGTCTTCAATGACCGCAGGAGACAGGAAGTACATCACACCTCTTTTCTTGATGATGGGTTCTTCCTCGCAGTGTGCTGCGAAAAGTGGCTTTCGTCAGATCGGAGGTTAGGCCAGGCACAGTAAGCTGAGTTTCGGCCTACGACTCAGGGTAATCCACCGTCGTCGCAGCTGGCTGCATCAAACGATGAAGAAGTGGATATGAGGCTTTACCCGCTAATGGATATGGCATGCCACCAAGGGAACATGGATGCAAGGGCGAATGTACCCAGGTTCTCATCGACGGACTCATGGAGAAGCTGCTGACGCCTATTAGCTCGGCAGGTTGGATCAAGGCTTAGAACAAGCTGAGGGAGATGGACAGGGCTTGCGTTCTGACGAATGCCGTTGGGAAGCATACCTAAGTGAGCTTCGGCAAGGGCTGCGCCGCATCAAGCGCCGCACGGGCAGTGATGGCATGCTCGGCGCCCCGGATGTGTGCCTGTGAGAGGCAGGAGAAGTAGTACTGTAGTGTGCTAGGGGAGCAGGCGCTTTATTCAATGCCTAGAAAGTATCTAGCTTTGTGATCGGACCTAGCATCACTTTCAATCGTGACCGTGACCGTATTCACCTGCATTATGCCGTCATTCTCGTACAGCGTTTGTCTGCAGCTTCTGCCCATCTCTTCGTCTTCCAATATGCCTCTCTGGCTCGCGCCATCACCCTCCTCTTCAATCACGCTCCAAATCCCTTCCTTCCCTTTCGGCATAGCATGCACAGTTGTCGTATTCGTCGAGTGCTGACTGTGATTCAGCCTCGACAGCGGAACGCCCTTGGTGGTGCGAGCGCGCGATCGCGAGTAAGAAGAAATAGTCTCCTTGAAAAAGACACGGAGAACGGGGATCGAGGCGCCGACGATGGCGGTGGCAGTTTCAACCACGGTCCAGATAACGAGGTCTTTGCCGTTGTACGAGAAGTCTTGCTCTCGAAGTTGTATGACGTAGACGCCTTTGACAATAGCGCATATGCCTGAGCTGCATGCAATGTTATTACGAGAAATACGCGCCAGTATTTCTCATGACGAGACTGGAAAGTACTCACAGCATACCCATACTCATAGCAACACTAACACCAATCTTCTCGCGAAACTTGAGCTGCAGACCCCATATCAAATACCACGGCAACAGCGCAAGTGCAAAGTCGGCAGCGGCGCACCACGCAGAGTTGAAGATGCCATAGTTGACTGCTCCATCTGCAGCCCAGCAATGATCATGCGAGTCGTTCCACGTTGCGGCTGCGGTATCGCATTGAATCCATGGGCCCAGGGCACTGGGCACCATGATGAGGAACAGGCTTACAATACAGAACCATACGAACCAGCGCAGGTAGCCTGAAGTGAGTCGTAGAAGAGTGACGCCGAAAGAGATCTTGGACATGGTAGCGGCAAGAGATGATACAGTCGATATTGCCGCCGATCCCAGGGCAATGGTTGGTAGGTACTGCGGTTGGATGTCCTGCGTACGTTTCCCAAAGCCTAGTATTTGTCCAGCTTGGGTGGTAGCTGCCTCGACAAGAAGGAGAACCTGATTCTCAATGTTAGAAAGCTATGAGAAGTCGGTATCTGGCGTGTCTGCTCACCCACGAGAAGATCAAAATATGATCGTCCCACCACAGGCCCTGCTTCCGACTCAATTTGGCATACAACCTCAGTCCCAAGAAGGCACAACTGAGCGCCGTCAACCCCCACGTCACCCCAACAATCAACGGGCCGTGATTCGGCACGTTCATCCTCGAGCCCGGCCAATCCGGAGGACCAGTGATCTTGACAAGCCAGACAAACTATGTCTTCATACGTTAAAGGGCCGTCAGCACATGTGCGTAAGAATAAGCAGAGAATGAAAAGGTGGGTTACAAAGGATGAGGATCCAGCATGATCTGCCCGAGACTTGCATCCACACGGCCCTTCTTGATTACCCAGAGCCTGAGGTCCATCATCTCGGTTTTCGCCGGGGGCTGGGGCGGAAAGGAGTTATGGTAGTGATGGGATGCTTGACTATCCAACTGACACGCGACGTGGCGTGTTTAGAGATCAGAACACTAGGAGCATTTGCGTCGGGAAGTGGAGGTGATTTGAACTAGTAGCCTGCCAGAAAGATACATTTGCTACGGCCCTAGAGACTGCTGGGTTGTCGCGTACACTGAACAGGCACGAAAAGCTTTTTAAGAGCGCGCCATTGGACCACTTGTCGGTGCACATGGAGGGAGAAACGACTAACGCTACGGGTAAGGACATCGAGCATGGATGTAACTTCCAAGTACCGGTTCTCCGGAGATGACGGGGCGGCAAGAGGGTCCTGCAAAAGGGCTGAGAAGGGGGGATTGGGCGTTGGGTGTTCATTGCGGATCGCCACCTGGGAAGTCTCAGACCACACGGGCTGCGATCGATGTCCAGTCGTCGGGACGGTCTAGACCCACTAGTTGAATACTCAAGGATGAACTTTTGGAGGTTGTATACATGATTGTTAGCAAGCACTTACATCTCAGTTTTCCAACCAAAACAAGCAGTGTTCAAGCTTTCCGTGACAGAACTTTCCTATCTGTTTAACGTGCAATTTGTGGAGGTCTTCGCAGGCGGGGCGGGCATGACGCGGCGTTGGCGTCTCAAGGCTGGCACTAATGAGCGACGGCGCAGCAATAAAGTTTACGCCACACTAGCTATGCGAGACATTCGCTAGCTTGGACGGTAGATATTTCTCACACGCTGGTGCCTGAGACAGAACGGTTGAACCGAACGGATTGATCTGCCCGATCTCTCGACGTTGGGCAGAAGCGTTTGGCGTGCACAATAATCCGGCTAGGGCCCGGTCGATCGCGGAGGGGTTGAAAATCCGAAAGCAAGCATCGAAGCTGTGTTACTGTATGCATTTAAGCTATAATCAGCGGCTTCTTTGAGAGCCGGTCGGACACGACCATCGTCTCCATCCACGGTCTGTATTTGAGCGTCGATGGCATCGCACCTAAGCCTTCTTGTTGAATTGGTTCAGCTTCTCCTGCACAGCCTTCTTCAAGTCGAATCCCTGCATCACACTGCCCCTCCTTTTTCTCTGCTCAATCTCTGCCCTTACCTCTGCAACTATTTCGTCAATTTCCTTCTCAGGGTCGTCCGCAATACCCAGGAGCGGCATCTTGGATTGACCTGCAACGCTGGCCACACTGTCTGCGGAGGTCGTTCTCGCCAGCCTTTCTCTCCGAATTTCTTCCCGTGCGGCTTTCTCAATTGCAGGGCCGTCGTACATGTTGGCTGCCGGTGGTGGCGCACGAGCAGATTGGCGCTGCACCAGCATCTTCCGGAAGGGGAACGAACGCGAGAATAGCGCAAATGATGCGGCGACGCCGATGAGCGTGTAAAAGTAAACGCGCGCCCAGACCTTGATCGTGTCCGAGAAGCCAAGCAAGATGAACGGTGCGACGACAAAGGCAAAGACAGTCTGTGTCAACACCACGGTGAACATGTCATAGTATTTCTTAGAAGGTAGGGGCGCTTTGCCGTCAGGAGTCATGAACAGTGGACGAACCAAGCGGCGACCGTCTAACAAAGGTTAGCGTGGTAATGACCGTAGTTTAACGAAGAAACTGACTCTTAGCAGCGGTCTGTACAAAAGCCGCAAGGATGAATGCGAGGTAGTAGCCGGGGTAAAAGCCGTGCCAGAACGCACTAGTCACAAAAGTTGCCAACGTAGCTCTAAAGCCGGGCTTCTGGCCCTTGGGCGTCACGCGCAAGTACATGTAGTTCTTGAGCCAGTGATTCGTGTTGATGTTCCAGAAGCCAAGGTAGGCGCGAGCGTTCTGTGCACTTTCAATCTCAAGAGGCATAATGTTGGTGAGGCGATCCCATTTCGGTCGATTGGTCTTTGGATCGAGACCGTTGTAACCAATACCGGAGAGAATGCACGATCCTTCGGACAGGCTCCAGACGGCATAGTACTTCATACGCGTAGTAAGACCGAGCATATACAACTGCCAGATTCTACGCAGGAAGTTGTATTGCATCCATTCGCCGCCTAGGAAGAAAGCGGGGTAGTACCAGCTGGAAAATTTGATAAAGGCGACCAACCAGAGAGTGCCGTACGCAGCTTTGATGGCAGCTGGCCAACCACTTCGAGGAATCTTGCGCTTCTTACGGGTAGGTGGTGCCTTGGACGGATCGGTGCCCGGGGGGAGGGTAAACATGGTGGTGGTAATGTATTGGCTGTAATCGGCATAATCGAAGGCAGGGCCAGCCATGATGGCGGGAAAGAAGAAGACGTAGCCGATGTAGTCGAGAAGACTGGGCATCGTTCGGATAGCATGCTCACGCTGGAACTCAGTAAGCTCAGAGTCAGGGAGGCGGCCATCTTGGACGTTCCAGCAAAAAGCCGTAAGCTTCATGACCAAGACCATCTGGGCTCCTGTAATGTCGAAAACTGAGGGGTCGTTGACAGTCTGGCGGTAGATGTGATTGACAGACATGTGGCCCATGAGGAAGACGAAGCCAATCCATGGCATGTATGGCGAGTGAATCTTGGATGATATGAGATAGGCACCACCAGCACTGATGAAGATTGTTCGCAGGCCAGACCAGAGGTCAAACAGACCGACCAAGTAGAACATGGACACACTGGAAAGATTAATACGATACTAGAAGGTGCATGGGCTGGAAAGTTACCTGATAACAAACAAGTTCTTCTTCCATGGGTCCTTGTCAGGTATCCTCTTCAGCACAGCGGCCAAGGGATACGACAGATAGAAGGAAAAGACGAGTTTTACTACGCACGGTCAACGCCGAAAATGGCTATAGTCATGGAGCTCTTACACTCATCTGCAGAATTACCAAGCGCACCAGCCACATATTCAAATGCTTCATGATTGTCAGTACAGGCATCAGCAATACAGCTCGACAACACGTACGTGCGTTGATGTAGGGCAACATAGTGCCGGATGTCAAGCTTGAGTTGCTATCAAGCGTGAAAGATCAGGGGCTGCACACGAGAAGGAGGTCGGAGGAGAACAATTGTTCTATATACAAGATATGTGCATGGTGGCGCGGGGGTGGATGTGCGAATGACAATGCAAAGATGTCTGGTTCAGGGAAAGGTGGAGGAAAGCCAGGATGACGTTGCGGTGCTTTTACCCGAGGACCGTGCGGAAGCGCTCAGCCCTCACTGGTCAACTTTTTCGAGACATCAAACCACGCGACATCGCGACCGTTCACGGGTGTCTTTCGCAGCGCAATTCTCGTTTAGGCAGTAGTTGCGAAGATGAGTTCGACATACAACCTCGAGCCGAACCCTACGGCGAAAGTCGTGCTCCACACCACCACCGGCGACCTTGAAATTGAGCTCTTCGCGAAGCAGACGCCCGTCACGTCGCGCAACTTCCTGCAGCTGTGTCTCGATGGCTACTACGACAACACCGTCTTTCATCGTCTCGTCAAAGGCTTCATTATCCAGGGAGGCGACCCAACGGGCACCGGCCAAGGAGGCGAGAGCAGCTACGATGGCGAGCCATTCGCGGATGAGTTTCACAGCCGGCTCAAGTACACGCGAAGAGGCTTGCTGGGCATGGCCAACACGGGGAAAAAGGACGATAATGGCAGCCAGTTCTTCTTCACTCTGGCCGCGACACCAGAGCTGCAGGAGAAGAACACCATGTTCGGAAGGGTAGCAGGCGACACAATATACAACCTTATGAAAATGGCAGAGGCTGAGATACGCGACGGAAGCGACGACCAGCCAATGTACCCCACCAAAGTCACAGGCGCCGAGATTATCATCAACCCTTTCGAGGACATGGTCAAGAGGGTGCAAGTGGCAGCTACAACAGAGCCAGAGGGAAAGAAGGCCAAGAAGCCGAAGAGGAAAGCCGGGAAGAACGTGCTGAGTTTCGGTGATGACACAGGCGACGCCGCGCCAGTCGCAAAGAAGCCCAAATTCAACACTAAGCTCGTCAGTGCAGGAGAAGAGAAGCCAGTATCGAACGCACCCGAACCAGCCAAATCCATGCCCATACGCAAACCCACCCGAAAGTCACCCTCAAGATCACCGTCACCCAAACCTGCACAAAAAGCCGCGCCAAAATCACCACCCAAGCCGAAAGCCCGCTCCCCGCCCCCGCGAGAGCTATCACCAGAGTCGGAGAAACGCGCAAAGCTAGACCGCGTAAACCAACAGATTGCCGACCTCAAAGCGTCGATGAAGCGAAACACAGCATCACAAGACACGGGGCCCACGAAAAAGAAGTCTCTTCTCGAAGCCATGGTCCCATCCACAACAACGCGAGGGCGCAAGCGAGGTGCAGGCGGCAACGCAAAAGACGAGCAGTCTTCCTTAGATATACTATCGCGTTTCAAATCCAAGCTGGAATCTGCAGGGCCAGCACCCACAGACTCCAAAGCCGCGACCCCGACTATCCCAGACGGCACACCAGCGAATGGCAACGCAGATGGCGCCACCGAGGTAGAAGAAGATGGCGCTGCATGCGATCTGCATTTCATAGTAGGCTGTCAGTCGTGCAAGGCGTGGGACGAGCAGGAAGAAGAGGCGTCGGATGACGATGCGGGCTGGATGTCGCATTCGCTCAGTTTTGCCAAGGATAGGCTGGGCAAAGATCTAGAGTGGAAACGCAAGAATGAGGAGGAATTACTAGTTATCGATCCTAGGGAAGAAGCCAAGAGGCATAAGGCTGAAGGGAGGGGGAAGAAGATCAAGGGCTGAGTTTGGGGAGATGATGTGTATGATAATGACACAAGCGATACCATCCAAAGAAGGAAGATGGATAATGCCAAAGGCCAAATGATAATTCATAACAAGCCGAACCACACGGTTGCTTTTCCTTTTCCTCGCTATACATCATGCACACTACGTGCTAAATATCCGGGTATCATTGTTAAACATAAGTTGGGAAGCACAGTCGATGATAAGCTTCCATGTGTTACCGCAAACAACACGGTATACGCCACCTTCGTAATCCCACACAATCGCCCGATATCCTTCACGTCAACATGACACTCCCGGAAACAATGGCTGCAATCGCACAACATATCCCCGTCCTTTCTCACCGTGGCTGGGTAGCAGGAAAGTATCGCGGACCAGAATAACCGTAGAACTGAACACTTTCAATATCGATATTACCATCGTGTTTCGGACTCCAGAATTTGAGCAAGACATATCTGCCAGAACTGGACAACAAACCGTTAGTGCCTGAGAATTATGCAAGCTGTAGCTAGACCTACATAGCGGGATGGAACTTGATGGTGATCTTGTTCTTATTTTTGGCGATGAAGAAGCGAGCGTGAGGGGGTATTAGGGGCTCGGCGTCTGGTGTGCGATCGGAGGGCTCGATGCGACTTGGGGCCGCAACACGAGACGCGCGGATAGGCTCCAGGTATCGTTCTCGACGCTCCCGCCATTCGCCATATGTACTGTAATCTAACGCGGGTGCGCGACGGAGGGGCCCGAGGCGCGGAACTATCTCGTCGTCTTCGTCGTCGCTGTCTGGACGCCAGCGGCTTTCCCTTCGCATGCGATCTGCCATGATGGCTACGCTGGGTAACTCCTCATTGGAGTCGGACTCGTCGTCTTCACTGGCAGCTGTTGTGACGGTGAAAGGAGGCGGAGTGGGTGCAGAAACGCCTGCTGCGCCACTGTAGGAGCCTTCTACTGCCTGATCGCAATTATCGGCTTCAGTCTCGTCTTCGTGCTCCACCATCTGGCGCAGTATCAGTCGACGGTCGGAGTCGGAGCGCATGGACGACATCAGATTGGCTGATTCGGCGTGTAGTCTTTCGCTGCGAAGACGAAGGTTCTCGATGCGTTCCTCCATCTCTTCTTGGGTACCTTGGCGGGAATACTGCCACACGGACGGATCTTCAAGCGCTTCCCTCAGCGACATTTGTTCGTTATCCTCGTTCGGGGAGCTGGGTGTAGGCGACATGAGCGGAGAGCGGGTATCATAACGCAAGTTGTAGGCGGAGGTACCAGATAGCAAATCATCTGCAGACATGGACACGAATACTAGACCTTCTTGAACACTGGTGGCAGGTTAGCAGTGGGGTCAAATGATCAATAGGAGACACATACGGAGCCGTAAATCCACGGTCCGGTGCTCGGATGACGACCTTCTCCAAGGCAAAGGGCGCCTCCCCGATGTGTTTCAGAAGAAGGTTACACTGAGAGCTCTCGCTGCAATACACACTTTTATCGTTCCTCAAGACATTCTGGACTCTGTACAGCCCTGGCGGGTTGTCTTTGCGATGCTCACCGCCGTCGCAACTCACAATCTCCATGCGCAGGCGCCCCTGAACGACCTGGCCCTTATGGCCGTACTTGAAGCACATGTACTCGGAGGGACCGCTGGCGTCATGCTCGAGCTTCCTCCGCTTGTGTCTGCGCTCGCTGTTGACTTGCACGATAGGACTGCGCGGACGAGAGTGGGTATTTGCATTCATGGTAAAGGGGTTGTTGAGGGGTATGTCACTAATAGAGTCTAGCATATTGTTGGACGAGTCCATGTCTGCCGAGCGCTGTTCCATTATGCGGGCTTGTGGGCGGCGAAGGTAACGTTCGCTTGGTGTCGCACGGGGGCGGTTCGGGTTTGCAGTGGGAGGGCGGCGCGACAGATTATCAGCGGCATCGCTGTCACGTTGAGGGCCAAATATGCGGTGCAGTGGGCCTCGTCTGGTGGAGGTACGGGTGCGCACACGCCTGGCGGTTTCGCGTGGTGCCGATGGCGCATCGTGTGCGGCCGTCTGCTGATCAGCTACCGACCGCAGCGCGCTTCTTTCAGCCGACGTGTTCCCCGTGCGAGAAGAAGTTGGAAGCGAAGTCGAGGCATGGGGAAAGTCAAAGCTGCCCGTCGTGAAGGGGAAATTTGCGGACGGTGGAGGAGACGGAGACGTAGACGAAGGCGGTCTAGGCATTGGTGACGTCGGTGCCCGCTCCCATTGAGGAAACGAGGCTTGTGGGCGGTGGGTGATTTCTGGGGGGGTAGCCTGGAGAGCCCAAAGTAGCAAAATGCGCTATATGTCGGGTAGCCGTGAAGGGGGGATACGCGGTGAGTGATGGCGTTCCTGTCGAGGCTGAGGTCACGAAGAAGCACTTTGTCCCGTGCAGGTGGGCAGCGGTCCCACGTTCCCAGTCGCGGGGAGGCGAAGCTAGCACCAGCCTACCCTGCAGAGCCGCATCTAGCTGCCTTTACCTGGCGGCCATCCACAATTGATACTTTTGTCGCATCCTCGTCTACAGACGCGATCCTCACCATGGCTGACAACACCACCGATCCCGCCGCGATACCTCCGCCCGCGACCAACGGCGCCCTGCCTGCAGAGGACGCAGCTGGCGAGACGTTAGCTGCCATTGCCGAAGCCGACAAGATCTCGGCAGATGAAATCGCCCTCTACGACCGCCAAATCCGCCTCTGGGGCGTGCAGGCGCAAGAAAAGATCCGCACTGCCAACATCCTGCTCGTCTCCATCAAAGCCCTGGCAAACGAAATCGCAAAGAACCTCGTCCTCGCCGGCATAGGCTCCATCACGCTTGCCGACCACGAGAGCGTCACCGAAGATGACCTGGGCGCGTCCTTCTTCATCAGCGATGCCGACATAGGCAAGAACCGCGCCGAAGCAGCGAAGCCCCAGGTCGAGAAGCTCAACCCGCGCGTCGCCGTCAAGACCATCACCACCGACATCCGCAATGTGCAGGACCCCGGCTTCTACGCTGCCTACGACGTCATCATCGTCACCGACATGGACTTCCTCTCCACCTCCGCCCTCAACGCAGGTGCGCGCATAGCAAAGAAGCCCTTTTACGCCGGTGCATCGCACGGCATGTACGGTTACATCTTTGCCGACCTCGTCGAGCACAACTTCGTCATCGAGCGCGAGAAGAGCAACCGCGACACCCAGATAGGCCCCGAGACCACAACAAGGAGCGTCAAAGACGTGCAGGTCAAGAAGGAGAACGGAAAGGTGGTGGAGCTGGTCAATAAGCAGGAGCTATACAGTCCGCTCATGCTGGTCAAGGACTCGCCGCTGCCCGCGGAAATCGCCAACAACGCGAAGAGACTGAAAAAGGTCCATCCACTACTCACCTGTGTACGCGCGCTGTGGGAGTACCAGCGTAATGGCCATGGCGTGTATCCTTCGCACACGCCACAGGAACTCCAGCTCTTCACTACCATTGCCAACGTGAAGCACCAGGAGCTCCTTCTGCCCGCCGACTCCCTCAAAGCAGAAGTGCTGAGAAGTTTTCTGCAGAATCTAGGCAGCGAGCTGGCACCCGTCACAGCCTTCTTGGGTGGTCAGCTAGCACAGGATGTCATCAACGTTTTGGGCCAGCGCGAACAGCCTATCCAGAATCTTATGTTATTCGATGGCGAGGACAGCGCGGGACCCGTATACACGCTTCACCCCATCTTCCCAGGTGCTCCTGTACCCATCATGCCTAGCGTCCCTGTCAATGCGCCAGTTGCGGTGGTCTGAAAGAGATTTTGGGGGGGGGGGGGGTAGCGGTTAGGCAGGATGATGGACCGGATTATGGACAGCGGAGGAATGATGCACAGGTAGTGGAAAGATACCCAAACGATAGCGCTGCGTAACAGCGAGGGCGACCAAATAACGCTCTAATACTCCTCAGACCCATCAATATCATGCCGCGTGATGCCATCTACTTTCTACTGCTTCTTCTTATCAGCATCCTGCACCTTCTTCCCCTTCCCACTAAACAAGACCCAACACAGCCCGAAAAACGCGGCAAGAACAACCCCCACCGTTCCTGCCTCAACCCATCCCGCCTGCCTCGTATCCAATACCGGCACATCGATCCACTCGACCAATTCGCGTCCCTCCTCCATCGCAGGCTGCACAGTCATAAATCGTGTCTTGGGCCCAAACAAGCCCTCATACCCCAGGTGCAAGCGATCAAACGGATTACTAGTATGCTGCGCTCCAGACTCTGCTCTGCACGCCCAAAACACAACAGGCCAGGGCACCGGTAGCGACGTGTGACTCTCGGGCGCAGCAGGTAAGTAGCGTAGATGCAACGGTATGCTAACATTCCACTCCCCCTCTTTAATCGAATGTGTAGGCAGGCCGTCCCACGCGTCCTCGCCTTGGCCCAGATCAATCTCCGGGTACTCGATCTTCTCTGGCTTCGGCACCGACAGTTCGAAAAGCGCGGCGGAACCCCATTGCGAGACAGCCCAGTCTGGGGCTTCGAGGTCGGTGGCACCGGAAAGGGAGCGCAGACGCTTTAGATTCTTGGATTGCAGGAAAAGGGCGTCGTTGAATTGGTACTTATCGATGAAGAGGTGAGAGGGCAGGGTGAGGTGCGTGTGGAGTTTGCAGGTGGGGGCTGGGGCAGTGAGGTTTTGAGCGGGGAATGTGAGGGTTAGGGTTGGGTGGAGGCCGGTGGGCTGGTTGAAGCTAGCGTTGTATGTCAAGGGGTGGAGGATTGGTGTTGCAGTGGGGTTTTTGGAAGGAGCGAGGAGGGGGTAGTGACGCGTTGGGGTTTGGAAACGTGTGGGCTCTGGTATGATTGTTAGCCATGCTCGTATGCAGATATCCCACCGAGGAAGAAAAAAGAAAGAGGTGTGCAAGAACATACTCGGGTGATCATCCTGACCCAAAACCGTCAAGAACCCTCCAAACTGAATGTCCTCTGGATCGGCATTCCCCTCTGAGCTCAAAACCCCTATCTCAACCGTCGCGTCCTGACTTGGTAGCCTAATCTCATCATTCCAGCTCTTCTCGCTCTCATCCGCATGCGGCCATCCCACAGTCACAACCACGGCCCGCGAGATGGTATCGTAATCCACATCGACATACCTCGCCTTCACTACCTCAGCAACCATCTGCACACAATACGCATTCGCCTTCTCTCCACACAAGGTACGTTGGAAAGAGTCAGCCATACCGGCAATTTCCCCGACGTGAGAGTAGAACTGCGAGGAAGCGGACATGGCGAAACGCTCAGATAGGATAGGCAGTTTAGTTGCCGTTTCATCAGCCGTAGAGCATTTCAGATCCGGGGATACCATGGTATGCAGTGCGGAGCAGAACAAGTCGTCTGGCGTACTAGCTATAGGCGTAAAGAAGGCATGCAGACCAGGCGAGACACGTGACGTGAAGGGCGGTGTTGCAGAGTATGGCTTGGGGGATTGCCAGCGTAGATGCATTTCATGCCATTGTGAGAAGAATTTGCTGAGCTAGATTTCATATCAGAACAAAAGGCTCCTTCTCGTAGGGTTTTAGTTTAAAATATTTGATACGTACCTCCTCGGGTAGCTCGTTCAACCCCAGTGTGATGCGGTGTTCCTTCGCTGCTTGGACACCTTTCAAGGTGAAGAATGGACCTCGTTCATCTATCCCGACTTCAATTTGCTCTGGAGTAAATTCCTCGGGGTTCTGGACTACGTATGTAATTCGTTGTTTCATGTTTGTTGGGAGAGGCGGCGATGCCTAGGTGGCCTTCTACGCGTGATGCTCGCGATGCCATGTGAGAGCCCCGGTCTAGTCCGTATCCAGCGATAGCGTGGGGGCGATCTGGGTGGCGCGTGCCTCGGTGCTGCGTCATCGGCGTTTGCTGGCGCGGATGCTTCAGGCTTCTAGAATTGCTGCCTCGAAGCACAAAGCCTATCCCCTACTGTGTCCTTTCACATGTTGTCGCCACCTGTTGGCTGCTTACAGGATACCTACATATTGCTACGGCATCTTCCCACAATCTAGGCATATCGTCGGTAACATGCACTTTTCCAACTTCTTGTACCCAGCGCTGCTGGCCGCCAGTGGCGCAGAAGCCCTCCGCTCCGATAAAGTCAAGCTCGCGAATATCCAAAGCCTCACCCTACGCAAAGATCAGAAAACATCTGCGCGACGCGTTGATCCGATCCCTCAGGTACGCAACGTCTGAATCTACCCCGCAATGCAGAATACTAACATACAAGACAGCTGAAATGCATCGGTGGCTCCGCTCGCGGCCTCTATGAGCCAGAAGTAATGCGTTGCAAAAACAGCGGTTCCGACTACGACGAAAACTCCATACAATGGACTTGTACCGCTTCGCTCCCGGAAGAATTCAAGCTCGGTTCCACAGATGTCATTTGCGAGGGCTATGACTATCCCGAAGATCCGTACATCTTGAAGGGCAGCTGTGGAGTCGAATACCGCCTCATTCTGACAGAGAAGGGGCAGGAGAAGTATGGACATGGAAGAGGAGGATGGCAGGGCGACGATGATGATGAAGAAAATAGGCGCGACGGCCCGAAGACGATGGGCGAGAAGATCGCTGGTGCATTATTCTGGATACTGTTCGGTGGTGTGGTGTTATTCATGATCTACTCAGCATTGAAGAACCGCGCAGAAGGTCAGGCTGGTGGTTACGCAGGAGGAAATCGACCTGGCTGGGGTGGAGGCGGCGGTGGAGGTGGATGGGGAGGCGGCTACAACGATGACAACGACGACCCACCTCCACCATACTACCCGAATAACCCCAATAACCCACAAAATCCCAAGGCCGGATACGGAGCCACCCAAGGATGGAGGCCGGGATTCTGGTCTGGCGCCGCCGGCGGTGCTGCTGCTGGTTGGGCTGCAGGCCAATTCGCCAACCGTGGTAACAGAACCGACCAGGGTGCTGGATGGGGCGCTGGAAGTGGAAGTGGCAGTCGCTGGAACAATGGCGGGGAAGGCAGCTCAAGGAGCTCGTCCGGAGACAGCTTCTCCAGTACCAGACATGAAAGTACTGGATTTGGAGGCACGTCAAGGAGATAAGACATGGTTCAAGTTTCTCGATCGGCATAAGAATGATACCCCCTATTTCACTATGAAGAAGCATGTGTTTTATGAAGCAACACCCATTGAAGCAATCAAAAATCCCAAACAGACTAGACCAGAACCAAGAATGAGCACATACAAGAAACACTCCATGTTACGTTACATCGTGTGAACGGATCAAATACCGTGAATGATGAGGCTCCGAGCCAATTTGCAAATTCCGGCAGCGCACGTTTTCCCCATCTACAAATCACACATACTCCCTCTCTTTACCCAACACTCTCACTCCTCTTCGCCCTCCACAGAATATCCTCCTTCCCAATCTTAACACAGGTCAATCAGCCCACCCCCCTCAGCTACGACATCAACACACGCCTCATTCTTCGCCAAACCCTTCGCATAACCACTCGCCCACACCTTCAGCAACGCTAGATCCTCTCCCAGGCTCTTGACTGCACTAGGCATGACGCGTTCCATCATTTTGCGTATCTCTTCATACGACATATACCCCTCACCTACCTTGAGATCCCTGTACAGTTTGTCCCTCAGCAGCGGTTTGTTCGGGTTGCTATTGAATGCGACGAGCTCGTTGGAGAGGATAGAGCGGAACATTTATACTGTGAGCCAAGTGTCGAATTGAGAGTGTAGGAGGGGTAAGGCGGGTTTGCCTCTGATGTTGATTGTTAGGAGAAGATTGGGGTCGACGTCTTTGCACTGTAGGTCTAGCTCTGTACTCTTGGTTGAAATCAAACGCTGGGTTTCTCCTGAGACGACGCTGCGCGGCGTGGGCCATGGATGACACGGGTATGCGCCGCTGAGGTGGATTAGCGCTTCCGTGTAAATGGAATCGTTTTGTAGCGCCATTGCGAGAAGTAGCCACCGGGCTGGGTCATCCCTGATTGTGCGGAATAGCGAATGCCGGTGTTGGTGCAGCGTGGAGTTCAGGCAGGAGGTAAGTGCGGGAAGGTTATGTAAGCAGGATAGGTCAGCAGCGATTTTGACGAGTTGCTCAGGATGGGCAAGGTTGTGATATTGGTTGGATACATGGAGATGGGTATGTTGTAGAAGGCGCCGAAGATTTGGTCGTAGAGGCCAATCATGATGGTATGATTTGTAGTGGCAGGGAAAAGCGTATCTTTCGCCGGCTCCTCGATTTCGATCTTGATAGGTATAGCACTGATGTTGCTACTGAGGACGCCTTCCACCGGCTCATTTCCATGAGCTTGCTGTTGTACTAGCTCAACCCTGTCTTCAACTTCCTCGATCGTGAACGATATCTAAGTCGCACTGGTGGCAAAAGTCGGCAGATTCTTTGCGAACCATGGAGAGAGCCGCGCAAGAATATTGCTATGTAGTTTCCAATGCTTTGTGGGTCTGACCAGATCCGTTCTGATAAGGACATCGCCGGTATTGAAGATGGGAAAGTATTCTCCAGGAGTGGCGTTCATTACAGAGGTTGTATAAGGATGTTGGAACCTGTTTGTGGCGTGTAATGAGGTCTATTCAGGTGTGAGCACTGTGTTCAAGATGACGATTCGGCGATAACACTACCTTGCCATCATCGGAGGTTTCAGTTCAAGCCTCCAGAGTTGCAAGACCCAGGGTCGTTGTGGAATCAGAGGCCATTACTGTGAGTTTAGGCTCACCACGTAGGTCTGATACCGACAGCTTTTGAGCTTGACCTTCCAGAGACCGACGCGAAGGTAAAGGTAAACCGTGGAATCCAACCGCCTTTGATACTGGGTGCTGATTGGATTCTTTATCGGTCGAGCCAGCTACTGAGAAGCTTGTGAAAGACACACGTGATGGGCTAGAGGTTTTGACGTAGCTGTCTGGCGTGCTTGAGGCAGAAGACCGGATGCTTGTAGTGCCGGTTGCTGGAGCCACTGAAAGCGCACGCTTGACCATATTGGCTGGCGATTGGGAACGATTGCGCTTTCCCATCGTTACTGTGTGGTGTTACTGGGAAGTGGAGTGCTTGTGAGTTCTGGTCGGGTCCAAACTCAAGGTTAAGAAGAGCCCTCGAATACGCGAAGGCGGTAAGCGTCGCACTCTGAAGGCCGTACAGAACTTTATAGTCAGAAGCCGAAACGGCCAGCTTTCTGTTCTGAAATCGGTATCACCAAGTCCTACTCAAGACTCATATACTGCCATCGAGAGGCCACACTGACAGACCGGTTGGTTGTTAGCTTGTGTAGCGCGTATGTATCAGCATTTGAACGAAGAATAGGCGATAGGAGGTCATAGTTGATGCCATAGCTCTAGCACGATGCAGTGTTAGCTCAGGACGCTCTGGATGGCCAAGAAATTCAGCCTGGAAGGTAACAATGATCAATACCAGACGATAGCTAGAAATGGCAGCTTATCTGAAATGATTTTCTCGATACTTTCTTGGCCACTACAATGGCTTAATTCTTGGATAAGACATACGCCAAAGTAGTGAGGAAAGGACTCTGAGCTATCCCAGCGTAGACATGAGTAGAATGCGACACATATGTGACGATATTCATGATAGATGGGTGGAGTTTGAAATCGATCTTTACCCATGCTGTTGTGTGGCCGTAATACCTTCCCACGGGTGCCGACCTCTAGAGGTGAGACAGGGGGCCTGACGCAAGTATCTATCAAGGACATGATGACGACTGAGGGGCGAATTCTTTCTCGTGTGCAATGTCGAGACTAAGCGAAACTAAATGTAGGATAGATACACGAACCCCGAAATTCAATGAGAGCACACGCCCTATCCTCACCGAGTGGGCAGAATGTGCTTCACTAGACCTTATTAATGAAGAAAGAACAAAGCTCATGATCGAGGGCAGACCAAGACTGCCAGCTTACCCCCGCGTCCGACAACGGTACGTGACCTTTGCTCACGTGTGACCGGAAAGTTGAAGGTGCGGAGATAGATTCGTATTCGGTTTGCGTGATGCGATGTTGCGATGTTGGGACTCCGACGCTTCCTCAGGCTGACAACACGTTGCCTTGGGCGTGCCATCGCCAGTTGTAGGCCAGAACGATTGTAACCAAAGCGACTAATCGGCAGAGACATTACCGAAGATGCTATTGTAATCGTGCGCTCGAAACATGGCATGCCACTTGTGTGATCGCATTGTGGGCAACATCCGGTTGAGAACCTTGGAAGCGACCAATAATTCGTCCGGCGGAGGATTGGGGTGGCGAAATGACGACTTCGCCAAGCCCTCCGCCACGGTTCAGCCACAAACCTCAACTTAACAAGTGATTTAGCGCATTAGAGCCTCATATCGCCAAGTACTCCGCTGCGGCTTTCTGTGCCAAGTGCTTAATTGTGATTCTAGATTCCGGATTTCTGTCCTCCTGCACCACTCAGAGTGCCCTAACCCCCGAGGGTCCCGGGGCGACGTCATACGACCGCAACGACACCATCAATATCTCTTGGCAGTCCGAAGTACTTCGAGCCCTTGGTTTCAACAAGTGTTCGTAATCCCTCGGAGCCATTGTGTCGCTTGGCGAGAGCCGTGCCTATGACATAAAAGGAGCTCACTGCCCCGCCCCTTCCTCACAATGTACCTCATCGAATACATCCATCGTTCGATACAAATTTCACAAATCCTACGCGAACGATACTTGCCATGCCTAAGCACCACCCCGGAACTTGGGTCGCCCATAGTCAAGGCGACGACGTCGACCTCACCGACGTCCCTTGGGCAGTCACAACCCATCTGCTCGCAATCAACCACCACCAATTGCTCCGCGTCACAAGGCACCCCTTCTTAGAACGCGCTGCAAAGGGCACCTTACCGAAGCCCTTGATAGCACAATGGCTAGCAAACGACAGACAATATATCCAAGGCTATCTCTCAACCATCAAAAACACCCTTAGTCTCATCCGCAGTACTCACACATCCACGACCGCTCCTGGTGCTGAGCCAGATATTGAGACACGCCTAATTTCATGGCTAGAATCTGGTATCAAGAACGGAGAGAGGGAGATGCGATTTTTCGAGGAAGTTGCTCAAATCTACAACATCGAGCTTCTCCCCTCGCCCTTGCCAGACAACGTCAAGTTAGAGGGCCTGCGTCGCTACGAAGCCCTCTTCAACGGCGTTGCATCTCAACAGCCAAATTCCTTCATACCTTGGTTGGAGGGCGCCGTCTTGCTATGGTCGACTGAGAAGGTCTACTACGAAGCCTGGTCGTGGGCCCGCCGTCAAGATACGCAATCATCGCCTCGAAGCTATGATAGTGATATGGATGGTGGCGCCATGCGCAGGGAATTCATCCCCAACTGGTCAAACCGCGACTTTATGATGTTCGTCGAGCAGCTTGAACGCATCGTCAACGAAGGTGTGAGCAATGCCGTAAACCGCGACGATGAGAAGTGGGCGGAAGTAAAGAGCAGGGTGGATCCGATCTGGAGGGCATTACTAGAGGCAGAAGAGGCCTTTTGGCCAGCTGTTCCTGGTAGCGAGGGAAGTCTGATCGAACCTGGTGTTCGGCGAGGGGATGACGGAAAGATGGATGGCACGACTTTGCGCAGTACTGGAAATGACGAGGTGTTGAATGAGCAGCAGGGCGTTCGAGCGGGTGACATTATGACGATGCACAGCAACGAGCATGGAGAGGTAGTGAAGTAAGGGCTAGCGGCATAGTGGTGATTCAGCGACTAGCAAATTGACAACATTTCAGTTCCGACTGGGCGCATGTTTGACTTGATTAATGTATTCATCTACTTTAAGGTTTCGGTACGAATCTCGTACCATACAATAACAGGCGCAGCCACGTAGTGAACAATACGTTACACTCTTGTAGATATTACATTCCACAGCTGCGCTGGAAGCTATTATGCGTCTGTGACGACATCATGAGGGTTCTACGTTGAAGAAATCGAGAATCATCGTAACTGTAGATTAAGATGGCAGAATCGTAAGAGAAAAAGCATAACCCCAAGGACTGCAAAGACATATCAACGCTGGAACCGACCCAGCCTGGATAGATCTTGAATACTGGCATGTATAGATGTCCGGATAGTTGGATATCTCAATGCTACTAGGAAGGGCAGTGTCAGAAGAATGAGCTACTGACTTGGGTGTTCGCAACCGGTTCATCCAAAAAGCATCGGTTGGTGGTACTACCAACCTTGGAAGATAGCGCATGCGTCTAGCTTGCTATGGGCAAGATCGAGAATATTGAGAGCTGTTTGCGCCGGGCCGATGTAACTCCGGGTAGGTGGCCTGTGCATGGAATAGCTTGGCCTCCGCGAAAATCCACGCGAAAAAGTTCGAGATCAGTGCATCGCCAATTGCAACACCACCACTCAACTCAATAATCGCCATGGCTCTCGTGCAGACCGATCCCGACGCGTATGTGATCAAGCCGGCCGCGGCTGCGCCTGCTATCGACACCAGCGACTGGCCGCTGCTGCTCAAGAACTATAGCGACCGTACGCTGCAGCTCCCTGTATAGCTCCAGAATGCTCTGCTAATGCACATGTAGTGCTCGTTCGCACATCCCACTACACTCCTATCCCTAATGGATGCGCGCCTCTTTCGCGAGACTTGAAGTCGTACATTAGCTCTGGTGTCATCAACCTCGACAAGCCCTCCAACCCATCATCTCACGAAGTCGTGTCATGGATCAAGCGCATGCTGAGGTAGGAAGAACCGTAGTAACCTGTCGCATGCACTGTGAGCTGACTTCGCGCAAAGGGTTGAAAAGACTGGTCACAGCGGTACCCTCGACCCCAAGGTTACCGGTTGTCTCATCGTCTGCATCGACCGCGCCACCCGTCTTGTAAAGTCTCAGCAGGGAGCTGGAAAGGAGTATGTATGCGTTATCCGCATGCATGACAAGCTCCCCGGAGGCGAGGCGCAATTTGCGCGCGCTCTTGAGACCCTCACCGGAGCTTTGTTCCAGCGACCCCCGCTCATTTCCGCCGTCAAGCGTCAGCTCCGCATCCGAACCATTCACGAGAGCAAGCTCTACGAGTTCGACAACGAGCGGCAGCTCGGTGTATTCTGGGTCAGCTGCGAGGCTGGAACCTACATCCGTACTCTTTGCGTGCATCTTGGTCTTTTACTCGGTGTCGGTGCCCACATGCAGGAGCTGCGCCGTGTGAGGAGTGGAGCCATGGACGAGACCAAGGACCTCGTCACTCTGCACGACGTCCTCGATGCCCAATGGCTGCACGACAACAACCGCGACGAGGCCTACCTGCGCAGGGTCATTGCTCCTCTCGAGAGTCTCTTGATGAGCTACAAGCGTGTTGTTGTCAAGGACAGCTCGGTCAACGCCATCTGCTACGGTGCGAAGTTGATGTTGCCTGGTCTGCTGCGATTCGAGAAGGGAATTGAGATCCACGAGGAGATTGTCCTTATGACCACCAAGGGTGAGGCTATTGCTCTCGCCTACGCGCAAATGTCGGCCGTCGAGATGTCTTCGTGCGACCATGGTGTTGTTGCGAAGATCAAGCGTGTCATTATGGAGCGCGACCTCTACCCTAGGAGGTGGGGCATGGGCCCAGTCGCCACTGAGAAGAAGAAGATGAAGGAGGCAGGCACCCTTGACGTAAGACATCCTACCCTGCTTTGAATGCAAGTGCTTTGCTAATAACCCTAGAAATTTGGTCGTCCCAATGACAAGACCCCTGCCAAGTGGAACACCGAGTACAAGGACTTCAACAGGAACGATGTAGACGGCGCCTCCGCACCCGTGGCTCAAACCACATCGACCTCCGAGGTTCTTGCTGCCCCAGCGGTCCCACCAACCGGTCTCAGCTCAGCTGAAGAGGCCGAAGCCGAGGCCGAGACCAACGCTGCCGAGGACGGAGACAAGAAGAGCAAGAAGCGCAAGAGCCGAGGCGACGGCGACGACGAGGCTGACGAGGACAAGGCCGAGCGCAAGCGCAAGAAGAAGGAAGAGAAGGCTGCGAAGAAGGCCGCAAAGAAGGATAAGAGGAAGAGCAAGGGCGGCGATGACAGCGACTCCGACTAAACGATCAATACTTAACCATGGACGTCCGAAAAGCAACCAGCGCTTCAATGCTGTTGCCTGTACAAGCGCTGTACATGCATATCATGTACATGTCATAGCTATTGATACTACTACTCTATCCTTGGATACCAGCTTCTTCAATGTAGCATACGGAAAATGGCGTTAGGGAATTTGGGCATGCCGGCGTTTGGCGCGTCGAAGCTTCTGCGACAGGGGTGGTCGACCACGTGTTGAAGTGCGACATAGCTCCTTGCTAGATATGTTCAATCCACTGTTTAAATCTTTCATGCGTAACTCCTCTTGTGCCTTGACCTGTGGTAGCCGCACGAGATATGCATGTGCACTGTTCGTCGATGAGACCACGTCAAGACTGTTATTGATGCCTGAAACACGCGGTAATTTTACGCCCGATAAACTGTTTACTAATCTTTAACAGTTTCGAGTCGCGGCGAAAAGAGAACGAAAGTGGGTGACGTGATAATGACAAACCAGCTTATCAACAGTGTCGAGAAGTATATCTGCGACTCGATGAGATGATATTTACATTCGTCAGATCTCTATCGACACCTGAACAGCATGGCTACACCAAAGCCAAATGCCAATAACTTCACCAGCAAAGTCCACGTCACATCCTATCCGCACATTTCGCCTTTGAAGCTCGATTTGACAGGGAGGCACGTTCTCATAACCGGTACTGCGTATGCTTCAGGAGTCGGCTATGCCACAGCTACCGCTTTCGCCCGCGCAGGTGCATCCGGTATCGCCATCGCAGACGTACGACCTGTACCCGGCGAGCTAGTCGAAGGCTTAAAGAAAGCCGCCCTGGAAGCCGGCAGAAACGAGCCCCTGATCGTCGCCAGCACAGTAGACATCAGCAGCAGCAAAAGTGTCTCACGTCTCAGCGACGAAGTAAAGCAACAGTTCCGCGGCCGACTTGACGTGCTCGTCAACAACGCAGCAGTAATGGAGCCTCTAACGCCGTTCCTCGAAACAGACGAATCCACATACTGGAATACCTGGGAAGTAAATGTACGCGGCCTGTTCAACATGGCGCGAACCTTCATGCCCATGCTCCTCTCCTCAAAGAACAGCAGCGACGCAGCACATACCCCCGGCCTAGCAACAATGATTAACCTCTCTTCTTCCGGCGCGCTCTCCCCCCGCGCAGGCTCCTCCTCGTATCGCACGTCCAAACTCGCTATCCTGGGGTGGACATCGTCGCTCCAGGCCGAGTACGCGGATCAGGGTCTGCTCACGTACTGTGTTAATCCGGGGGCTATTGCGACGACGATTAGCGAAGGCGTTTTTCCGGAAGAAATGCGCCAGCGGTTTCCTATGCAAAGTGGGTTGCCTGGGGATACTATTGCGTGGTTGGCGGGGCAGAGGAGGGATTGGGTTGGGGGGAGGTATGTTAGTTGTCATTGGGACATGGAGGAGTTCGAAGAGAGGAGGAGGGAGATTGTGGAGCAGGATTTGCTGAAGATGTGGTTGATGGTTTGATCGATCAGTCGCATGGCCTCTGCAAGCAGTCGAATTTCCAAGCGATTCGCACGTTTTCGAATAGACACATGATTCTCATCGCCGTGCATCCATTATCCCAGTGAGACGTTGAGTAATCCGGGCCATCATGGTCATGGAAGCAAAACTGGCGGCTGCGGTAATTTTGGAATGTCCAAGCTGAAGACGTTATGCTTCATCCGCATGAAAAGGCATTGTGGTCGACTAGTTTCAAAAGTGAAGCTGTACGAAAATGGCGGAGCGGAGCACGTGGAGTCAAACAGCGAGGGACAACAATCACGCGTCAAAGGAGGCGCGACAGCTCATTCCCGACACGTCAAGACGGACAATACCCACAGTTAATATCAAAAGGTTTCTAATTTGGTATCAAGGACTATGATGTATGCCCATGCCCATTGTCATTGACGATGTTTTGGTTGAGACATGGTATTGTTGCTGAAGCTTCTCGAAGCTTCTTCTTGTGTTCCCGAGTTGCGCGACAGGGCCCGACGTCACCACTAGCGCCGTTTGACGAGTGGAGAGACATTCGAAGCTCTTGAGCGATAAAAGCAACAGCAACCTCGTCACCACCAAGACGTCTGCTGAACAACTGATTGCGCATTTACGAGATACCTTTCCTCTTTAGTTATTACCGGTCAATATGGTCAAGGAGACTAAGCTGTACGATTCATTAGGTATGTTCGCTAGTCGTGCCCCTCCACCGTCATGCTGGCCGAGGTAGCGAGCAGGGCAAGGTGCTTGAGAGTGGCGAGTAGTTACATAGACTACTGCTAACGTGATATGACAGGCATATCAGAATCAGCGACGCAGGATGAGATCAAGAAAGCCTATCGTAAGGCGGCGCTGAAGTGGCACCCCGACAAGAACAAGGACAACCCGCAAGCTTCCGAGAAGTTCAAAGGTACGTCTTTACCCTTTCTATCCTATTAGATCAGCAGAACGTATATTAACGGTACGAATAGAGTGTTCACAAGCCTACGAGATCCTTTCCGACCCCGAGAAGCGCAAGACATACGATCAATACGGTCTCGAGTTCTTACTACGCGGCGGCGTACCACAGGAAGATGCTGGAGGCCCTGGCGGCAACCCATTTGCGGGCGCTGGAGGCGCTGGAGGTTTCCCCTTTGCGTCATCCGGCGGTATGCCCGGCGGCACACGATCGTTCCACTTCTCGACAGGCGGCGGCGGAAACGGCTTCAACTTCTCCAATGCCGACGACATCTTTGGCGAGTTCATGCGCAACAGCGCGGGCGGTGGTGATGACTTCGACTTCGGTGGCTTCGGTATGGGCGGTATGCCTGGCGGAATGGGTGGCATGGGTGGCGGCGGAGGTGGTAAAGGCGGCAGATTCCGAGGTGGCCGACGAGCTCCGGAACCAGAAGTCACAGTTGTCGAAAAGCCGCTGGCAGTGAGCTTGGAAGAGCTGTACAGCGGCACCACGAAAAAGCTCAAGATCAAGCGCAAGACGTATGATCAGAGCACGGGAAAGCAAAGCACTCAAGATCGAATTCTGGAGGTGCCGATCAAGAAGGGCTTGAAGCCCGGAAGTAAGATCAAGTTCTCCGACGTTGGTGATCAGGTCGAAGGCGGAACACAGGACTTGCATTTTATTGTTTCAGAGGTAAGTCATTCTCATTTCCCCTTGACTTGCATCTCCGAAAATACCTGCTAATGTATGCCGTTAGAAACCCCACGCAATGTTCACTCGCGAAGGCGACGACGTCAAGCACACCATCGAACTCGATCTCAAAGAAGCCCTCACAGGCTGGCGTCGTACCGTACAAACTATCGACGGCAAGCAACTCAGCGTCGGCAGCGGCGGCCCCACCGGCCCCAACTGGACAGAAAGATATCCAAACCTGGGCATGCCCAAGTCAAAGAAGCCATCAGATCGGGGCGATTTCATCGTTGGTGTAAAGATCAAGTTCCCCACAAGCTTGACAAGCGCACAAAAGGAAAAGTTAAAGGAGATACTATAGGGGGACACGGCCGACGGATGATTCTAATTCTCGTATATCTTTCCTCTTTCAATTATTTTGTGGGCTGCTTGGCGAGGATGAAATAGCTCGTATCGAGCGGGATTGGCGTTGGATGGAGTTTTGATATATTTAACGACTTGCCGGGAGAGGAAAGCAGCCAGATGGGAGAAAATCATACTGGTGTAGCTGATTGGGAGCGTGAGGTGGATGAAACATGAAGTCACGCGTTGATGATAGACGAATCTATGAATTGAAATTATTTCAATATTACGCATGTGTAATTGACAATGTGCGCTGGTCGTTGCAGATAGGTACCCATGTTCTGGCACAGCCTGCTTCGACGAAATAGAGAAGGCGCGTCCTGCGGCGTGCGCGTGACGTCAGCTTTGAGCTGCGCTTGCCAGACATGCTTTTTGATCTATCTTCCTCCCTATCTCTATCCTACAACCTTGACAGCTCGACTCTGGGATATGCGCTTTTGGCGAAAGGCATGCTGCAGGTATGTACAGGGGTCATGCAGTACCCCGCTCTTTTTCATGCCGCCAGTTTACTGCGCCGCACATGATGGAAAACCACGGGATCTTCTGCATCACCTAGCAGTATACATTTTGCTCTTTGTTTTCTTCCACCTTCTGCTTTGTTAAGGCTATCGTTCGGCGCTTGGTCTCGATCCTGGGGAGACGATCTCACCAGACGTGTCGCCACCGTTCACACCAATACTAATGCATCAGGAATGCCAGAAAGCTCAGAATGCGCTTACTTTGGGACCTTCCGGGTGGTCTCATATGCACGCCACATACGCTTGGGACATTGCAGAGATTAAGCGCGAGGTAGCTGCTGGCTGTTTTAGCTGCACGTTGGTCCTTGATGCGGTTACTTCCTACTCCAAAATAGATACCCAGCATGGCATTCTCGAGAGCGCGGGCATCAGGGTAAACTATTCAAGCGAAGAGTGCTTCGCACCAACCATTTTGCTACGATACAAAGTCGGTAAAGATGAAGTTCTTAACCCTCGGGACCCTTGGAACAAATATGGTACACAGTTGGAACTGTTTCGTGAGAACGGAAACGTGATACGATCAGCGACTGAACGATTACAACGAGGAACGCATCTTCGCCGTCAATTGCCCTTTGTCGCCACGAAATCTCTGCCATCGGGAGACACATCTTCCAGCCAAGCGCTATACACGCTTGGTGGCTGGATAAGAAGATGTCTGGATCATCATCACGCTTGCCCAAAGCTCCAGCCACACCATCTACCGAAACGTATACTACAGATTGGCAAACATACTGTACATCTTCGTGAAACATTGACAGAAAGAGCCAATTACGCGTGTCTCAGTCACTGTTGGGGCTCAAAAGGGCCTTCTCTCAGACTGGACAAAACAACTCAGTCTCGGCTCTTAGATGGAGTGTCTATCAATGAATTGCCCAAGACCTTCAAAGACACCGTGACGCTGTGTTCCCGCCTCGGTATCAAGTTTGTCTGGATTGACGCATTATGTAGGCTTTGTCCAACAGACGCGTTTGTTCTCATAGTAATATCGTCTAGGTATTGTTCAAGACGACAATGATGATTGGAAAGAGGCTGCTGCCACAATGGCCGATATCTATGAGAATGCTTATCTTACCATAGCTGCGACTTGGGCAAGAAACAGTGACTGTGGGCTGTTTTACCCGGACCCCGATCGATACAAGAGCAGGAAGCTGATCAGTCATGATCTTTCTATCCGGGTGGTACCACCGGTATTTCCAATAGAATCATCTTATACAGACGACAAGCTGGTGGAAGACTTCCCTCTCTTGTACAGGGCCTGGTGCTACCAAGAGCAAGTTTTGTCCCCTAGAATGGTTCATTTTGCTCGCGATCAGGTAAGCAATTAATGCCTTGTTATTCATTTGTGATTAGTACTGACTGACACCTTCCTAGATGTATTGGCAATGCCGAGATCTGTTTCAATCTGAGAGTGGATTGACAACTAAGCGAATGTCCATCAATTATTCGCGCAACCAACCAAGAACAGACAACCCTACAATCATCGAAAACCCGGTCGAACGCTGGCGCAGAACAGTCTCAACGTATTCGAAATTAAACTTGACATACGAAAGCGATCGTCTGTCGGCTATTGCTGCAATAGTAGAAAGAGAAATGCGCGTACGGAAAGATGACATCTACGTCGTGGGCATGTGGAAAACCGATTTCCTCGAGTATCTCCATTGGAAACCTTCAAGAGGATCAACATGGCGTTCTTCAAAGACACAGATACGGCATCCTTCGGACTCCATACCCACGTGGGCATGGCCGTCATCATCAAGAAGTATCGAATGGCTTGGCCTGTCTACCTTGTCCTCAGTCAAGTTGATCGACCTTTCTTTTACTCGCACCAGTCCAGCCCATGTCGGCGATGTCAAAGACGCTAGCATTATCTTGCAGGGCCCTACATGCACAGCGATACTCAAAGATAAAATGACAAACGAACACGACCTGGATTCTAGTGGCGTGGAAATACTTTCCCCTTCATCTACGGATATTCAAAGCGAACATTCGCACAGCTGTTCAGACTTTGACTGGGCGGCCGGGAGCCGACCCGTCCGAGCTGGGGATGATCTTCTGGTCATGTTAATTGGTATGGACAGGTCTGCGCTCAAAGGACGGTCCACGTATACTGGACTCGTTCTCCGAGAAGTCGCAAGTGGTGTCTTTGAAAGGATCGGTTGGACGGGTATTACTTGTTCTTGGCAAGCTCTGCTTCGCTTCAAAGTTTCTTCTTGGGAAGAATATCATGCCACGTATGATAGAATCGTTCGAGAATACGTTGAAGTTTTACCTCTCCGACAGGTAAAGATCATCTGAAGAGCAGAAGTTACTGACAGCTGGTCCTGGAATGATGGTCGCACATGGTATGGTTGTCATGATCTGGATATTTCCTTTCTCTGTGAGCTTTCTATGTTGACTGATATAATTCAAGCAGACGCAAACTAAGATTGGTCGACTAGGATACGAATCTTGGGCTAGACGGACACCAATCGAGGGAGACGAAAGATAGCATAGCTATAAAGAGCTGCTGACGGCGCAAGAAGCCTTGTTCCCGAGATATATCGATCAGCCTGTCCGTTACCGAACATAGAAATACAGTCTCATCTTCCGACGATTTTCCTTCTTATGTTTGTTCAGGACTCTGCTATACAGGGGTGCGCGCTAACAAACACTGACCTTCACCTTGTCTTAACAAGGCCCGTGCACTTGCACTCACCTTGTGTTGCGCTCTTCATATGAGTGCTCTATTTTACTGAAGCTCTTCGATCTTGCGCTGCCATCAAAGTGACATAACTTTGGCACACTCGCAACCACAAGTCAACCTTGCGACCATGGTCATGTCGTTAGGCAACAAACACTAACCAAAAAGGACGGCGTCTAGGACACTGAAGAGGCTGCTCGGTGAGCTACACGATACCGAACGTCCGACGGCCGCATTAGTGAGACAGATCAAAAAACACGCCGCCGTAGCCTCTGGAAGCATCTGTGCAAACTATACCAAACTCAACGGAATTATCAGCCGCCATGAAGCGCTCGTGAGAAAGAGATGGTTAAAAAAGACTCTTTCACAGAGACGCGAATTGTTGCTGGGTGTCACGCCAGAGACGCCAGCAGAACACAACCCGGACACTGTCCTACGAGCGAGACAACAGCTACACAAATCTGGAGCTGGCCCAGAAGTTGCAGAGAACAATTACACCAAGTTTTTTCCTTTCCTAAATCAAGAGGATTTGATCAAGTCAAAGTCGTTGCTGATTTACATAAACGCTCGGGGTCGCAGCTCGCCAAGGAATTTCATTCTTGGTGAACTAGAAATCGGCACCTATAGAAGGATACACAGTCACCACAAAGATCTTGCAGCAATGAGTATGATGTTTTCCCGCAAATTGAATCCTCTCAGCTACGGTCAAGTCGAAGAACCTGGAAAGACCAATCGAACAGACAGTCATGCAGACACTGTTCGGTGTCGGCTGTTATCCGGACTCCAGCTTCTACATGTACAAAAGCGCATTTTGGACTTCTTGGTATCATGCTACAGATGAATATTGCACGACATGACGATGGAAGAGATTCTCTCATCGCCAGTCCAGAACGAGCCACCTTGTTCAGAACTATCCTATCAAGAACACGTCGGGCATACTAGCTTCTCGGAAGCCGCTGTGATAGCACCGTACCGCAATCGGGATATCATCGAGATCAAACGCCTCAGAGACTATTTTGGCACTGCTTACAACGACGTGATCATTTATGGTCTTTGCGTGAGGACCCGGCTTACTTTTCCGAAACGATGATGGACATCTCTGAGCATATGATCGAGCACTGCAAGGATGTCAATGGACGCCTGGATCCATCGCTCGATTCTCCATCCCATCTGTCGACTACCTTGACTAGGCTAGTAGAAGAGGCATATACTAGGGTCTACATGTGGCATGAGCTGTATGCGCGACTTGAAACTCTGGGCTTAGTCTTTCAGAACACTCAATCCAACAAAGAGAGACTGGAAGCTACAGTCAAGTTCCGACCATTTGCTAAGGCGTGTTTTCTTACCATGGCCAGATCGCTTCGCCTAGCCTTCGTCGGGCTACCGACAATGCGCAGTCGCTACATTCGCATTCCAGGAGTGGGACCTTATGGGGTCACACTCTGCTGCAATCGCTGCTTCGGGAGCATGAAAGAGAGCGTTCTCTGGGGCGTGTTCGCTGGTGGTATCATGAGAGGCAGCAGTTCTATCAAGAGTCCCCGCTTCCTTCACGCCATGATGGATCAAATCGACCACCTGGCCCGCAGCGATGCGACTGTCAGAAAGTTGCTCACATCTAGAATCTCAACAGTCATTACGGAAATCTCTGTACTTTCGGAGTGCCTCTTTCGGATCGAGTTGTGGATGGGCACGCCGGAAATTGCGATGCTGGTATATGAGAAGGCCGGTCCCGATTGCAGTCAAGCGCCGTGTCACTGAGAAGAGGACGAAGACGAAGACGAGGAAGAACAGGAAGAAAATCTTGTCTGTGAAGACGAGGGATTCTGTAAATTTATTGACTAGGTGTCTGAAATCGATCATGTTGCCATCCGAAAGGAATTATCGACCTGGTCAATCCCATTCGCGGAAGGCTGAGATATCCCGTCAGCAAGCCATGCAGTGCTGGTAATGTCAAGATCATGTGAGAATCTAACAATCTCGATACGTTCTAGGCAGTCATCGATCTCTTCTTCGAAAACAAGTCTAACATCACTCAGCACGAGGCCATTCAACTATGTCTTAACCAAAGCGGACAGATGCGGCGAACGCCAGCTTGGGTTGCTCGAGATACTGCCAGTTCTTCCACCCAACATCACGAGTATCAGCCATTCTCTGCAGCCTCCCATGACGAATCATTGCAGTTTACCGGCACATTTGACAGACTGGTGGTGTCTGAGAAGACAAAACAGAAAACCAAACACCTCCCCAACTCTACCACGGTATCCGTTGCAGGCATATACAATGCAGAGAAACTGCAAGGCTCGGCATCGCAGTTCACTCCCGGAACGACTCTCGACATTGATTGTTGCATCCACTTTCACAAGCCACATCCTGACAGCGACATCCTATACATCATGGCAAGATGGTTCGGAAGGAGGCTTGAGCGCGTCTACGGCTGGAGTAGCGACAGCTTCCGGCTGGCGTGAGCGCTGAGGTCTTGGAGTAGGGGTGAACGAGCAGGGCATCAGGTTTAGGGGCGTGGGAGGGACTTGTGTATAGGATGTACAGGCTGCGCATATAGTCATTCAGATTTGTAGAGCGCTTGGAAGAAACTGACTAGGAGGATGGAGTGTAATATGCTCGGTATTCTTGAAGATCTGATGCACACCTCATAGCTACCGCTTAGCATCACGAATCCATTACATCATGATTTGCAAGGCCCGATGAGGACTTGCGTGATACACAGTCTATAAAAAAGCACCCCAGTCATGCGCAGTCGCAGCTCTTCCCGTCTACCCCTGATCCTATGTGTGCTTACCTCAATCCCGTGAATAGCTGCCCATCACTCGATGCAGGAGTACTGTAATGGCAATCCCATAGCAATGTCATTACCAGCAAGCCTAATACCATCGACCCAGGTATCTTCAACCGCGTTCTGGAGCTCATATGTGGTAGTCCTAAAGTCGCAAAGGTGATTTAAATACTCTTTCGACAGTCGACTTCCGAGGACGTGATAAGCAGCGCGCACCAAGATCTGCGTTTGCGTATCTATGGTCCGCTCATCTTCGGCAGGGAACCCGACATTTAGCTCCCGAAGGAGCGAAAAAATGATTGTCGGTGAGAGATCTCGGGGTCCTAGGTTCTGGCGTTTGTATACCTCGCCGATATACAGAATCGCAAAGTGCATGAGGAAATACAGCGGTGGCCACTCCCACCGACCTGCTTGCGAACCGTCAGGAGAGACGGTGTAAAGAGACCAAACCGCCTGGCGGAGCTCTTTCCAGGAAAGTACAGGGTACCGGCGCCGAGCCCGAGTCTGATAAAGAATGACAGCGCGCCAAACCGTCATGGGTGGAGGCCTGTCATCATCCTTGTAGATGGTGGTGAGTTTGAGCAATGTCTCGGAGAGACCAGTGAGTGCGCACTCGTCGGGAAAGGAAAACTCGTTATTTCTGATGCGATATACCAAGGGCGAGAGGATCTGGTGCTCATTAACCTGACTGGCTATGTGGATGTAGGGCTGGATTTCATATTGTACATCCGGTTCCTCAGGCACCATATCGAGATTCGTCACTTCGTAAGCTTGGAGAATGGCTTTACTGACTTCGTGTAGCCCTGGGCGCCCATTGGGCTTGTCAATATAGTAAAGAGCATACCAAAGCGCTTCGAGAAACCCATGTCTAACGGACGAGTGTAAGGCGTCCGTGTTATCGTAGTAGTAGCTGAAATCCTCTGTTGGGTCCGTCTCTGCTTGAATCTCCGCAACATTAGCATTTGTTGGAAGATGGGGCGCTTGAAACAATAGACTGCGACACAAGGGGCATGTCCCTTCGGTCTCCTTTTGCTCCAACCATCTCTTCAGACAATGTTCGCCGAACTGATGTCCACATTCTTTGATCTGGATGATAGTGTGCTTGTCTCCAAATGGTTCTCCGCAGATTGTACATTCAGGCGTCTCGGTACCATTCGCAAGGAAACGCTTCAGGGTGGGAGGTGAGTTCTTAGCAGCAGCGGCTAGCATGGTAAGATCCTCTTTTGATTTCCCGGTGAGCTCACTGATGATTGCAGTCATCTAACTAGTATTTTTGTGATCAGTGGCTTGAGTAGTTGAAAGATAACAACTTCTCCTTCCAACTCTGCAATTTATGACCCGACAGTGCGTTCAGGAGCGGCCAACAAAGTTCACACTTTTTGCGCGCCCAACCACTGAAAGAGAGTTTTTTTTTGGTGGTTTTCCAATAACCGAAAATGTTGAAGCCGGAATAATGGTCAATCCATAGCGTTGCGTTGACAATGCGGCCACTGTGAGTGGTGAAACTCCGTACTCTATTCCCCGCCAAACCATGGGAACATTCCGCGCGCAAATCTATGGCCAAATTCGACTTTCGGAACCACGGTATGAGGGTACGCCTTTAGTGGTGGGCCTGTATCTATTGAAAGTATCTCTGCATTTGACACTTGACTGACTAGAGTGTTTCCCTGATTCTCACGGGGGCGATGGGGCACGTACGGCAGCCGAGCGCGAACTGTTGATGGCTGTGATCTGTAGAAGGAGGTGTAGCATGTCGTATTCCCGAAATCTCCGTGCAAGCGCCATCGTGCATAGTGGCGCTGCTGAACCCTTTACAGACGGTGCTTGTAAGAGTCGCAGCCCTGGTGTTGTATTTTCAGCCGTTGTCATTGACGCAGCAGTTATGCATGGCATGCCTAGGTAGATGGTAAGTCAGCTTGAGAACCACTCGAATGGCCAGCGAGCAGAACGCCTTACTTTCCAGGGTTGGAGAGGAAAGGAGCGATGTCGCCTGGGATGCTGGCCGCGTCGGGGAGGTGCTCGCCAACCTTCCCGGCGCCATGCTTGAATCTGTCCTCAAACCCGCCAGGACGGCCGCGACCGAAACCACGGCCCTCGACTGCAACACTGTATGAAGAACGAGTAGCTGATTTGGTGTGTTGCTGATGATACGTACCTCATGGTGGCGGGAGCCAAGGCAGCGTGAGAGAGGTTGAAGAGCATCTTGAAGTTGGTTGGGAGGATCGAGTTATCGTTAATCCAATGTCGTATACGAATGCGCAACGAAAAGGAAAGACGAGGATTACCGCCTAAAAGAGCTTTGTGCCAAGATCCTTCTCACAACTTGAGCATACGGCTATTTTTCATCCGCGGAGATTCCAAAAGTACGACACCACAAGCCATGCCCGGCGACTTGGCGGCCAAAGCAGAGACGCCTCGGCACGCGAAAGCAATGCTCTCATCCCCCTGTTCTTGGGTAGTGTATATCGCGCTGGCAAGATAAGCAATGACAACCCAACGAGGCGTAAATCGCGCGAATCACTTTGGGTTTCGCTGATGCTTGGAGCGGCGTCTTCATGAAGCGTTCGCTAAGATGCACTATGCGCCTAAGATGATATTCGGTATTGTCATGGCCTGTCTGTCGTTCCGCATTGTGGGCTGAGAAAAGCGTTGAATGGGGCAATGGGCACATAGATTCAAGAACTCGGGAATAGAAGCACGGACACTTAAATCAGGATAAAGAATTTATTGTTGACATACAGAACGCCAGACTAACCAAACACCTTCCATGCAACGCTATGCTAGATTTCGACTGGGAATCGATTGTGGATTATGAAGACGCCAAGATTTAGTTGATGGCGTGGCCAGTAGGACCTTGATCAGTGTCTGCAGGCAATTAGCTTTATGCGATAAGAGGCATTTTGAACGACGCGGGTACTTACAGTCCATAGTAACAAAGGCACGGTCTACCTCCTTTAATCCCTCGAGACAGTACTGCAGGGTCTCTGCGATGTCGTGACATCTCCGCAGAGGAGTACTCTCGTTCATGAGTACATCAATTTCTACACAAACACCGTCACCGGCGTGGTAGACCTTGAGACTCTTGAAGCCTTCGACGAGCGGGGCAAAGCGGTAGGCCATGTACATCATCTTGCGTTCTACGCGATCGTTGGCGGCTTCTCCGGTAAGACGGGTAACGTTTTCGAAGCAGGTGCATGCCCAGTCGTAGATGATGAATAGGGAAAGGCCGGCTGCACCAAGAGGATCGAGCCACCAGACGTTGACTTGAGCACCGATAAGAGGGAACAGAAGGGATAGGGTATTGAAGTAGACATCTGTCAAGGTTAGAAACGCAATCCAATCGATACTCAGAGAGACTAACCCGTCTTGCAATCCTGGGCCAAGGCCTGAACTTGGGTTGTTTTGACTCTCGCGCATCCAATCCAGATTGTGCCCTTGACGACGATGGTGGATACCATTGCGAAAATAGCTGCGGGTGGAAGCATGGCAACGCTGTGATCGCCGCTCGGTAGTAGCTTCTTGACCGACTCCTGCAAAATTTGGAGGAAAGAAATCACCATGATGATAGAGAAGACCAAGATACCGATAGGCTCGAGGCGCCTGCGACCAATTGGAAACTTCTTACGAAGGCTTTGAAGACGCCAGCCTACGAGCTTGTTTGTAACCCAAATGATGACGGTGCAAAGCAAATCAAGGGCAGAATCCACGAGGGATGCGATCAAGGACAGAGAGTTTGACCAGATAGCGGCGACACCCTTGGCGGCGAGTAGAAGTATATTGACCAGGACGTTGATCTAAACAGTATCAGCTTGGTTTCCTAGCGCTTACGATTCCAAACTCACATTGATCGCCCATCGTACGTGCTTCGCAGACTTTCTCCGCTTCTCGCGCTCCTCTTCGGGTAGAAAAGGTTCTAGGTCCTCTCCACTGCTACCCAGAGGCCCTCTGTCTTCGGCAACGCCATCGTGATCGGGGTCTCGCGGGTTCATACTGTCGACAATGTCGTCGGCGAGCGAGGATACGACCATGTCGACCTCTGCCCAATCGTCGAGGCGGTCATTCTGCGCTTCGTAGAACTGGCGTACTTTTTTATTCTTGATGCTCTTGAGCTGCAACTAGCTGTTAGCGCGGGGATTGTTGACTCTCGTCTGGAGACATACGCTTTCTTCGCTTTTTCTATAGATCTCGAGCGCATCGTGGTCGACATTGTCAATCAACTGCCGCTTCATGTCATTGGCGCGGTTATCCTTCAAGGTCTGCTCAATAGCATCGCGGAACCGCTGCTTCGGCTTGACTGGGTTGATAGCTCCATAGCCGCTCTCCAAGTCGACGCGCTGGTACTTGGAGAATTGCTCGGAATTGCCGTAGCTGTTGACATTTCCGTTGCTGTCGTTGCTGCTGAGCAGATTACGTCTGCTACCGACCATGGTTGTGTACGATAAGAAGCTGGCGGAGCTTCTGGGGGATGTGTTGAAGGGAGGATGAATATGGGAAAGGAAGAAGTTGTGCTAGCTGAAGAACAGCACACGAGACGGAAGACGCGACGCGCTGTCAAACCAAGGCACACAAAAGTCGAGACTCAGAGAGGCGCATATGCGTAATAGCGTGCGAGAGCGCATCATAAATTGGGGTCGCTAAACTAAGTACAGTCATGTGCCTGCATGAATAGCGAATTCTTAGTAGAGCTTGCGTTGGCTTGGGTCAAATGGCCATGAAGGGGTGCCATGACATCACCCGATTAGCGTCGCGTGGAGAAGTCGCGATCCCGGCCGCTCCGTGTCCGGCATCATCGACTTGGCAGGTACCGTCACACGCATCTCTCATCTCTCATCTCTCCACAATATGAAACAGCCCTGTTCCATCACACAACACGCGCTTCTCATGCCTTTCTATTCCAATCTTCAGCGCAGTGGAAGAAATTCGCGTCGAGCGACGAGACCTTGATCTGACGTCAGGCTCAAAACCTGTTGCGTCCTCCAACACCAGCGCCGTTGAAACACACTCCGGCCTTCTGCAAAGGCTCATTGTGCCGAACAACCGGAAGTCAGCCAGTACCAACCCTTCGGTACACCTTCCTCGAATCAAACTAATGCACCGTTGTATCCGGTTTCCGTCTGGAATGCAATGCAAATCCCATACCCATCGAGTTTTGCATATCTACCGCTGGCTGGCATCCTTGGCTTTGGATTGGATCCCCGGCCTTAGCACCATTAGCCCGGTACATGTCGAACATCGTCATTACTCCACCCTTCAGTTCGCAGCTCTTCGACGACACGCGATGAAAGAAATGATTCTCACGACCAAGTAGTGGGATGGCACATCAGCCAGCCAAGACACAAAAGGCGACTTGGTAGGCCCGCAAGCCTTTTTAGCCGCTTTACATAAGCATGCCCCACAGCTCCTTCGCAACTTCTTCCCAAGCTGGCCGCCGTGCACGTGATAGGGGAAGCACAAAGTTCGCCTAACCCATTTCAAGGCTTCGTATTCATAACCACATATAAATACGCATCCGTCTTTGTACCTCGCGAATCCGAAGCGTCCAAACCACCCGTCATGGCACCACCAACAACACGTGACGGCCGCCAAAATAATGGCGCACTGCTATGGTTACTGGCCGCACTTGCTGCCCTCGGCATGTACACCATGCGCATCACGACTGCAATGAACGGAATCCCTGTTGATTTTCTGGAATCCATTCAAGCAGGAACCCTAATCGATGGCTCACCAATCAAGAAAGACTACACGGGGTTTCAGCTTCTGGACGAAGGCTTGTCCTTTTTGGTCGCTGCGTTTCTTTATGGACCAGCAGGATGGAATGAGCCCTATTACTGGCAGCAGATTCATTTTCTGCCACAGATAGTGCCTATCATCATGGTGATGACTGTCGAAGCGTGTCGAGAGCGGAATCAAAGTAGCTGGCTCAAATAGTGAGTTTTGAGCGAAAACAGATGAACTTGCGGAAACGAACAGACATGCTAACAGCTTCACAGTACCACCATCTGGGCCTTTGTTTACCAAAATGTTGGAGGTGCCGTCATCATCACGATTTGGTGGATCCTTTTCCATCGCATGTCGAATCCAAACTCGTACTACCAGAGCGGGCGCGAAGTTTCCCTATCGTATGCGCGTATGATCCTCCCAGGGATCGTCCTGTTCTACGTCATCCCCACCTTTGCGATATGGCTTCCGGCAGACAAAAGCCTGTCTACACTCCAATCTGTTTTGGCGTTCTGGCAGTTCACACCCCTCTTTGTGAACATCCCGCTCTGGCTCGTCTCTCTCACCTGCTCTCCTGCTACTACTCCAAAAACCAAAAATTCCGACGTCTTTCACCTGAGGATGCTTTACGCGTTCTCGTTCGTCCTATCCGTGGCGGTTCACTGGTATACCATCTACGGTATTTCCGTGTCTCCAAATCCCGATGTCAACTACGCTAGCGTCTTCATCCCCAGTATGCACACCTGGGATAGGGATATCGCATGGGGCTTGCTATGGATCTTTCAGTGGGACTGGGTCATTTTTGCATTGACGTATTTCATCGCTGCTTGGGTTGCCGTGTGCGATGTTCAGCGGGCGAAGAAGGGAGAAGCTTCGCTAGGAAATATATTTGAGAGCTTTCTTTTCCTCATGGCGATCACTGTCGTTGGTGGTCCGGGCGCCGGTCTTTCTGCGGCCTGGTATTGGAGGGAAGGCAATTTGGCTGCAATTGAGGGTGGGTCAGCGGCCAAGAAGGGACAGTAATGAGCCTGGCGCAAGTAACGCACGCTCGGAATCCAGATATGCTGTGTCAGAGTCAAGGCGCAGACTGAACGACACCCAGGAAGATACGAAGTCAGGTTTATGACTACGGTATTTAATTTGAACTGTCCTGTCATGGTCTTCGCAAAACTTCCACAAATACCTCCTTCAATTCCTTCAATAGAGGTGAATTTAGTACCTTTTCCCAATCATCCTCTAGGACAGCTTCCAAGGCCGCAACACTGATCTCGACGAGCTTCCTGGTTTCCTCCTCGTCTGCCCATTCAACTCGAGTCGGCCAGAAAGCAACATGAACCGCCCAATGCACTACCATCCTTCGAGCCCATGCCTTGCCAGGCTGCTTCGCGTCCACTCTGCCCTCGATGTACGCTCGTAGAAAAGCCGGAAGCAGACCCCTCCCGCCCCGAAAGCGGTCGAGAAGGAATGCCTCGGCGGAAAATTGTGCCACATCAGTAGCTGTGATTCCACGCCGTACCATTTCCCAATCTACAATCGTTAGCTCGACCGCTCCACTCTTTCGTGGCCGCACAAGCACATTGCCAGGCCAAAAGTCGCCATGACAGACGCTTTCGTCGTCCGTGGCGAGTAGACTGCCAAATTCATCGTTGACGCGATGTGCGAGTTGGGCATCATGGCCGAAGAGCTCAAGCGCCGTGTGCAGCCCGTTGTACGAGTAGCGATAGATGTTAACCGCGATATCATTGTTCTTCTTCGCGCTCCCATCCAGCTCCGGTAGTTCAAGCAAGTTGCTTTGGAAAAACGTATGCAATGACACCAGCCAGATTGCCAGCTTCTGCCCAATATCTGCCATGTCGAGCTCGGTGTCTGTGAAAGCTTCCTTCAGATTGCGACTCCCGCCGTCTTCAATCTCGAGCAGCTTTTTCTCCGGGTCATAGCTCAGGAGCTCTACTGCGTGTACGGCCGTCTGTGATGGGCCGCGCCCCAACACCAGTTTCTTGCGAGAAAGCGCGCCAAGAATATGCGCTTCGTAGTCCATGCGTGCAGGGTCAAAGGCAAAATCTTTGTTGCTGTGCAGGTAAGGCGCCGCGTGCTTGAAGATGCTAGTAGAGCCATCCTGCCTGGTTGTGCGATAGACGTAGTTTGCAGTGCCTCCTGTGAGTAGTTCCACGCTGGTGTTTCCTGGTCGCGTCGCTGCAAGGTAGTCGCGAAGGCCTTGCTCGGTGGTGAAGTTGTAGAATGATGTCATATTGTACTATTTGCGACAGCGGAGTCGTACAGGCAGGCTGTACACCTTTTAATACCTCATTGTAACTTCGCGTGTCCCTAAGCTTTCTCGTTGATGTTAAGACGCTCATGGTAGTTTAGCGGTAGGCTCATAATGAGTCATGCGCCAAGGAGAGCTGAGTGAAGGCGCGCGAAAGGTGGTGGATGAAAGGAGATAAGCGTAAGGTGGGGCGGTCTAGACTGAGATCGGTGCAGTCTGAAATCACACCTTCCCTGAACCTTCTGTCTGTCACGTTCAGCAAACTCACAAGAAACTCCTGTGATTGACTCATCCATGCGTATTTTTCAATGCGCAATGTTGCTCACCAACGCACCTCTCGCGTCCTGGATATCATGATCCCCACAAAAGCTATGAATAGCGGCAAGCGGTTGGCCTTGAACGGCTTGCTACTCTAATCAGGTCAGAGTACAACAACCATAGGGTACCAAATCATGGGTTTATATTGCAGCGATTCCATTTCTGACTGACCGGTTCGCCGTGTGTTACACGAACCCATGCATATTTGTCATGTGCAAAGCCAAACCCCGCTCAGAGCTCACTTATCACACATGTGCCTCTCCGCAACCTCTTCGACTCCCATTTATCATCCAGCAGCCACCTACAATAATCAGACTACACATCTAGCGTCAAAATGGGTGCGGACGGCGATGATATCAACTTACTAATCGAAAAATTGAGTCTGGGAAGAGGCGGGGACCAGAATGGCGACAAAGGAGATGGTAGCGCGGAAAGCAACTTATCGACTCGCCTAACGCCGTCGATTCAGGAACTGTCCATCTCAACCCATGCTATTGCCTCTTAGGTACAGTCCATCCTGTCATCGACTGGCGAGTCGGCGCATGTGGATATTCGAAAGTTCGCTGAACTACGCGTACTTCATGAGCAAATCATGGAGCTCGCGGATGTCAAATTGGTGCTCGCAAAAGCTACTGAGCCTCTTATTGGCTTGATGGAGCGCTCTGTGACCCGGCATCTTGAATCTCTTGCTAACAGTGGATCCACAACTTCTGCTCGATCTACAACTCGGAAGCTCTTCTCCCATTTCGATGTGAATATTAGAGAAATTGCTCGGCGAGCTCTTAGCGAAACCATACCTCAAGATGTGTTGTGGAAGACTGCGGGGGAATGTTACAAACAAGCAACAAGCCCCTTTGGATGTCTCCAGGCTGATGACTGTTTCACACCACTTGAAGAAAACCAGTCGGGATCGCCATACGATTTCGATTCTCAAAGCGATGATTACAATGATTCCGAAAGCCTTCCGGATATAAGTGGGGTTTATACGACAGCCTTTGGGGTCAACGAAAGGCGCAAACGCGAGACTCAAAGAAGAACACGCAAGATTTGGGCGGACTTTTGGGTCAGGATACTCCACATGTCACCAGGAGGACCGAAATTGTTCTATCCGCTAGCGACTGGAGATATCCATGTCTCTCGTCTTAGTGCCATAGCGCCGTATCTGTTCCGAGTATTCGATGAAAACAGTTTGGGGACAAATGACCATCATGTGATAGCATCAGTAGCGAGCGAGCGTTAGTCAGCCAGAAACCATCGAGTTGAAATTCTGAGCATGGAAAGATCCAGTGTGGCAAGAGCACTGTACGCTCATCTGAAACCATGTTTCTATGAGGAAACGCCAGCAAGCAACCTGATGTCTTGGACGAGCTCATTCCTTTTCGCCGTACAATACGCGGTGTACAAGTTCCTATGCAACGTCCCACTTTCCGAGATTGAGATATGCATAATCGATACACGAAAATTCCCTCGTGGTCAGTTTGCGCGCGATATCCCGTTGCTCGAAGCATATCTTCCTGCCGCGGAAGCGCTGAACGAAGAAATGCCAGAATTTTTCAGGTTCCGTCTAGATCGAGACGACTTCTACAAAGGCAAATATCTTTCCCGGGGAACGGTCAATCATGCAGGTCGTTCCTGCTTAGTACCTTTCAGAGAACTGAAGGAGGCTGGCCTCTTCAAGCTGTACCCAGAATTCAGAATCACGCAGATTCCACCCCAATGGGCCAAGCGTGTGCGAGACTTGCGTGAAGAGTGGTCACTCGAGAAAGGAACGACAGATGAGATTCGGTATGCGCTTGCGATTGCGCGGCAATGCTTTCAATCGTTTGATCGAAGCGAGATGGCTTCCATACTCCTGGCTTTCAAGGCCCGCAAGTTGTCGAGTGAGTATCTAAATCTCTTCTTGTTCACATAAGCCCCTAGACCTTGGGAATATTTGACTGATTTATATATCCCAGGCAAGGTTAACCCTCCCAGCCGGGATCCACCTTCCTGGGTCAACAAACCGGTCGAGGTTAATCGATATTGGAGCATCGGTGAGACATCGGGATCGTCAGGATTAGTGCCACGAAATAGTTCAAATCCCATACTAAGGCCATACCGTAGGCTGCGAGAGATGTTTGAACAGGCTTCACATGCTTCGATGGGGATATGAATCAGGCTAGGTGTTGAGTAGTTCGTCACCAGCAGAGGTATTTCCAAAAATTGACGGCCATGGTATATCATCGGCCACATTCTGAGTCTCAAGTACACAAGGTATCGGAAGCTTCAGCTCTTAACTACTGCATTACGATTGTACATCTCATTCCGAAGCTTTTGGTCTCCACTGTATCCCATTACACTCAACCCTTCCTTCCTTCCTACAATAGCAGACTAGACATGTATGGAAACAGTAACGCAGCAGGTTACCGGCTTCATCCTTACATTCAATCTTTCCCTTGCACGAAGCAGAACTTTGTTAGGGGCAAGTACAATGGAAGCATTCAAAGCTTCGATCAACGTAGTCAAACATGCAGGCGCCTACATTGGGAAGGCACGAATGCACAGCTTCGGAAGGCGGAGCCGTAGCAACATCATACTTGAAGTTATTTGCATCCAACATGTTCTGAAAGACTCAAGATCCAAGCTTCACGTCACCATGTCGACAGACCTTTCAGCCAGCGCGCTCTTCAACGTTAACGGCATGGTAGCCGTCATCACGGGAGGCGGATCAGGTACAAACATAGTCTGACCTTGCGCAAAGCAGAGAGAACTTAAACTTACCACTGAAAACACACAGGTATCGGACTGATGATGACCAAAGCACTCGCAGCAAACGGCGCAAAACGCATCTACATCATCGGCCGCAGAGAAGAGGTACTACGCTCAGCCGCCGCCAGCATCGATCCGTCCATCGTCATCCCCCTCACGGGCGACATAACCTCTCTAGACTCCCTCCTCGCAATGGCCCAAACCGTCGAGGGGAAAACGGGCTACATCAACCTACTCGTCGCAAATGCCGGCATTATGGGTCCCAAACCCCTCAAAGCAGGGCCAAGCGACGCCGGTGCGCCCTCACTCTCAGACTACAGAGCGCACGCGCTGGGGACGCCCATGGCTGAGTTCACGCAGACGTACGCGGTCAATACAACGGGTGTGTATTATACTTGTCTCGCGTTTCTGGAGCTGCTGTCAGCTGGAAACACGCAGTCGGCACAGCCTGCAACAACACCAACGACGTCACCGCCGCGCTCTCACGTCATCGCTACATCCAGTATAGCGGGTTTCTCCCGCCTGCCCGGCGCGTCGTTTGCGTACAATAGCAGTAAAGCTGCAGTCACGCATATGATGAAGATGCTAGCGACATCACTGGCGCCGTATGATATCCGCTGCAATGTGCTTGCGCCCGGGGTGTTCGCCTCTGAGCTTACCGTGGGGATTGTAGCGGGCCTGGATCCAATGGGCAGTGGGAGAGTAGACAAGTCGGTTGTGCCTGCGGGGCGGTTGGGGAGCGAAGAGGATGTTGCCGGGACGGTGCTGTGGATGGCGAGTCGGGCAGGGGCGTATTTGAATGGGACTGTGGTTGTGGTTGATGGGGGGAGATTGGGGGTGTTGGCTTCGACGTATTGAGGGGGTGTATCGTGAATGTTAGTCTTTCCAACGCTGCCATACCCCTCGTCATCTAAAATTCATGTCACATGTTACTAACATTGTTGTTGAAACGTTAGCTGGCAACTGGAAATAAACATGTCCTTGTGCATGTACCTGAGTGACGCAAGAGCAAGCCCAAACCTCACACTAAGACACGCGCGCGCCGTGCCGTGCCATCCCTGCATCTTTTGCGGAGTTGAAGCCACACCTCCGAAAGGCCAACGAGGACTCGATTCGTCTCTAACCACGCAATGTGCGCGTGCTGATGCCACGCGACCATGCCTGCTCAACCACACAGACTCAATTCCAATGAGCTACTTAATAAACCGGGGTTTCTGGGCGCAGCAGCGCGCTTCTGGCAGGTACGCAAGCAGCTCCAAGAAGCCGTCCGTCTCAATATATTTGAATGGAGATGCTAATACAAACCTTTTTAATAATCAGCGCTCTTATGCTTCGGATTATGTAGGCATAGCGATTCTAGTGTGCGGGTACATACTGGTACGTATGCAGCAGGCCAGAGAAGAAGGGAATAAGAAAGAGAGAGAGAGAGAGAGGGCGACACAACATCTACTCGAAGAACCGCCCATCAGACTAACAATACAGGCACAGATACAGTTCCTCGCCGAGCCCTTCCACCGCATGTTCTTCCTCGATAACCTCGCCATCGGCTACCCGCACGCCACGCACGAGCGTGTCCCTGTGTCCTGGCTCTTCATCTACGCGGGCGCCGTGCCCCTCGGCACGCTCATCGCCTGGGCCCTCGTGCTGCGCCCAGGGACACACAAAGCCCACGTTACGCTGCTCGGGTGGATTATCAGTATGATCCTAACAAGCTTCATAACAGACGTGATTAAGAATGCGGTCGGACGTCCCCGCCCCGATCTCATCGCGAGATGTAAACCTGCGCCTGGCACGCCGGCACATCAGCTTGTTACGTGGCAAGTGTGCACTGAAACGGATCACCACGTGCTGCATGACGGGTGGCGCAGTTTCCCTAGCGGACATAGCAGTTTCGCCTTCAGTGGTTTGGGCTACCTCTCCCTCTTCATCGCAGGCCAATGCCACGTCTACCGTCCGCGCGCCGATCTCGCCCGCGTGCTCCTCGCTCTCGCACCCCTTCTCGGCGCCGCGCTCATCGCCATCTCCCGGTGCGAAGACTACAGGCACGATGTTTACGACGTTAGTGTCGGCTCCGTCCTGGGCATGGCCGTCGCCCATTACACCTACAGAAGGTATTATCCCGCCCTGAGAAATAGGCTGTGTGCGACGCCTTTTCCTAACCCTGCGGATGAGAAGGCGTGGGGGAAGATCAAGGGCGACGAGGAGAGTTTGAGGGAGGTGCAGGAGTTTGAGTTGAGTGATTTAGAGGAGGGGGGTGCGGACGAGGATAGGCCGTTGAATGCGGGGAGGAGGTAGAGTGAGTGGTTGCCGAGGGTGCTTTCTGAGGCCCTGGATTAATCAAAGTTTTCGTATAGTGGTGCTTGCTTGGGAGTTTTTTTTTGCTGTCTATCTTACTGCTCCGTTATGGTGGTTGGTCCGCTCCGGTGATATGATATTCAGGTAGGCACAGCTTCATCGGTGTTTACTTATGCTGGTAGGTTTCCAAACGCTCAGCTTACTACGTGTGATTGTTCTTGCTTTGGACTCGATGACGGCCCCATGAGGCTGCAATCAATAAGCAGAAAAACTCGAGGCAAACGAGAAGACAGCGAGGTCCAACTAAAGCAATCATTACCCATCATCCAACCCACAAATCGACAACACCGCCAACACCGCTTCAAAGCAGAAAAAAGCCGACATTTCCAACCCTTTTCACCACCTTTCACCTCCCAGCATGCCAACTCTTCCTCCCAGTAACCCATTTAAAACTTGCACACCAACCCTCCACCTCCCCCCGTTCCGAACGCTCAACATACTCTTGAATCTCTCGCCGCGCCATTTCAACATCAGCACTCAGTTCCTCGACCGTCCACACCCTCGTCTTACTACCCCACTGCGTCAATAGGCGCAAGCAAAGCGGCTCAAACAACTCCATGCCCAGCACAAACATCATCTTGCCGAGCGACTTTTGCTTTTCATCCCCTGCCCACTGTCCCACGGGTACATTAATATGGGTCGTTTGTACATCTTCGAAACCTGCTTCTTCCAGGTAGCTGGGGTGCATGTAAAACAGACCAAGTGGACGTCCAGATCTAAACGACGCTTCCATGATAGCGACGTAGAGTCTGCGGAGCGTGGGCATGGGGATGCTTGTCAGTGTCACGTTTTCAGGTCCTGAGGGGACTTGGCCGAGGTCCCAGTCTGCGAGCTCAATCCAGCCGCCTGGTGAGAGACTCTTGTGGATTTCCGCGAAGACTTCTTCCCAGTGGGTGAAAGTGCCCTTCATGTTGCGTAGGTGGATGAGGTCGAAGGTATCGCTGAAGTGCCATCCGGGTTCTGGCCGGGGCGTAAGCGTGGTGAGTTCGATGGTTAGGGATTCCTCGGATAGAGTCGATTGGCTTCCTGTATCACTCAGCGCAGCTTCGGGCTTTATTCTTCTCGGTTGCGCAATTGGGTTCCGGTGCTTCATGGTGGTGGCTAGGTCGATATCTGCAAGCTTCTTGACTACATCTTCGACGTTGGTTTCTTGGCCCCAAACGTCTAGATCGTCGAGTTCCCACGTCACCCTAGCGTCACCGAGCGTGGCCTCGGTAGTGTCGATGTCCCATTCTATCATGTCGATTCCGACAACCTCTGCATGGGGGTATTCTTGTGCCATGGCGACAGCCCAGTGGCCAGGCCCTGTGCCCAGATCGAGGATCCGGCGCGTGGACGGTAGTAGCTTTGTAGTCGTTAATCTTCCCTGGAGCACCCGAACGAATATCTCATGTTGTAAAGATAGACGATCTTGCTCTCTAAAGTCGTTGTTCGGCTTATATATGCAGGGTAGGTAGTACGTTTCATTGCCGTACATCCGACCATTTTCATGTGTATATTCCAGATCATGAGAAGCAATGGTGCGAACAGAGCGACTACGTTGGTTAGCCGTGCTCTTTGTGTTGTACGTATCATGTCTACTGGGCGGAGGCCTTAGTTGTTTGCGCTTGTGAAGCAGAAATGCTCGATACAGAGATATAAGAGTAAACACAAACATACTTTGACTCGATCGACGCTGAGCTTTCCGAGTCAGCTCGTGGGCGTTTGAGTGGAGCGCCTGTGTGAGGGGCAACCACATCTTCGGGTTGTGGCGGTCCCTCGTCCATGGTCTCGGAAAGCCGCCTCAAGGTGGCCTAGCAATTCGTGTCAAGCAAGTCTAGCGAGGAAAGATTGCGTGATAGAACAAGTAGATTGCGGCGTCTTTTCATACGCGCCGCGATCGCACCACTCTAAAAGGCGGGTGCCGGAGCCTGACGTTGTGCTAAGCGATGATCGCTTGATGATGGGGGGAGGCGCATATAACCTGGGTATATGGGGCTTACAGAAAGTGTTAAACTTCAAGCGTGAGAACCAGGTTCGCGACTAGTAGCTTGGTGAATGGTAGTACGGATCGCGCCGCGGTTGACGCGATACTCGCCGGTACACCAGCACCACAGTTGTTGTTAAAGGCGCATCTATGAGAACGCGATCAACAGCGATGGCTTGAGGATGGCCAAGCAACGGTCTCGACCGGAATCTGATGCCAGGATGTGGAAGACCACATGAACGCCGTGTGTACCCTGCTGCATACTGGCTGCTGACCATTTTGACCTGACAAAACTCAATTACCACATTCCAGCGTCAGACGATAGAAGCCGCCTGCGCTCGGCCTCCTGGCTATGCGATTGACGGAGACAAGCGTTGGTCCTGGAGAGACCTTTGGCGGCATGAAGGTGTCCATCGTGACGTTGCAGTGCAAGCTCCGTGCTACGTGTTCGCAGGTATTAGTGGGTGAAGAGGAACCTAGTCCCTGTTGTGGGCGTGCAGGCGATCAAGGAAGGCAGTAGCCCCGTGTCGGCATTAGAGTGAAGCGGGCTATGTTGATTATACGAAAGTGAGCAGAAGTTCAAGGGTCCTGGCTTTGGGCTCGACATCCATTTTGGCGTGGGGCATGTTCGGTGGCTCCGACGGCGTAGCCACTCTGTCGGAGCCACACGGTCTAGCCGCGTGGGATTTCTAGCCGATCGTCCCAGAGTGTCGGAATCTGTTTCATGGTTTTTGGCATCACCAGAGACTGTGTGCCGTCTGCGTAGATGCGCGCTCCGTGGTTTGCCAAACCTCCTCGAGAACATCATCAGAAGCATTGTAGATCGCCACTATACGCTGAGACGCTCAGCGTTCAGGCTCCACGGAACTGACTCATTGCCAGCTGCATCTGATCCTTGGACATGCATCGGATGGTCGTCCGGTACGCCGGGGGATGGAAACTCCAAAAGCCCGGGTCACCGACGTGATAGATACGTGTGGATCACCGGAATATCCTTTGCAATTTGGGAAATGTGTCCCTGTTTACTACCTCTGCCTACGCGTTTAGCTCGTCTCCATGATGCTTAGGGGCATTGATAAACTTCGAAGAGCCGTTTGAGGAAGGAGATCGACACAGCCATCCCGCAAATCGGCCAATTCTGCCAGAGAATGAAGCCGCGGAACAAAGTGCTTAACGTATGTGCCGGATGACCCGGGATACTGGGTGTAAGAGGGGTGAGGTAGTCGGTTCTGTGTATGCCACTGGCTATTGATATCTAGCTGTACCGCGTTGGCACATACAAGACATGTGTGTAGGCATGTGGATGCAAGCGAGCATGGCGTTTTTAGAAAAGTGAGGCTGAGACGCAGTGCATGAAATATATGAGAGCTGTATGTTTGCAGCAAGGGCATTTGATTCATCACGTCATCAGAGGAAAGAGCAATGGACAACATCGAGTGAGCGCGTTATGAAAGCACACACTTGGTCCAGTAAGATCGATGCAAGTGAAACTAAAAACCTCGTCTAGCGGGTATTACATTGCGTCTCGAAGGAATAGGAGCTCGTGGATTGAATATCTGATACAACTCTTACTCTACCTCTTGGCCCTCAAACTTGGGTAGTCGCTTTGCGACATCTGACCACTGCTCTTCACCCTTTACAATATTGGCGATAGCCTTGGCGATCTCATCTAAGCTAGAGCGAACTTGCTCTGTGGTGTCTCGGTCGCGAAGTGTGAAAGTGTTGTCCTTGACAGACTGGAAATCGATGGTGATACCGAGAGGGGTACCAAGCTCATCGTTACGCTGGAAAAGTTAGAATCTCATCTCAGTGGTAGTGGAGGCATGACTCACTGCGTAGCGCTTGCCGATTGATGCACCGGAAGCATCAACACGGTTGGAGATACCGAGCTTTCGTAGCTTGTCCTTGAGCTTCTTTACGAAAGGATCAAAGTCGGGATTTGAGCTGAGTGGAACGATGAGCACCTTGGTTGGCGCAACAGCTGGGGGGAAGGACAGAACGGCACGGGCTTCGTCCTGCTCGCGAGTCCAGTAGACGTGCTCGCATAGAGCCTGAGTCCGTTAGTAAATCTCGACGTCTGTCAGAAGCAAGGTACTTACATAGAAGATGCGGCCAATACCGAATGATGGCTCAATGACATTTGGTGTGTATTCCCGCATGGTCTCTACCCTAGTGCGCTTCTCGATGGTGATGAGCTCCTTTGGTACCTCGACCTTGCCATCACCAACTTCGGGGACATCGATGACAATCTTACCCTCCTTCTCCAAGTCTAGTGATAGCTTCTCACGCAAATCTTGCGATAACGCCTCGATGGCTGCTTCGACAGTCTTGCCGTCCTTTTTGAACTTGGGACCAAACTTCTTCTTGTCAATGTCGCATTGCCACTCCTCAACCTTCAATGGCTCCTTCCTTGTCTCGCGGACAATCAGGGGCGCGCCAGTCTTCTTCATGTGTACGGAGAGATCGTATGCGCTTCGGTCGGCACAGCCAACACACTCGATCCAGCCGTACGATGTAAGCAGCTCGGCGTCCCAGCAGTCTGCCGCGTAATGGGCCATCTCGTTCGCCATGTGTTGCCTGAATCGGATCTTCTTAGGGTCGACACCAATCTTGAGGAGGAACAGCTGGATGCGAGCCAAGAAGTAACCGAGTGTCTCGTTGTCCACCAGACCAGTCTCTACAGCCTTGCCAATCTTTGTGGTCTCGACCGTAGTTTTACCAGAGAGCTGAACGTCGCGGTTCAGCAGCTCAAGCTCAACATCCTTGACCTCCTCGAATCGCGGGTGCTTCTTGCCGCCCTCGGGGTCGACAAAGTGTTCAATCTCGGCCATGAGGAACTCGCGCACACGTAGCAGACCCTGGCGAGGAGAGATCTCGTTACGGAAGGACTTGCCAATGGAGGCGGATGCAAAGGGCATTTGCTGCATGTTGTGGTCCAGCAACTTTTGGAAGTTTACGAATTGACCCTGGGCGGTCTCTGGTCGTAGGTAGGCGGGCAGGTTCGAGGAGGGGCCGATGGAGGTCTGGAACATGAGGTTGAAGGCAACCGGAGGCAAAAGCTCGCCGTTGGTGGCAGGGTTCTTGATGTCGTACTTCTTCATCAAAAGACCCAGCTCCTCGCCGTTGTAGTTGTCAATCTTGGCCAGCACCTCTTCAATCTCCTGGACCATGGAATCCTCGAGCTTGATAGCAGCAATGTTCTTGACCTTCTTCTTTTTCTTCTTGGGGTCCTCCTCCTCGGCTTCAACCTTTTGGCCGCGAGCCTCCTTGTCGCCCTTTAGTCTGGCCTCGAGCACCTCCTCGACCAAGTGATCAGCTCGGAAGATCTCGCCAGTCTTGGGGTCCTTGCACATCCAGTCGGCAAACTTGTCCACGTGACCGGATGTCTTGAGAACCTCGTGTGTGGTGAGGATGGTGGGGTCGACCTTCAGCATGTCCTCCTCCAGCACAAAGTGTTCCCGCCATATGTCGACAATGTTATCGGTGAGGGCGGAACCGGGAGGACCGTAATCGTAGAGACCGGCGACACCGCCGTAGATATCGAATGAGGGCGCATAGAAGTATTTGTGCTAGAATTGATGTTGTGAGTATACGTGACTTGTCGTCTTCAGCAGCACTCGTACCTTCATGAGCTGCTCGAAAGCAGTGCGCTCAAAGGGCTTGCCCTTGTACGTGGTAGTATCACTCGGCATGTCAGGCTTCTTGCGCTGTGGCTTCTGGTACCTGAAGTGTGGTGGTGTGGACGAGAAGTGCTTGGTGGGATGAGTCGGCGGAGGTGGGGCACGATATTGGACTGGTCTACGTAAAGAAAGCCGCAAAGCAGATTGAGGGACGCGCAGCAAAGTCTGAAGGCGGCGCATATATTACGAATCCTCTTGTATCAAACAAGAGAAATTAGCGAGCGAAAGGGAATCAATATATTTACAGATGGCCTACAAGTCTTGCGATTCATGCTGGAGCAGCTCCAGCATTTGGAAATGCTGCCGATGTGTGACGCGCCAAGATTACGGCAAAAGCATAGGCCGCTGCCCCACAGAAAAGTTGTGAAGGCTTGCCGACTGCGCGACGACTTGCGGACCTCCGAATCCCCCAACGAGCGCCATATCGCCCACCAAAGGATAAGAGGCGCAGAAGGCAATATCTAAAAACAAAATGACGGCCCCGAAGAACATTGCCTCTGGCTTCAAGCCCAAGAACAAACTCCGCCGACAGGCCGCCCATCTTTCCATCAAGAAAGCGCGCGAATCGGAAAAGCGAGACAACCGACTCCGTCGCAAGCGCGAGGAAGACAAGAACCCGGCGTTGCGCGAAGAGCGACTGGCAAACAACAAGCCAACGACCATTGACGGCAAGCGAGTGTGGGATGAGCCAGTCGGCGACGAGGAGGATGCGCTAGGATGGGCCATAGACGTGGAGAGACTGGCAAAAAGGAGAAAGGTCGAGCAAGAAGAAGCAGAAAAGGAGGGCAAGAACAGTCAAGACGGCGAAGAAGAAGAAGGCATGCTCGCAAAGCTAAAGAAACGCGACCAAGCCATGAACCAAGACGAGAGTGCCTCCAACGACGAAGACGAAGATGCAGACAGCATGCTCGACGACTCCGAGTCCGACCTAGATTCAGACGATTCAGACCTCGCCTCCGACGGCGCCTCTTCGAAACCCACGAACCGCGCCTCCAGCCCCGGCGCGACATCCACCGCAACAAACCTAGAACTCTCCCCCGAATTCCTCAAGCAAAAGTTCCCCGCCATCTTCAACCCGCCAACCGACGACCCCCAGATCCTCATCACAACGAGCATAAACTCGTCGCTGCACAAAGAAGCCGAAATCCTAACCTCCATCTTCCCCAACAGCACCTACATCCGGCGCACCCAGCACGCACACGCACACAAGTACTCAGTGCGAGAAATCGCCGGTTTCGCCGCAGCTCGCGGCTACACGGCCCTCGTCATCCTCATGCAAGCCGAGCACGAAAAGAAGCCCGACGGCCTCGACATCGTCACGCTGCCCGAGGGACCACACTTCCACTTTAGCGTGTCGAACTGGGTCGAAGGCAAGAAGTTGCCGCGTCACGCCAACGACACGGGACATTACCCCGAACTCATCTTGAACCAGTTCAAAACCCCCCTAGGTATCTTGACTGCGCATCTATTTAAGAACATGTTCCCTGCGCAACCGGAACTCGAGGGACGCCAGGTTCTCACGCTGCACAACCAGCGCGATTACATCTTTGTGCGGCGTCATCGGTACGTCTTCCGCGATAAGCGCGAGAGCGAGAAGCCCATTTTGGGGAATGACGGCAAGCCGATTCCCGGGGTAGAGGATATTAAAGTTGGTATGCAGGAGATTGGGTATGTTTTTTTACTACATCAACATTTTTTTGTTCCGGGATATGTGTGCTAATTTTTGTCGAAACATAGACCTAGGATGACGCTTAAACTCCGCAGAATAGATCGCGGTATCCAGTTCAAGAGCGGCCAGGAGTGGCAGTGGAAGGGCCGTATGGACAAGCAGAGGACGAGATTCAACATGTAGAGAAAGCCTCATCTACCTCGACTTTTCTTTTCACCTACCTACTTCATGTTGGACATGTCCTACAAACATCATCACGTCAACCTCTTTCTACCAAGTATATTGACTTGTTTTTCTTCAATACAATACAACGCTAGGCCACGACGACGCATACACATATCGCTTCGCTCGATGCCAGCAAACAACAGAATGACGACAAAAATATTCACGTTTGCTTTGTTTGTACCTCTGTAAAACCTTTGACACGGAAAATAGACCGCTCATGCATGCCACAATGACTCCAAATGTACAGAATACTCACCCCGGGGTATCGTACATGTGTTCTCTCCAAACTAACCTACACGCCCCAGGCAGAGCTGACCGACCGACCAGGCAGCGTCTATGAACCTTACAAAGAAAAACCCGTGTCTCCAAGCCCATCACTACCCCTTAAAGGAAAAGATGCTCGACCCGCTGCCGCCCAGTAAGAGTCATACCACTTGCTTTGCTCCGAGCTGTAAAATCCCTAGTAACGGCCGTAGGTCCACTGGCCACGCATGTGGCCTGAACCAGTGTACTGCCATGCATTCGCGGGCTGGCGAGATATCCACTGATGACGACGCCCATAATAATCATACCCAGGACGCGGATTCGAATTTCTATTATGTAGACTACCATTCTACTTGTTGCCGTATCCGCCGTATCCGCCTGGCGTCATCATACCCGAAGGTCCCGGGGTGTTGGATGCGAGACCAGCAGGATGGTTGGTAGGTGTGCTCGGTCCATCGACGCCGTGCCGTGCGTTTCCAGGGTAGAATGTGTTGTTGACACCTTGTTGGAAGCCAGTTAGGCCGTGTGATGCACCCTGTGCAGCGATTACGGCAGCTTGAGCGGCTGCACTTGCGGGCGCACCGACTCCGGTAAGACCCCACATGTGGCCGCCCATCTCGTCGGGGACTTGTCCGTCAAAGATTTTCTTCTTCATTTCCCAGAAAACGACTCCTGTTAACCAGGCGTCGGAGCCGGCCGTGTGTGAGTTGCCAACGCGCTGGCAGCCGAGTTCGTCGGCGAGATCTTGGAGGCCGGACTTGGTGCCTAGGTTGTTGAGTATGTTGGTTGCCGTAGAGCCAATGGTACCGCGCCTGACAAGATTGTTTGCATGCCGCCAAAGGTACTTGACGTCGAGGAGTTTGGGGAAGAAGACATTGACGAGCTTGCGATATGTGTCCTCGTCTTCTGGTAGCGGTTTCGACGTCAGCATCTTCAGCATGTATGCAAAATCGTAGCCGGAATGAAAGGATATCCAGTTAACGTCTTCTGACAGCGTCATGCCAGATGTTATGAGTAACGAGCCAAACTCCTGTGGGTCAATACCCTGCTCCCTGTGTTTCTCAAAGTCGGCACCGGACTTTTTCAGCATTTGTATTGACTCCTCGTTGTACATGTCGTCTTCCAGGGAGAATTGGAAGTTGAAGGACCATGTGCAGGGGCACACGACGATGTTGTTTGCATATCGCTGCATCGACTTTGGCCTGTAGCTTAGGTCGCTGGTGTCGAGGTGGGTTGGTGGGATGTCGCCTTGTACGTTGAAGAGGGTGACACCGAGCTGGATGATCTTCAACAGATCGACGTTGCAGCGAACTGTTTGGTAGTGATAGGATGCTTTTGAATTAAAGTCTCCGATGGGTCGCGCGACAACACCGGGGAACTCGGTGTCCTATTTGTAAAGTGAGCATTGTGTTTCATAGTTTAGGAGAAAGGGTAGGATGGTGCTACCCCAACAAGAGTCACTAGACCACCACTGGTACAAGACTTGAGACACATCAGACAAAGCTCTTTCAGAAGAGCAGTCCGGTTGACGGGTAAGGAAATGGTGTACTGACCATGCTGATGTAAGGATATTGGTCGATGAGCGAGCGGAGCATGTCCATCTCTTGGTGCAAATTGGACCGCCAAACTTCCCGTATTCGCTGTCCGGCGATGCCTTTTGCGCCATCCTGCCCACGAGCGGCGTTTTCTTGTATTTGGGCGCCATGGGCAAATCGCATACGCGCTTCGTGTCCGTCGAGTCCTGTCCCTCCCCCTGCCCCACCAATAGTTGCGGCTGCTCCGAGACCTGCACCTCCCAAACCGCCCCCTAGCGCTGCGTTAGACTGGAAGCCGCCTTGTAGTTGACCGAAGTGATTCAGGTTGTGGGCCTGGTTGCCCCCGCCGAAGCCTGGATGTTGCATGTTCTGCTGCTGCTGCTGCTGTTGTTGCTGGTGTTGGTGCAGCGGTTGTTGCTGTTGCTGTGGCATTGGGCCTGAGAGATGTGCGAATGGGTTGGAGAGGTTGTGGCCGGGAAAGCGGCCCCCGTGAGGCGGCATCGTGGAGGGATGTGTGGCTATTGCTGCGACTCGCGCGTGGGTGGGAGTGGTCGAGGGGCCGGTAATTCGCGAGAAACACGAGAAAGACGGTGGTTCTGGAATTGCAGAATTATCTTGGCGAAAGCGGAGAGCTGGTGAGAAGCTCTAAAACACGTCGACGGGGCTCGTGGCGATGAATTGTTGCGGGTGTGATTGGTGTGGGGGAGAGCAACCACAGTTGACGATGCGATGGGTTCGGAAGGCCGTGCGCCATGATCGCCGCCAAGACACTGCGAGATGCGACTGACGGACTCCCAGGTAGGCGACGACAACAGCTACCGCAACCGCCTTGCCCTATCTAAGCTTCTCACGAGGCAAACACAGTACGTTCGCCTCTTCACGTCACCAATTGGCGCGCCCGAACCCAACAATCGCTTACTCCAGCAGCATACCGTCGCCATGGCACCACGCCCCTCCATCACAGGTTTCGATCCAAAGAAGTTCGCCGCTGCCTCCGCGAACGGCACCAAGGGCGACCCATGGGCGCGATAGTATGTCTTGATGACCGAAACTCTCCTGTACGCGATATACTTATGCCAAGCTAGTGAGCAATGGCGATACACAGGGCCCTTCACCCGCTTCAACCGCTTCAAGGGCTCCTTCCCTGGCCTCGGCATAGCGACCGTCGCATTCGCCGGATACTGCGTTGCCGAACAGCTATTCTTCAAGGATGACCACCACGATGAGCATCACTAGGAGGTGCAAACACCAGGAAGAGCAGGCAAATTAGGCGTACCGGTTGCTTCAGGCTTCGTTGCTGTGGGACTGTATATACCTTTACCACACAGAACGATCATCAGAACCAAAAGATCAAAAGGAAAGCTCTACGTATTTGCTACAACCTGCTAGATGTCGTTCACGAGCATTGAGTACATCTCCATCTTTCACATGAGCTCAGGACCATGGAACCGCGGTGTAGATATCCATCTCCGAAATGCGCATGGAAGTAGATTGTTTTAAACACACTCACACATCACCTACAGCACACTCTCGGCACTCCACAACATGCTCATCAAACCGCGTTGTTCCAAGTTCTCTGGCGAGGAAACATCTAATCTTCTTATTCTCCCCCTTGACTTTCATGGAGTATAGCTCATCGCCCTAACGCATTCAAATCCATAACGACGCTGTTCATATCACACGAGATCTCTTATCTGCACTACTCTGGACGTCTTCAGCTGTATCGGAACACCACCGTGGGCCTAGCTTAGACGAGGAAAGTGTTTATCCTAGTAACCAGGTGGTGAAGGAAAAGTAATCAGAATATCAATATTCAATACAGCACTCTGTCCAACTCTCCGTCTGACTATCCGTCTGTGCGCATCACGAGTCACACTCGAAGCTACACGACGAGATCCTGACTTTGGGAAGGCAGTGGCACGCCTCCTATATTAGACAGTATCGACTGATTATCCACTACCGCGCCATCCGATCTACTTTCACTTTAAAAGCGTACATCATGTACGCAGTCGTGTGTACCATGGCATCATTTGTTCTTGCAGGTATCACAAATGACTTCGATGCCGCAGCAGCAGAACACGCGACGAAGTACTACTATGACCGTAAAATGAGTGTAACTAGCAAAAGATGTGATACAATACTCCGTATCTTGAACGCAGTAAACCGATGACCATCATTTATACAGAGGTAAGCCCTCACTCCATCACAACGTTCATCCATCCCTTGCCACACCCACCACGAAAATACGCATTAGAACGCGAACACCCGCTCGCCCGTCAGGCCACGGTATCCCCCCTCCAACCCACGCATCGGGCGTTTTCAAACGTCAGATACTCCCTCACCACGCACCTAAGCACTCCACCCCACACCATCGTATCCGCGCAACCCACCCCGCACCGGCAAACCCATCTTCCGACCGTCGACGCAACGTTGTACAATCCTAAGCCCAAGCCCAAACCCCTAACACGAGCACTTGTAGTGAGAGAAAATGGAAAAGAAGCAGCGGAGGGCGAATCTATTGGCTGACCTACCCAGGTACGTGTTCACGGCTTACTTTACTCCCGTCGTACCACGCTGTGAGAACACAGCGTGTAAGCGAAGTCTGCGCTGCGCTGTGTGTACGATATGTCGGTCCGCCTTTCTCGTGCTGTCACGAATGTAAGGAGCTGGGGAGCGAGACGAGTCTGCTGTCTCACAATGTTGCGGCGTGGGTGCCGTGCCCAGTGAGGGTGATGCTAGTGAAGGAGACGAGAAAAGAGATGGGCTAGCTGAAGATGCGGATCGGTGATGCGTGTACGCTTGTCTTTTCGCCTCGCTTCCCTGTGATCTGTGATAGAAAGAAGGGAAGAAGAAATACCGCACTACTGCTATTCGTTTCGTTGATGCAAGGGAAGAATATCTCAGACCACCATTGTCTGTGACGTGGAACCATACAACTCCCACAATCTCATCTAAATCAATCTCCAAGTCCACAATTCCAGTGACGTGGTCTTGGAAAAAGGAAATTTTACATCACTCCCTTTAATCCCCGAGGGTATGGGTATACCCGTTCAGGTCTCTTTCGTTTTTTTCTTTCGTTGTGCCTTTTTTTCGTGGATCCGGCTTCTGGGGCTGCTGGAAGGGCGGGAAAGGGAAAAGTAAATACTGCGTACTTACATCTTGCATGCTTGCCTGACCTGGTAACATGTACCTAGATGAATACGTTGTGCATTTTGATTTTTAACCTCGGACGTGCTGCATGTACCTGCAGCAAGGGACATGGAAAGAACAAAGAGATTGCGATTGAGCACTTCCTCCACTCGTATGTAGTTGCATGTCAGTCGCGTGCAGCCATGTGTCGCGTGGTGGTCTGCTTTCTTTGCTTTTTGGACGAATTCTTCCTATCTGTAATAATATCCCACGTCGGATGATGACATACCTCGGTGCCTAGACGTGAAGAACAGCGGTGATTGGTATACGCATAACCAAGCGTTGAGATTTACTAAATGATGGGGAAATGGTATGTGCAAAGCCCGGCCCTGGAAGATGCATCAGCGACGGCTGCGTCCTTGCGAAGGAGGGGGCGAGATGATGGCGGGACCCACTTCAAGATACCCATCGGCTTTCATGCGAGAAAGAGACACAATACTAATGCTCAAAAGACAAAGACCCGGGAATTCAAATCAAAGTGGATAATACTAGATCAGATGAGACTCCTTCGCTTTGATCCTTCCATCTGGATCTTGCGTAAGATCGTCGAAGAAAAAAATTGTCCCTTGCGCGCCACGAGCAACTGAGGAACGGACACCTGCCCTTTCAAGGGAGCAGCCGAGGAGGATTGTGCATCACGGGACCGCCGTTGCATTGTTGACCCCATCTCACCAATGATCAGGTCTGCAGTTCACACTGGGGCGGCACGGCTCATAGTGCTGTTGGTGGCTCTGGATCGTCGGTGGAAGGAGCGCGACCCTTGCTTTGCGGGCCGTGTGCCACTGCAGCCCAACCTCTTGACGAGATGAGATGCGCGCAAGGGAACGGTCATGGCTTCCTATGTCGGCATCGTCGTCGGCGACGAGGCGGGAGGGAAGAACGTTGGCCCGCTATATAGCCTGAGCATGGGTGATGTGGCGTCAAGATGGGGCTCAACGAATAATTATTGGTGGAATTGCGCTTTCACACACATCTTCTTCTCCTTTGCTCGCAACATGGCGGTGTATGCTATGGACGCCTTGACTGCACAATGTTGCAATGTGTACTCTTGCGCTTTTCCGCTCTCATCCGGCGCCAGCTGCTCGCAGGTTTCTGGGTAGCATTAAACTATCGGATCCGATCAAAGCACGTCCGTATATCGGGTGGTGTCAGCAGATGGGGCATACTTGCAGGTATTGGGAGAATCTATATGTATTTTTGGACGTGCATGCGTGAACCAGACGTGGCAGGCCACAGGAAGTATCTGACTGCCGCGTGGTTGAACAGCGGAAGAAACTTGGTACGAGAAGTGACCGCTCTATTGGGGTGCGGAAGTATCATAACAGGCAAGGTGTTGCTGCACAGAGGCCGGGAGTCGTCCAATTCTTACAAATGCTTAAGTCGAGTCCATCAACGGCAAATGCGTTCCCAGAACGTGCCGCGGCTGTACCCAGGTATGGAGGGCACCATCCATGCTACGTGAAAATTCTGCCACCTTGCAGAGAGCCATCCAACCGTGGACCGAAACTCAGATGAGGTGTTGAGGATGTTCGTGCATTGCAAGCTTGACACGGTAGTCCAAAGGGTGCAACCGGATGTTGTACGCACCGTGGAAGTACCGTTGGACTAGGTTCCAGAAGCATTGGTGTAACTATTGTCAATACCTGGGTATGCTTGTGCAAGGCTTACGAGCCAAGCATCAAGGGATACTTCGACCTTGCAGTAAGCAGTCTTGTTCGCGACCCGGTTGTCAGCCTTAAGCGAAACTTTCGGTGACGTTTCGATGAGACAATGGTATGATCGCTCGTCAGCTAATGTATCGAATCTGGACGGAGGTAGGCGTAAAGGTTACGAACCCCACAGGATGTGAGATTAGGTTCGATAGATCTGCGAGCGCATCATTGGTGTTTGTAGACACGAGGGCGTCTATTGTTGAGTAGGGTATCGTTCTCCCGTGCACCACCACTCGAATTGAGAGGCGCTATGCCCGACAGTTGCCAAGCCTGTCGAGCGGATACGCTTACAACGCCACATACGCTACGTTCGTTTTCCGTTGAGGAACCGCAAAAGAACCCCTAAGCCAAAGCATTGCTCATGCAGCCATGCAGCACCTCTGACCTGGTCCGTGGAACACAGACACACGATCAAATATGCCCGATGCTTGCCCAAAGTAAAGGTATTCACTCTGGTGGTTCGACAAAGTGGCCCATCGCTGGGTTTCTTTCGGGCCAGCTAGCCATAGGCGGAGTAAGCCAAAGTTCCAGATTCATCGTGTTCAGAGAGCATGCACTGGCTCATTGGTCATCCTCGTGTATGCTGTTTCACAAATTGCCTCGAGAACCATCTGCCAGATGCATTTCCAGGCGTCATGAGAATAACCGATGGAGAAAGCCTATGGTGTTCTTCGGTCCAACGTTTGGTCGCAGCCATGGTATCGTCATGTCCAGTCTGCAGAATGTTGCACGAGTGGCCCTCTCAGCCCGCACACGCATTTCAATATTGACTTTGCGGGGCTCGCGTTCGTAGCTGTAGCTGGAGATCCATGTGAGATGCAGGCTGCTCTACTCTGTTAGTCGGTTGGGTTTGCACAATGTTGGGATCGGGGGACCAAGTCCGGGTGGGGGTATGGGAGGTCCCAGCTAACGACTAGTATCCTGACAAGAGGGGTTAGGTCGTAAAAGATGCATGCAGGAACAGGTGACAAGGTTATTGCGCCGAGGAAACGATGGGAAAGATACGTGTGCAGAACACGGACAGAGGAGGAACGAGGAACCACACATTTACTCGGCTGTACCGCCAGCATGTCCTTGGAACACAGAGCTGGAGTTCGTCGCTCAACTCGTCCAATGGGCTGGCAAGTAAGGCGAAGAGGACCGGTTATTATTGGACACAATGAGGTAGTTGGTGTACAGATCATTCCCACAAAAGTGGACTACAGCACGCATGGATTGGCCTGTGGAGCCACCGGTGAAGGTCGTCCCGGAAGTGCGGGCGGCGAACCTTGAGATACAAGGCCACTGGAGACGTTCTCTTGTCTTTCAGGGAATGGCGCAGTCGTCATGCAACGAACGTCATCCTCTCCAGCAAGAGAGTGGAGGGAGTAGGAGTTTAGAACGCGCAGATAGTATGCGTAAGAGGTGGACCCCGCTACGCCGGAGTAGCAGAAAAGGTGGAGGCACGGCGTAGTCCTCGGCGATGTGCGGTTGGGGACCACTGCAGGAACAAGGAGAAATCCGCGCAATGCGCAGGAACTCTGGAGCTGAGTGTGCCGCGTGGGTGCGTGCGTCCAGAGCCGTGTTGTTGGCGATTGGGAGAGCGATGGGAAGGATGGTGATGATCGCATGCGTGTCTCCGGCAATACGGAGGTTTGATTCCCTCGTTTCGAGGGCGACGTTCGAAAACTTCAAGGTTGCTGCTTTCAGTCGTAGCTGGCGGGGCTGCTCTCGGCACGTGCATGGACAAGGCCGGCGGAGCCACGGGACACGTGACTCGGTCCTCACTGCAGCACACGTGCAGGAAATAACCCGAGATCGCGACGTTAGGACCTTGGCCCCTCGGCATATGCCCATCACGACGCTTTCCCACGACACGGGGAAGTCGGCATCAGCGATACGAGAATACCGCCGTCTAGATGTCATTGTTGCCCATGTGCGAGCACGGCACTTGGGCGCACGATGGCGCGGCCTTATTAAGAACATGTCGGTGTGCTCTCTTTGCGTTCGTGCAGCTGAGGTTGAGGCGGACGGCACACATCCCCCACGCAGCTCGCTATCAAACATTGTACGTACCTTTTTATCCTGTTCGATCGCGTCCTGCAGTGGAGAAGCACAGCGTGAAGATAAGCGCTCGTCATACGTTTGGAGGAGATGGTGCTCGATGCCATGCTTCGCTGGCTGTGCAACAGTGCAATGCTGTACCTTGTGTACGCTGACCAGAGCAAATGTTTCCAACCACACAAGCAAAAAAGCATGTGGTCCAGGTCTCACAGCTTGCAGTAGCTTGCACTTCTACTGTCGTGTCGTGAGCGAGGATTCTCGAAACATGTTTGGGATCAGTAGTGATTCGAGACAATGCTCAGGCGACCCTTTGACCTCGACGAGGGTTGTTCGCGATTCGATGGGTCCGCCTGAGAGCCCTGTAGAAATTGAGACGTCTGAGTGAGGCGGGGTATCGAGTCCTTGGACACATCGTCTGCCACCATAGGAGGGCTCTCCGGCTGTTTCATCTTCCGCCTGTCTCAGGAGCGAGGATCTACAGACGGAACGTTGGTCTATGGCCAAGCGAGTAAACTCTCGCGTTTGGTACGACGTCTATGGCCATCTCTTCTCGACAGGTTCATTGATCCGCGGAAGCATATACGAATGCGGTGTACAAGAAAACCTAGGTAGTTTGAACAGAGTTCACGCGTCTTATAGACAGCCACGCCGATGTGGCAGACGCGGAGAGGCTGAGGGTTATGCACGCCCGAGTGCAGCGCGCCATACAAGGCCTAACCCTGTAAGTGTTGCGCCGTGCCCGCTGGAAAATGCGAAGCCGGCACTGCTCGGCACTAACAGCACAAATACAGTGCCCTACCAGCTACCAAAATACTCCGTTCCCCGCCTAGGTATGGATACCAACTCGTATCTTTCAGCACAATTTACGCGTCTCGTGCGACCAAGGCGTTAGTCATCAGCTCACACAACATGGGCCATGTGTAGCATGTGGCATGTAGCTGTCGGATGCTCCTCGGTTGCACAACAAGATGCGGCCGGCTCGTAAGCAAATTGGACCTCACCTCTCTCATGCTGGCTCAGTGGGCCTAGAAGTGGTCAGAGCAGATATGCAGCAGATTTAACCGTTTATTTGGCTGCGACGCCCAATCAGCTGCGGCACTCGTTGCCCCTGCGACGTTATATTGCTCAGGCCGACCTGTCGGGCCGCATTCTTGTGTGTGCTGATGATGCTCAGTGGCTCGTAGGCGTGCGAAGCCGGGCCTCCCCCGTTCACCATCCCCCTGCTACCGCGCTCCCCAGCCACTAACACACGTCCAGGCGCCGTCGCTCAGCGGCAGACACCCATGTCCCTCCCTCTGCTCTCGCTCTCTCTCTCTGCTGCTTGCGCACAGGGAGCCCTGTCCCTGCACATCTTGAATGTCACTAAGACGGTGGAGCGCACTGAGCACCTTCCATCTTTCTCCACATGCTCTCCGCTGCACCGCTGCTCGACCAAGCCGGCATGTACCTACATAGTGAGATCATCCCTACTTCTGCTGGTACCTTACCGGCCACAAATCCTCCACCCACTCCCGTAGCACGGCATGCAATACTACACATAACGCCCATGACTGCTCTTCAGCAAATACGATCCTTACTCGACTCGCTACTCACCCACCACACAAACTGTATCCCTCTTGGATTTGCAGCCACCGTCTGTCTCACTTCCGTCTGTGCCATACGCCAGTTTTCACTCGACCCCGACTCCCTGACCGCATCCTCGTCATATCACCACACTGAGGGACACCCCCTTCATCGTCAGCCGTTGCCCTGAGGTACAGTGGCCCGTGATTAGGCGCTTGTGTTGTTGTTTCTGTCCCCTGCAAATAGCCCGTCTATCCACCTTGCCAGGTGCGCATATATTACTTTCGCTGCTATTGCATACCGACTATACCTCTGCCCTCTTTTATCACGCTTGTATCCAAAGGCTTGGCCCAAGGTCAGTCCTCTCGCCTCCCTCTCCACTCCCAACGTCCCCTACTCCAATGGCTCCTACTACGCATAGACCACTGACGCGTCCACTAGGCCTATAACCCGGGTAATCCAACTCACAACATCCCATCCCGCGTGCGCGCGTCAGGAACTCCCAGGATATCTCGTCTAACTTCGATGGTTGTGGCTTAAAGACATTTGCCGGCCGCTTGTGGGGACCTGCACATCCCCAGTCGCATTGATTACATCACCATCTTTTCTCTTGGGACTCTTCTTAACTATCAAGACATGTTTTCGTTCCATAAGAGCGATGTTTCGCGATCCCGACAGTCGTCCGTAGACTCCCAGGCTACCGGACTTCAAGGCTCCACCTTTGGCCAGGACTTTTGGCCCGACCAGCAATCCATGTCCTCGTCTCACGCGGGTGCACACTCACCAGAACTGCACCACAGGTTCAACCCCGCCAGGCGAAGTTCTGTCTTCAACTTGCGGTCGAGGAGCAACACTGCAACGTCCTTGACGCCCTCAATGCTGTCCCTGAACCATCCCGACATGGCAGACCACGAGGCTCCATGGCACGGCTCACCACCTGGAAACCACCAGGGAATCAGTAAAAGCCATCAGTCTACCGGGTCGAGAAGGTCATTATTCCGAGGAAAAAAGGGCAAGAGGCTTAGCGAGACGCCCATCATAGGTGTCGATGAATATGAAGGAGATGTTAGTGACAGGCGAACGTCTCTTTTACGAAAGACCAGAAGGGGTACCAACCAATCTGAAGACTCTGGTAAGTGACCTGTTGATATTCATGTGCTTCTGATAGCTTACCACTGTTGCAGGCGCGAGTCTCATAAGCCGCATCTCTAGTCCATTTGACTTCCAGCACCTCTCACATACCGACCGACATCAATTTGCTGCTCTCGAGCAAGCTGCTACTGACAAGTTAGGCCCGGGCTACCTTACAGGACGCGCCTCGCAACATTATCAGCAAAGCTCCACGTCGGCTGCGAGCTTCCATTTCAACAACTTCTCTTCCGAAAATCTTGCATCTGGCGAAGAAAGGTCGTCGTCTGCGCTGAGCATTGGTTCACCACCTCGTAGCCCTGATCCATGCTTTGCCACCAGTGACGCGCCTCAGTTTCCACTCTCGCGACGACCACTTCGTCTAGCCAGATCCATCGAGAGTTTTTCTCAACCAGGTGTCAGTCCCCGGAAGCACACCCAGGCACCTTCCATCACAACGCCACCTCTGGTATCACCACGCCTTCCAATTGATACTGCATACGATGAAAAAATGTTCACTGCCCGTAGATTGTCTCGCTCGAAGCGAGAATCTGGTATCTGGGACTCCTTCGCTCTTTCGGCAGTCACTACGCCAGATCCGCTACCTGAGATAGAAGAGGATACGTCGTACTTTGGGCATGCTCTTACGACACCAGACGATTCCGCTATTCATGCGAGCACGCCACCGTTCAGTCCAAGTCTCGCAGATGTTGCCGAGGAGCCAGAGCGGTTCGTCAGCCCGAGGCCCGCACCACAGCCTCCTTTCAAAGCTCCCAGCTCGCCGAACTCGTCCTACTTCGGATGCTTTTCTTTCCAAAACCAACAGACACCATTTGGCAATAGGACGCAGTCCAGAGGGCAATTCGATGTTTCACCAAGGGCCGAGCCCACGAGCTCACGACCTTCATCGCAGCAATCTGACACGCTGGGCTCCACAAGTGTGGCTCGGAGAATGTCAATTAGGAGACCTCATAATCGTCGCCAGTCCAACACATGGCGTGCAATTGAGGAGTCATGGGAGGAAGACGTCGACTACATTTATGACAACGCCCTGGAAGCCGAATGCGACTTCGAGTGGGATCGTGCATCTGATAATGGCGCTGACTACTCGCAAACACCGGCTATTGCGTATGCACATCATAACCGCGAATCCCAAGTCCTTCCTCCCGATATGGGCCGTTTCGCACCTAACACTTTCCGCTCGTCATTGCTCGTCCCTAGTACGAGCAGCGTGCCGGAGCTTGACCCTACTTCGGCGATCTCTACTTCGACGCTAAGTACAGGACTGCCAACCACCCCGTCCGATCTTTTCAACTCCAACCACTACAGTGGTGGCACTGGCTTTGTCCTCAGTCCTTCACTTTTGGTTCCTCAGGAATACAAAGAGACTCGAGAGGTCACCTATGAAGATCTTCTTGACGAGTATGCGGAGTCGGATCGCCACTTTCCTATGCTCGACAACGGTCCAAGCACCACGAGCTCTGCGCGCAGCAGCCACGTCCGGCTCAGCAGGCGGAGCTCGTACGACAGTAGCCTGATGTCTTCTATTCAAGGCTCTGGTCTCTGGAGCTCCCCAGTTCGGCGCTCCGCTAGCTCCGCAGGAAGTGTACCAGATCTAGTACCCTCCCGCCGTAATCGGAAAGAACTTGGCTTCAGTCTGATCGTGGACCAAATGGCCGACCAGATTGAGTCTCTACGCGAGGACGACGATGTGACGCCGCCAGGGCGTTCGTTGGAAGGACGAACATTCTTCGCTTCGGACGATGAAACCACACAAGATGAGGGACGCTCCTCTATGTTGATCGAGAACGAAGTCAAGGCCTCGCTCGACCTTGCTCGTCGTGGATCACAGCGCGCCAACAAATTGACTGCCGAGGAAGAGTTGGAGACATCGCTCAATCTCGTTCGTCAGGACTTGCAACGTTCTGAGTCTGCAACCATTCGCCAGCACAAGCCCGCCCTCTCTGATGGTGCAGCTAAGCTACTTTCTCCATCTCCTGTCGTTGAGGAACAACCGGCAAAGCCACGCAGTCGCGCGGCGACTACAACGCAACCTCGCTCGCCTATGCTAAGTCTGTTCCCCCAACCTCCGCGGGCCGTGCAAGCGCCTGTCCGAATGTGAATCAGCTGTATCCCTTCACAGCAACAACCGACGCACCTAATACATCAACCTCACCCGCGTCTATATAAACTCTAGCCCAGGAGGCTCATGAAGCAGAGCTGGCCGCGCTTCATCTCACGCATCTACGACAAACCCCCCATTGCATTCAATGTACATATTCACGACTCACGTTATTTCTTTCTCTCACGATCTACCGGCGGTACCATCATCATCGGAAGATCAAAAAGTCGAGGGTTTTCCTATCATCCATGTCATCCAACAAGCTTGGAAATTTCTTTGCGTGTTTTTCTTGTCAGCTCACTTCGCGTGCATTGTATCGGCGCATCCCCCCTTTGTCCTGTCCGTACCCATAGATCTGTTTTATTCACGTTCCGAGCAACGCTTCTTTTCTCTTTTGTCTTGTCAAGGAGATGTTGTTCACATAGAGAGAGGCGCGGGAGTATAATTGCCATGGATCGTAGAAGTCGATCTTTCGTGCGACAACTTTGTCGCAAACCCTATCTACATCATATCAAACTCAATCGAATTATTCTGACTACCAGAACCAAATTTCGTCATCGCGCCCCTTTACTTTTGTCGCTAAACTCCGCCACAGTAGTGCGACAAGCACAGAGTCCCATCGCAATTTCCGTTCTGCCTACATCTGTTCGCCACCAGCTCGATGATCCACGGATCAAACCCTGAAGATCCGTGCCGCCGCCACTGCTTCAGCGTCGCCGACGCGCCCTGCATGAAGGCGCACCGCGCCGTTGGTGTGACTACGTAGTGGTGTGGTGACCAGCGGTCGGTTGCAGGGCTAACCAGCTAGCACCCGCGACTTAACCAAACTTGCGCGTAAATGTCACGGGAAAAACGAACCTCCAGCATTTGTACCGGCAAAAAGAACACATTAACATGGTATTGCATTATTCACCATTCTAACTGCACATCAGAGCGAGAAAGCGAACGAATGGCTACAGCGCTTTGCACGGACGCCTGGCTGCTAGTAAAGCCCATTGCATCACAGCAATTTTCTGGAAAACGCCTTCCCCATCTGCCAAGGAAAAGAAAGTATTCCTTGAACCTCTGGTCGCGTGCTCCAAATCATCGCCATGTTACCGAACACGTTTTGCCAGTGCAAATCGACGCCATCGTCTTTTAATTGCGGCGCCTGCAGCGTGTATAGCCATGTGGCTAGACGCAGCGCGTCGACCACATTTGGATGTCAACTTGCGCATGGGACACGCTCAGTTGGGTACGGAGCCGACCAAGCGACAGGTCTTCTTTCTGCAGCCGCCAAAGCAGATGTGGTCCGACATTGTGGTGCCGACTCGCGCTGGGGTGGAGATGCAGCTCGTGTTGACATCGGATGCGAGTAGCTAGCTAGTCAACACAAAAGCTCTGTTATAACCTCAAATAAGGCCTATATTCGAACGTAAAGCGGTTCTCGGGGCACAAGCGTACGTTGAGATTTGCCATCAGAGTCGTCAGATACAATACGTCCTGCATTATGCACATTAACATATCCGCGGCTCGCAGAATCCGGGGAAGGGAAACGCGGAAGAAGCAAGAAGAGGGAAACGGAATCTGACATAAGCTACCCCATGTTATTAATGTTGGGACAGTAAGGGTAAGGGTGAAGAAAAGAGTAACCGAGCGGGTCGCTCCACTCGAAACAGTCCAGGTACCTACCTAATCCACTTACGCAACGACTCCAAAGAACCAGTCCAGCTTTTGCATCGCAACCACGATCCACAGACCAACGCTTCTGTGCAACCAAATCCAACGGCACCTAAACCAGATAGATTAACCATGCAGGAACGACGAACCCGCACCGCCTTGACCGCGGAACCGGGGAAAGCAAGACCAAAACAAAAAGGGAAGAAATCAGGGCGCACGAACCCGCAGGTAAACTCGAGGCGAGCTGATCGTCCGGGTAAAAGATCATGTCATGTATTCCCTCCCCCCCTCTCCCCCCCATGCCCCCAGTTCCATGCAAGTCAACCTTTCAAGCATCGGAGCGGGACGTTTCGTTTAAAACAAAGCTCTGGTATAGGGTAGGGGGAGCAAGGGCCAAGGCGTCGATGGTATGAGTGAGTGGCTAGGGTAATACATACACCTTGTTCTCGCTGGAAGCTGGGAACGCTTGCCGATGCGTTTATCCGGGCCGTGCGGTCATCGGCTCGTTCGCTTGAAAAACGTGCGGCTATATCGAGTGGACATAGATGGATTCGTGTGCGTCGGTAAGCGGGTGTATGTACGTTAGCGTGGTGGGAAGGCGCATTGTGACGGATTAGTGGATAGAAGCGTTGATATGTTCGGGGGGCAGAATATGGGTCTAGGGTATTTGTCCTAGAGGGGGGAGGAGAGGAGAGGAGGAGCACGTGCAATGTAGCTATCGCGAAGGTTCCTGCCAAAAAAAATCACTATTCAGCCCGTTCGCTAGATGCTTTCGGATCAACAAACACTGCGTTGTCAGGGTTCTTGTCCGCCTGCGAGGAAAGGCGAACCCTGAGCCGCGTGCTATCGGAACATACATCCTCTTCCAGTAGTATTTCAATGGCTACTGCTCGTTCCGCCCTTGTGCGTTCGCTTGCATGGTTTCTGGTCGGCTGTAACGCCACAGTCGACGCTGCTTGCGCACGAAGAGCATACGCTTTCCGACTAATACTAATCCAGGCTCGTTTGATGCATTGACAATTCTGACATCAACCTTATGGCTTTTTCGTATCAGAGCAGCCTGTTTTCGCCTCTTTGTTGTAGTGAGGATTCGATTGATGCTAGAAGATGGGCTAAGGACTAGGATGTCGCTGCTGAACGCGCCCTGGCCTCTAGCAGCGACGACTTCTATGGGATGGTGTTTCTGATCCAACGAGATAATAATGTAAATCGAGCCCGTTTAGTATGTTAGTCTTGGAGCTAGCGACGTGTACATTCTGGTATAACTGGTAAATATGTCCATCTCGTAGGGGTTTAAATATTGTAGGAGAAACATATCTCTTTCACACCCTGTTGCGCATGATCTTTTCCAGATAGCACTGCATTTGAATTGGGGACACCGGAGTCGAGGCATTGCCTACTACTTGTTCTGACAGCAAGTGAATACTTAGCTTAACAACAACATTTGCATCGAGATATTCTGTTCCATCTCCTTCTTAAATTTGCTCTAAGAGAGCTTGTCTGGCTTCAATTGCTCGCGGGCTGGCGGCTGATGATAGAAACACTAGCGAATGAAAGAATCGTGCCGTGTCGTCGGCTCTGCTGGATAGCTTCCGGCATAGGCACTAGATCCGCGGGATCCCAGAAAGAGGTTATGGCAGTGCGCGTAATCATCTAGCGCACGCTTTCATGTGACGACAGTCAAAGACGTGTAAGTTGTTGGGTGTGAGGTTGTCATCTAGTTGCAGGTAAAAGCCCTCCGAGTCTTATCTCCGATATCGCATACGTCATCGGTGGCCAACCTCTAGCGCTATCCCAAGTTCGAGACGCGCACCCTACGCCACACATGTTATGCGTGCGGGCCCGAATACTCTACGAATCTCTTAAGCCGGCCAGAAACTCTGCCAATTTACATTAGGTCTTCCCCTTTCATCTGGATAAAAGTCCTTCGCGTTGCTTATCATGGTCTTCCGGATGGGCCGCCTCACGCCGCGGCGCCTTCTGTTCTTTACATCGGCAGGTGTACTCTTTTTCATCTTTATCTTTAGTCTAACACCCATCGTCTCGCCACTTCCGCCTTACACCGGCCCACACGAGGTGGGTATACTTGATGTTGAGACTGAGATCCAGAAGAGGACCATACACGACGCGATATTCAAAAGCACCGGCGAGAAGGCCTTCCAACTGGATACCCTAGCCATCACGCTATACTACCCTTCTTCGCTACCACTGGCATCACCTAGTCAGCGACCGTGGGCACGACCATGGCTCCCTCAGCCAGTATCGCTCATTGGTGAGGGCTATGCTCGACTCGCAGGTGTTCCTAGACTCTCGTCAGTCTTCACCTTTGCGCTCTGGCTTCTTGGTTCCAGCACGGTGATCCCAGGTGTGGTCGATGCTCCCATTCTCTCTAGTGCTGAGCAGATTCTGGGTGAGGATGGCAGTGGTGCTGGTGGATTTGGAAAAATTATGAGCGCAGCCGAAGAAGAGCATCAAGAGTTGAAGCGCGACGGCGACTTTGGAACCCTACCATGCATGGTGTTCACGCATGGTATGGCGGGCATGTCTCAAAGCTATGCCCACTACCTTGGAAGCATCGCAAGTCACGGCTACGTTGTTGCTGCTGTCGAGCATCGCGATGGAAGCGGACCGGGCACAATCGTTCATCATCCCGACGGAACAGAGAGGAAGGTCTGGCACATGAAGCTCAAAGATATCGAAGCCGACCCTCCGATGAATGACCTGGATCTCAAAGCCGCGCAGCTCAACTTCCGCGAAGCCGAGATCAGCGAGACGATCAAGCTGTTGGCGCAACTAAACGCAGGAGATGCCCCGGTTGTAAACCTCAAGCCGGACTCGCCCCGCAATGCTCTACCTGGCTTCAAGAACCGTCTGAACCTGTCTGCCATCACAGTCGGTGGCCATTCGTACGGAGCGACCGGTGTCATGCAAGCGCTCAAGTCCGCCGGCACAAAGGCAATGCCTATCAACGGCGGCGTCGCACTAGATCCCGGCAAGGGCTCCGGGCCGCTCAACAAGGACATCGACGTACCTGTCCTGGTCATGCAAAGCGGCGAATGGACAGAAAAGCAGACAAAATTCTACGACCAAGGGTGGCACTACAACGTCGTGAAGAACATCATCGACAGCGTCAAGGAAGGCTGGTACATGACGCTGACCGGCACCGCTCACCCTTCTTGCACCGATGCGCCGTTGATCGTCCCTTGGATCATGAAGATGGTTTCTGGGACTACGTTGAACAGCAGAGTAGCGCTCCATGAGTACATTGATTCTTCTGTTCGTTTCCTGGAATACCTCCGCACAGGCGAGAAGAAGGGCGTTTTGGAGAGTGGCGTGACGAATGCTAAAGGCCCCTTTTTGGAGGATAAACCACGCGAAAAGGTCAAGGGGCCGTATGGGGCTGAGTGGGAAGTTCATGTTGTACCGAGCAAGTAATGATGGGGTATCGAGCATATATACGATTAGATTATGATAGAACATGTATTCAATCACTTATTTGAGGCTGGAAACGTCGGACTCATGACGTTTTCCTTTTCGATTACAATTCAGCTTGTTCACTGATTTAAACCAAATTGAGCAGTTAGTTGCTCATGCCGTTCGAAAACAATGTCACAGATTGACACACATTGGACGACATTTCCGCTCGTTGAAACAAAACATTAAATTGAGGGGGATTTCTTATCGTACTTGTACAAAGGTCGTAAATGCATCGAGTCTAACGCTAATGCCAATTCTCGGGTATAGTTTGTATGCAAAAAAAGATTGGTAGAAAAGCTGCATAGTCACTCTGCTTTACCAAATCATGACTGGTGTTGTTTTTTTTGCGTCGTAAAGTCGTAGGGAAGATATGCATCACCTCACCTGGGTCCTCGGTGGCCCTATCTTCCCCAAAAGCTGCTTCTGCCGCCTTTCTTGGAGCCTACGGTGCTGCCTCCACCTCTCGATCTGGGCTGCTGCTTCCTTTGCTTCTCTAGTCTTTTGCAGGTCACATCTGCCTTTACCATCATGAAGCTTTGGTCAAAGACGTGGCCGTTCGCATTGCCGCATCTCTCGAGGGCGGGGGCAAGCGCCAGCTCTACTCTTCTGCCCTTGGCGTTTCCATTGACACCGTATCCCCCAGCTGTGTCCTCGTCGTCGTCATCGTACACGTCTTCCATCTCACTGTCGTAGTAGCCATAGCCCCAGTATTGATCTTTCTTGCCGCCGGTGAATGTGACGAAGCGGTAATCAGCGAGCTGACGCTTCATCTTGAGGTCTAACGCCACGGATGCGGAGACTATAGTGCCCAATTGTTCCTTCCCACCACGTAGCGATTGTGTAGACCATGGTCGTAATTTACGGCGCATGCGATTGCAGAAGCGGGATATTCGTTTCAGGACGGGTGTCGCGTCAAAGGTGGGGCGCCATTTGCCGTCGACTTGAGGTACAAGGAGGTTCACGGTCATGGAGCGCCATTGGTGGTACTCTTCGGCTTGGGCTTCGTTCTTGACAGCTGTGTATGGTTAGCCTTGTATATCCGGTAGGAAACGAGCCTTATGTGGGGTGGTACCTTTTCTCAGCGTGTCGTTGATATCGCGCAGCTTCTTGTCGCCCAATTTGCCGGCCCATACGTATCCGCTGCCTTTCTGCCAGTTGTTGAAGATTTTCTGTTGTAATCGCATCCATACGTATGCTTGTATGAGAAGTGGCCGCTCGTCTGGGTTTTTCAGGTATACGTGGTAGTTGTCGGTGAGGTTCCCAAAGAGCTCTTTGGCTCCATGGAGATACGGTCGCTTGCTCGAGGTCTTGATGGGGCCGCTGAAGTACTCTTCGCTCCACATGCGTATCTCGTATCGCAGTGCGAGGAGCTCTTCTATCATTGTCGTCTCCTCTTCTCTGTACATGGCGGACCCTCTTGCGGGCATGCCATTTGGACCCATGCTCTTCCGCTGGAGCTGTTTCCTCAGCGCATCACGCTCTTTGGTGACCTGATAGAAGCGCTGTATCAAATCGTCCTGGCTGTTTCCCCGCGATGCGCCCTGTCGCGACGGGCTCTTTGGTGGTACATTGGGGCTGACGTTTGCGCTCAGGCGGATCGGACTAGGTGATGCCGAGCTCGACGCGGACGACGTCTCGGCTGAAGTGGCAGTGATCTTTTCGAATCGCAATGGTGGGATATACTGCGTCTTCCGTCTGTGCCGGGGGATCAGGACTTCTTCGTCGGACCATTCGTCACCAACCTCGGGGAACGGGTAGCCCTGCTGCTCCATGAAAGGCGAGTCGTCGGTGGATGCGGATAGCGACTCTTGGATGACCTCGGCGGAGGGGCAAGTCAGCTTGAGCGACTTTAGAGTTGAGTCGCGAACGTCTATGGATGCGACCCGGTCAGCGCGCTATTCCCCAATAGCTCCAATGCGCACACGAACCAGGAGATAGAGTCGCCATCTCAACGAGGCGCGAGCATTTTGGCCTCACAGTATGTGCTCAATGTCGATCTCGCGGGCGGTGTAGCTACTTGGTAGTCTACTGCAGCTGTCCGGTATATTGTCCGCAGTCGCATTCGACGTCAGCTGCGAACCTTACAGCGGGGCCGACGACGATGATAGACTGCCTTGGGAGAGGCACGGATGATTGGGATGGGTTGTTGGGGCAAGCCCTCAGCAAGGACGGCAGCATCGCGAAAGCAAGCTTTGCTGTCTTTTTGCTCCCAGCCTCGCTGCGAGAGATAGCCCTGGCGGTTCAAAACCGACCACTCAGACGAGAAAGCGACGAGACGACCTTCCAATCACACCAGTGACGTGTGACGACCTCGGGAGGACATGCAGGCGGCGGGCATGGGCCGGCGATTGGGTTAGAGGAGGAGGAGGAGGCTCGGCGTCATTCGCTTATGTAGCGTGCATCTGTCACCCCAAACCCCGTCGACGCAGCCCACTAGAACCTCGACCCACGAGCGAGCACGTTTCCCCATCATCGCACAAGGTCGCTTACACGCGTCTTTGGCGACTTGTCGCTTTCATGGCATGCTGTTGGTGACCACCATATTCCCGTTGTGTAGCATCTTGTGCCCACGTTGCCTCGTTGCCTACAAGCCCCACCCCTGGACGAGCTCAACAATTAGACCGAGAACCACTACTAGGCTAGCCCTGCGCAATGTTCGACTCTAAGCTCCAATAGACATTGGCACATCAGCCAGTCAAGTTTAGCTTTTCCTTGCAGTCCTTGCTGTAAAGCGCATCTTTTTCTTCTTCAGTCTTCCCCTCTTGAACAGCAGTCCTGTAACGACCAACCATGACGAAAGAATCACCCGAGGCAGCTTTAGCTTCTTGTACGCAGCTCTGTCATGCTATTCCTCGATGATGGAAGTGCTACTATTGTTAAAAATAATACACGACCAAATGCATGCGGTCTGGATGTAAAATGCGTAGTATGGGACCACACTGAACATGTTCCTTGAAATACGCACCAAGACACATCAAACCCTGGGGTTGGGCGACGGCGCTTCAAGCCACAACCGCTACTTCCTTTTGCTACTCGCAAACCACCAACTGCTCTGGTCACAGCCGCACCGATCACGTCTAGGTTGATGAATAGTCACGGCAATATGTTGGCATCGATCGTCCCTACATGCACATGTTTCTATAACAACGCATCGCTGTACCCAGCTTCCAATAACCAGATCTTCAGGGGTACGAGAACCAAGGGCCTTCGTGGCCACTGGTTCGCCGTGCATAGAATGCGACAAAAGTGGGCAACATTATTTTTTCATCCCCGCATGATACTCTACATTGATGTGGATTAAACTCGAATTGATGCCGTTCGCAATGCGCAGTGCAGGCCAAGTACAAGCAGTAAATCTGCATGGAGATCAACTATAATCCGTCTTGTTGGTCATGCGAATCGCCTCTTCTTCTGCTTTGAAAGCGCAAGTTATAACGACGGGCCTAGGAACCCTTTCTCAGAAGGTGCGCACGCCGTTCTGGGAGTCGAGGAAGATGGCGTGCTCACGTAAAGGCTGACTGTGCGTTCCTTACTCCATTGGTTAGAAGCTTGACGTCGTTTTTACCCAAATTCGCAACCTTCCATGACGCACTGGAGCTGTTTATGTCAGTCAAGGGACGATGTAAAAGGCTGGCTTTTCGCAGGAAATGATTGCACCACCGAGACATGCTTGACCGCTGTTCTTGAAAAGGTTCTGGCTATGGCGTTCCCACAAGTTCTTAGTATTCTCGACCAAGAAAATGAACCATAGGGTTGCCTCGCTGACCCCAACGTAGTGTGTGTTGATGTGTCTACACCTAGGTAGGCGCCTTTGCGCGGAAGCCCCAGGACCTTGTTTCTGGTAAAATTCGAGCCTGTGGAGCTGATCTGAGTAGAGCGTTCGAGGTCTTACATGTCCATGCAGCTACATTTAGGCCTCGACGGCAACACCAATCTACTAGGAATAGATGGCTTTAATCTAGCAGCGCTGTTAGGCAAGGAACGAGAGGCAAAGAGGAGTCAAACGGATTTGACAGAGTCGTGCTGAAGAAGAGTACCCCGTCGTACTATCGGCACCGGCAAAGGCAGCACTAGCTTGTCGTAATGCCAAACCTAATCGATTGTACAACCGCAAACGAAAGTTGGAGACAATGCAACTGGTCGTAAGCACGGCATGCGACTCTATTCCTAAATTGGTGCGGAAGAAACATGCCTTCTTCTCGATTGAGATAAGTAGGAGGATAACCAATCTATTTTCGGAGAAATAACGATAGTTGCCCTCAGATGTACGATTGGATCAGGTTGGGCTTCAACATTCACCACGAGGAGTCCAGTATGTGCGAGTCGAGATCCCTGAGTAAGCCACCGCAGATTCAATCTCCGAGTGGATACTTTGGAGAAGCACCAGCCCTTAAAATCGAAGACCATTTTGCTCCGTATAGGCGCAGCTTTGCTGCCGGTTGTATCAATCAAAGTCCAGTCCTACAGGCACAGATATGTTGCCCCAGTTGCTGTATAATGTTGACTGGCCATGTAAGCCTGACATGCGTTCAAGTCCCCTCTTCGAAAAGATAATCGCACGATCGTGCACGGTTTCGCGATTCCAGAACGCATGTTCTGTCAATTGCGAGACTTTCGCCTTGCCAAGTGGGGGTCCAGATTCGTCGTGATATTACATTAAAATCCCTCAAACGCTCCTGAAGCATCGACCGGAACTCAAGGTATTGCTCGCCAGGCATGCGCCACACCAGGGCTGTCACACCACTTTGTTTGTCGGACGGTCGGCGTTTAGTTCAGAAAATGAGTTGCGTGATTTCAGGGTTGCCTGTCAGGTGTACCCAAGTGCTTGCAGCCTTACTGAGAGGGGCTTGAAACTCCCTTGCGCAGATAGAACACTGGCATACACAGAAAACCAGGAGGTCCTAGCTATGATTGATGTCGGCAAAGCGGCCTTCTTCAACACCGATAACGACCCTGTCTGAGGAACCATCGCAATGGTTGATGACTGTCCTGACGTAAGCATCGATTGAATAATAGACGTTGGCAAACCGGGGTGCGGCTGCTTGGTCACACGCTGAGTGATTCCAGGCGTCCACCAGATGCAGCAGCATGACGACACTAGTTTTGCTACCTGGACTACAAAAGCGTGCGACGTAGCGCACTCATCACTAGCGATGATGACATATTAATCGATGCGCCGAGGTTGTGAAGAAGGCTTGCAAGTTTCCATGTGTTCTCGGAGCCGCCTCTTCGCTAAGACCCAAGTAGGCTACGTCCCTAGACGAGTGGGGCGATAGGACGCATCAAACTTCAGGGTGCAGCGGAGCGATTTCTTCCCCGGCGACCGATCCACATCTTCGAAAACTTCCGGCAATTTATACGGAAACATTTTACACATATCCGGTCATGGACGAAACGAAATTGGGCGCCTCATCCAATTCGCCGGGGTCAACGACGGGAAAGCCAAGCGGAGGACGCCAACGCGTGATTTCATCCTGTTTGACATGTCGACGAAGAAAGGTCAAATGCGATCATGTTCACCCAGTCTGTGGATCGTGTACACGAGGGAAGCACGCGTGTACTTGGACGGATCAGGTGCAAGCAACGGCTGCTCATGGAAGGATATCAAAACCTGCGGTGATGAACAGCGGAAAAGGCGCGAAAAGCAGTGACGTTCAAGCGCGGCTAGACAGACTCGAACATCTTTTGGAAAGAGCTGTTGCGGGACAAGGGGTGAACGCAGTATCATCCGTACGATCCAGCGTGGATCTCGAAAGGAAAGAGACAGAGGCGTTAACACCGTCATCCAACAGCCAGACCTCCCAAGGAGCCGGAATAGCATCCGACGACGGCGATGGGACGCTTCTCCTGAACGGCGGACAGTCCCAGTTTGTCTCTTCGCTGCATTTTGCATTACTTGCTGACGAGGTGAGTAAAATTCTTTGGTATTTGTTTTTTTGGACTTACCAGGGTTGTTCTGACGAGTCGAGCAACCCTGGCTCGTCATTGTCACATCTCCTTTACTACCCCATGGTGAATACATTGTTGATGATGCACTAGATCCAAGACATCAAGGCTTTGTTGGGCGACCAGACCGATGAAGAGAAGAAAGAAGTCCCACAACGCAGTTTAGTTGACCTCCTCTCTTTGGGTCGCGCAGGGGCAGGCTCGAATCTCGAGAACCTACTACCTAGCACACAAGAGCACCGTGATACCCTCTTGGACGTCTATTTTGCCAATGTAGACCCCATGGTGAGGATAACGCATAGACCATCAGTGGTTCGCAAATTCTCCTCTTATAACAGTGAAGCTCATCCCATGGCCTATGCTATCTACTTTTCTGCCATCAATTCGTTACCGCAGAGAGTCGTTCAGAACAAGTTTGGCGAGAGCAAAGAGGCTCTTCTAGACCGCTTTCAGCTAGGCATCGAAATATCGCTCGCTCGAGAAAACTACCTTACAACGTCCAGCCTGGAGATTTTCCAAGGATTCGTACTATGGCTGACCTGCATCACAAGAGAGGAAGATATGGGTAAGCTTTTAGCGTTGTTGCATTTCCCAAGGTACAAAGTTAACACTAAGTAGGCAAGGCATGGGTGCTGATTGGAATAGCATTCCGCATCGCCTTGAACCAAGGCCTACACCGAGACCCGTCTCTATTCCCCACGGGTTCAATGGATGCACTTACTATTGAACTACGCCGCCGTATGTGGCACCAACTTGGCCATCTGGAGTTCCGTGCAGCAGAATGCAAAGGCCAGGAACCGAGTATAACCGAAGACTTCTATACAACGCTGTTTCCGCGCAATATCGACGATGAAGACCTAGTCGACGGCGCCAGTCCCGGCCTAGCACCTTATAACGAGCAGAGATTCACAGCCATGACATTCCAACTGGTGCGATTCGCTGGCATGCGGGCGTTACGGCGTATAGTCCAAAGCACATATCGCCTGGAAAGACGGATGCTGGACTCGGGACTCCATGGAACATCTCGCCCAGACCCCGCACGGGAGTTACGCGATCTCTACGAGCAGATCAAAGTCATGCTTGACGAAGTACACGAAGAGAATCATCGGAAATACCTGCACTACCTCAACCCCGATATACCAATGGAGAGGCTGACATTGGGATTGGCCTCACTACTGGAATGGCGCGCTTACTTACTCTTCTGGCTTCGCATGCCCCGCGCTTACCGGGACGCTGTCTTTTCTGACGAGATCCGCAGATCGTATGTATCTCAAGAGCCAAAACTCACAAGACGTCTTCACACAGGCTAATGATTTTAGAATTTTCGAAAAGTCTGTCAACTGCGTAGAGGCGCTTAACGGAGCGGCTGCCGATGTTGACGCCGCTCGCTTCCAGTGGCACATTGGTACGGCAACATAGACGTTATTCATTGCAGCCTGAAAGCTAACATGCAAAAGGTGGTATTGCCTCGTTCCAAGCAATCATGCACATCCTATCCGAGCTCCGCAACCCCTTATTCGACGCGCCAGATCGCCAACGAGCCCTCCGAGCGCTCCAAATGTCGCGCATACTACGCGAAAACAACAGCGCCAAAGCATGGCAAGCCGTCAAAGCCATGATCGACAAAGCCGTATCCGAAGCCAATCTATCGCCAAGGGGTCAAGTCCAACCCTCCAACCCATACATGAGCCAGAATCTACCAACAAATACGTCCACGCTCCCTGTACACACGGCTTCGAGTAGCAATAATAGCGTGTATCCAGCACTGCAAGCCATTCCGAATTACATCTTTCAAAACTCTTCTGTGGGGTACAATACCCAGCCCCTACCGACACGATCACATCCGCAACCGCAACCGCAACCACAGCCCATGCAGCCTCAGCCAGATATTCTAGAGTCGATGCAAGATATCCAGGACCGCGCACCATGCTGGGACGACATCAACCTAAACAACATCAACAACATAGTCGGGGATCTGCAGACGGATCCCGACGTGATTCCCGACTTTGATTTCGTAAGTAAAAAGCCTTTTATTTCCGTTACGCAGGTGCGGAAACAAAGAGAGTGCAAGTTTGACTGACTGGACCAGGGGTTCTGGGGCGACCCATTCAACTACGAGAACGAGCCTGTTGCCATGCCTATGCCTATGCAAAATGGGTATTTTGCCGAGTGGACGGGATCATCGGTGTGAAAAGGGATCAAGAAGAGGAATATCAATCTTCTCAGACATCTCAGCGCGCTAGCTGGATGGACAGCCCAAGAGTGGAATTTCCCGTCGCGCCCTCGCTCGGGCAATGTATACCGCATGGAAACTGTACACCCGTCAGGCTCCCCCTTTCTCTCCGCCGCCGCCGCCACCACCACCACCACCACATACACCCAGATATCGTCAACCACCCCCCCTCTCGTCTCGAAGACAAAAATCCTCCTCCCCTTCGACCTACCACAAGGTCCAGATCAAGGAAGCACCACCATCGCACCCTACTCTACATCCGCTACTCCTCCCGCCCGCTTCCTACCAACGCCGTAGAGAAAGGGGATATGTACCTCTGATTCTAACTCGGTCTATGACGTCAATATGAGCGTCAGCGTCACGACCCCCTGTATCTATACCTGTATCTGTATCTGTACCTATCCCTCAACCGAGATGATAGACAGCGCTCGATATGAACAATGAACCATGATCATAAAAGACATGTGTGTACGCTAGGAGAGACGGAGAAGCAGAAGCAAGAACAGTGGAAGAGGGGTTGTGGAACCAAAAGAGTGGAGGGAAGATGAAATGAGAGTGAGAAGGGGGCGTGGCCAATTTAGGGTATGTGAGCGAGTGAGCGAGTACAGGAAGCACGTGCGGAAGAACAAGGGGCGGATGATAAGCAGGGAGGGGGCAAGGTAGATGTAGATAAATGGATATAGACCACAGTAGTTGACATGAACGACAGCGAATATCAGCATGCTACTACTCTTCATTGCACAAACAGAAGAGCCTCCTTGCTTTTTTTTCCTTCTTCGTGCTCTTCTATCAACTTTTGAGAAAGAAGAAGGGTCATGTAGATCTGACGTCACAGGGTCATTTGTTTTGTTTTGGGGCGACATGGAAAAAAACGTCATGCAAGTAATTTCAACACGGATGCACAAGACACGAGTCAATCAGAAGTAAATGAATAAAGCAATAAGCCTGCGGGCTTCTTCCCTCCATGTTATACAATTAGCGGAGCAAAGCACCAAGACGGTTGTCCCTAAACAAGGCTGAATGAAGTCGCATGATGCAAGTCGGTAAATGCAGGCGACCGTCCCCCCGAGTCCAAGAAGGTACTTTGAGGGGGCGGAGCGGGTGGCTTGGAATACGTGAGTAAATAAACCCCCTATCTACTCATCCTTTACACCACCACGACCCGCACGCTCAGCAGCCTCAATGCTCTTCTTATCCGTCTTAATCTCGCCGCCGCCCATGGCGCCCATCATGCCACCGCTAGCCTTCCACGGCCTAGCCAAGTCGCCGGTTGCGGGCTGGCCGAGGAGATGGACCTTGACGAGGTTGCCCTCGAAGGCACCCTTGAGTGGGATGATGGATTGGATGAGGAGAGGGTTGGTGTAGCCAAAGTAAAGGTGCATGACGCCCATCATGCCCACGCCCATCATCTGCGCCTTGAAGAGCTCGCGCAGCTTGCCCAGGTCGTACGCTTTGACCGTCGTGGCTACGAACTTGGGTTCCTCGCCTGATCCCATCGGTGCCGGCTCGACATACTTGACAACAGTCATGTCTGGCTTGTGTTAGCGTTTGCCTCATTTATATACTGCGCGATATAGGGTCCGCCGTGGTTTTCTGTTGCAAACGCACCATTCTTCTTGTTGATCTGCGCCTGGACGTAGAGGTAGATGCTGACGATGATTATGTTGGATACGACGTAGAGCGCGCGCACGCCGTTGAGCACATTCGGGTCATCGAATGGAATCTTTTTCGAGATTTGCATAAATCCCAGGATGATGACCAGGTTGGAACTGTGCGTGGCATTAGCAAACTGTCCTTCTACGGGCCTCGGGCTGCCGGGCTTGCCTACATTTGCGGGCTGATCGCCATTTTGAAGATTGAAGCAGTTGGATTGGAATTGACAGTGGAGAGGCGCTTCGGCGATCGTTTCCGACGGTCCTGGGTGCTGATGTGGTCGCGCGGAACGTGAGTGAGAGAGGGTGAGGGAACGGGCGGGCGACTTTTGTGGTGGGCGAGGGTAACTTTAGCGCGACCCAAGAGGCCAGGTTGCCCGCGCCTTACTAGCCTCAACAGGCCCTGACCATTCTACGCGCATCTAATGCCTTCTTTGGACACATGGTAGTATTACATGGCTACACTGTATTGACTGAGGGGAATGAATAGAGGCAGTCCTCGGCATCAATCACAACACTGGTCACAGAATTCCAAGAGAAATGTCCAAAGAGAGGTCTGGCGGATTGCCAACCATCTGATTCTACTCGGATTCAGGGTATCTTATCTATCGTTTCCTGTCATGTGTATGCCCCGTCGCGACCCAAATGCTTACTTGAGACAATCGACACACCAATCCAGATGCCCATGTATGCTCCTTTGACTCCGCGCTAAAGGATCAAAAACTCCCCTATCAAGCCCATATGCAACATTGCAACGTTGCGGACGAGTGATGCAATGCAAATAATATCTCATAAACGCCCCCCTTGATGTATTCACGTACCGTCTGTTGGTTCACATCAGAATACACTCGCGATCCGGCCGGCTCTTATCCTTTTGCTTGCCCTTTTCCAAAGTCGAACCTGGATCTCTGCTCTTACTCCTCCTATCCTTCTTCCCCTTTTTGCTCTTGCTTCGCGAGATTCCAGTTTCTTTCTTATCCTTGACTGGAGACGAATCCTTTTGGCCGTTCTCTGCGCTGTTCACCCGATCGATAACTATAGTTGGTTCGTCGCTGGTAGCTGCCTCGGTCGTAACCAATTTGTCCTTGCTACCGCGACCTGTCAGTCTTGATAAAGTAATGGATAGTCGATTCTCGCCAGTTGGACTGCCTGGCCGGCTTTTTCCATTACCAGACATCCAGATACGTGAGCCGCGTCGAGAAACAGACAAGAAACTGCTCTTTTCATCGGCTGGCGTTGATGGTTGAGTTCGGCCACGCACACTCCCCTCGGCATCTTCAATGGCAATGCTGCTACGTGGATTGCTTGATATGCTGTTTCGACTGGCTGGCTCGTCCGTACGATTAGTTTCAGCAGCTGCATCAGCCACGCTAATCTTCTCCCAGTCAGCACCCGCGTCAGCATCTGTCGCTGTCGTAAATGCCAGTGTTTCACGGGATGGGTCTACTGAAAGCAATCCCAACTGCGCTTCTGCGTAAGATGGTGGATCGCCCCTGGATGCCAACTCCTCGTCGATGGGCTGTACTTGATAGAAGAGAAGATACGGTGACTCTTCTCGCAAAGCTTTCTTGATGTCCACCTCAGTAACACGCTGTTGCGATAGATCATCGAACCGCAGCCATTTCTCATCTTCGTCCTCAGATTCAGAATGTGAAGTGCCTGGTCGTCCTTGAGCGTTTGCACGAACAAGCGCAATGTAATGTCCAGAGTCTACCGACACACCTCGATGACACACCACTGATTGTAGCACTAGTTTGAAATTGCCAAACAATGGGCCCTCTTCTTCCATGCGGTCGTCCGAGATGAAGTTAGGCAAGCCAATCTCCAGTGGGATGTCGATATAGGTGCTGAGACGCTTTGGAGAGCCGTTCGAGGCCATGGTGTACCTTTTTAAACATATACCTAAAACAGGACGCTTTACAGAGAAATGCGCAGCTACCTGTGCATCTGTTCTTGGGACGTTGTCGGTGTACCACGCTGTGAGATGATCAGCAGTGTTGGCACCGAGGAGAGAATTGACTTACGGATAAGGCTGAAGAACTGCCACGCTGGCATGAGAATCTCCTTCTTAAGCAGAGAAGCTGACCGCGGCCGACCACTAGAGCTATTATCTAGCATGTCCTGCACGTGCTTCTTCTCGTCGAATTTGCTCATATCCGCAGCTTGACGTGTGTACCTCTGACTGAAGATACTATCAGCACGGCGGCGACCCTCCAAATTAGGTCGCACAGGGGTCAAAGGCGTGCTAGGCTCGAACGACATGGGTGTCGAGACGATTGGAGTCATGGAGCCTTCCATCTCGGCGGTTTCAATGTGTATCGTTTCGCTCTTCTCGGGGTCTTTGTCCACAAACTCATCGTCCCTGGACTTCATGGAAGCTATCGTGTTTTGCCGCTGTAGATAGCGTTTTACCTCGATTCTGTTGTTGAAATAAGTCTCCAGGCAGTCTTCCAAGGTAACGACGTGATCATCTTCCTGTTCTGGGATGGCGACTTCGAGGAGGCGTTCGTTGACAAACTTGTGGTCGTCCTCTTTGTCCTCACGTCCGGTGTGGTAAATGTCCATCTTCAAGGTGAGTAATGGCAGTTCGAGGGTGCCTGTGATAAAAGTGAAGGCTTCGGATGCGTCTTGCTGTCGTACTTGTGCGGCGTCTTCCCACCCGCATTGTGCGAGTGAGTCTTGAAGGTGCTTAGTCAAATCAACCCTGATGAGCTGGCCACTTCTTAGCAGGTTTACCCATAGCCTCAGAACAGCAGCCAGCTTTTTCCTAGGCTCATCGGAAAAGTTATCGTATAACATGGCTTCAAAGCTGTCTAGTCGCGCAAACATGGCGAATAGCAGAGCGTCCAAATAGCACGTCACCGAATTCCGGTTTACGGCGCCCAGCATAGTCACACTTGTGTTGTAGTCCTTCAACTCCCCCTCGAGTGATTCATTTGCGAGAACCAGAAGATCGTAGGCTTTGTCAAGATCGTCCGGGTGCCAGGCGATGGCATGTTCGGCCTGTTGTTCTGCCATGCTCGTGATGCCCGCACCATGCAGGCGCGTGAGGAGCATTTTGACCTGCACCTCATTAACAAGAGTGCACTCTATAATGTCCCTTGACGTACCTTTTTCTCAGCATGTTCGTTTGCGGGGGGTCTAGGACCTTCGCTCGTGAATATTCTATAAAGATCGGGCGAGACATTGGAAGGCTGAGACTGGAGCAGAATATAGTCAGAAGCGCGACATGGTACTTTTTGGTGTAGAAATAGAAGACTATCCTCTACTGATGTTCGCAATACAAATGGGAGCTTGTGGTACAGCGTCTCAAAGCTAGCAGACAGCCGCCGCCGGTTCTGAGAGAGTTCTTGGGGCGGGACGACGGGCGAGCATAGCAGAGGACTGAGGGAATTGACAGAAGCGAGAGAGGTCAGGCGTACTTTGGACTTGGCGTGCTTGGATGCGCGCTTCTCGTGATGCTTGTCACGCCGGCTGAGGAACCGCGACATGCCGTTCATGGTGGTAGTGGTGAAGGATGGCGACGCCCATGCAATGGAAAGGCGACGGCCACTGTTGTGTGAAGAGGGTGGAAAGACAGGAAGACAGGAAGGCGGCGGGGTAGGCGACCAGTTCAGTCCCGCGGAAGGTGCAGACGAGGCGTGAGCCGGGTGGTTGGTGGGGAAGCGAATGGGCGGTTGAGCGTTGGATGATGGAAGTTTGGGTAGGCAGCCAAGAAGCGTGAAGCGTCATGAGGCGCAACCCAGCAAGCCAGCAAGCCAGCAGACTACGGCGCACGGCAACGGGCCCGAGAAGAGGTGCACGACATGGCTCAGAGTCCGAATCCGAATTCCCGTCAGCCGCACATGTCGAACTGGAGTTGTCGCAGCCCGGAGCGGACAAGTGGGGCAGACCTATTGGCTAACGGCGGACCCTAGCAGTAGGCTATCCCTGCAGCGCTCATCGCCTGGCGTATAGCGTATAGCCAGAAAAGTCCGCTGGAGACGTCGTGCATGCTGTCCCGACGCATAACCACCACCAGCCCACCCCCACACAGCCATGGCCATGCGCGAGCTGCCTCTGCGGACAGCGAATGTCTTGGGCAAGAGCGCAAGACCGACCGTCCGCGCCGCCACGCCCTTGTTGCGCCGCAATGCGTCGTCCGAGGCCGTCAAAGAGATCGAGGATGCATCCTCGTTCGAAGTGCCCCCGCCAGCAGAAGAGTTAGTGAAGAACTACGACCCAGTAGCAAGGAGTAGATTGCGGAGGCGAGGAAACAAGCAGCTACCTCCGAGCAGGTACGGACCCTCAAATGCCACACCAGCCAATGCATAGTGCTCATGCATCATAGATACCAATATCGCTCGCCCAAGTACTACCGCGGCCCCCTCCACCCCCACCAGCCTCCGCCAGAGTCCGACCCATCTTCGCGTCTCTTCCAGCCCGGCCCCTTCAGTCTCTCCCGTCTCGAGCAGACCTACCAGAGTAAGATCGCCTCGGACCTGCTCACCCTCACATACCAGCACTATCCCCCGGGCTATCGAGCCCCCAAGACCGACCAACGGTTACGCGAATGGACCGGTGACTCACCATACTTTAAGAACCGTCCTCTGCGACCCCCACGAGGAAAGGGAGAGGTCCTCCGCTTGCTACAGGAGCCGCGCACTTTCCGCAATATCCCCAAGATCACCAAGGTCACCGTTCACTCCATGGTCCCAGAAGCCCAAGAGAACAGTGGGAACTTGCATGTTGCGGGTATGATCCTCCAGGCCATTAGCAACGTACGAGCAGTTTCACACAAGGCGAGGCACAATGTCGTCGGATGGGGACTGCGCAAGGGAAGATACGTCTCAGTCACCTCAACAATGGAGCGGGAAGACGCCGACAACTTTCTGTCCAAGCTCATCGATGTCGTATTGCCCAGAATCAAGGAATGGAAGGGTGTACCAGGCTCATCAGGAGACGGACACGGCAACATGAGCTTCGGTCTCACTCCAGACCAGCTTGCTCTGTTCCCGGAGATTGAAGTCAACTACGACGCGTGAGTGCTATCAACGATTCACATACGACCCTTTTCTAACCGAGTCTAGCTATCCTCCAAAGATGATTCCCGGTTGCCACATCACCATCCACACCGACGCTACCAACAACAAGGACGCACGTCTACTTCTTCAAGCCATTGGCATCCCCTTCTACGGAAAGCTCAACGACTAATCGCAAGCCTATTTCTGGCTGCGTATACGACATGTAGTAAATATAAAATACGGATTCCCTGGCTGCACACCAAATTTGTTGTGCCGTCAACATCATGTTGAAGTGGGATCAATGTCTGTGGAATTACCAACAGAAGTAAGATGCGCTTGTGGTCGGCCAGCCTGCGATTTTCGGGCTGCCAGCCACTGCAAAGTTGTTCTCCGATCCATTTTCCACAAGGATATTGTACATGATCTTCAGACGAAATGTGAGCGTATCTAAGCGTAGAGTGACGTGATACTCCAACCGTTCCAGGACAGTTTTTACCAAGATGAGACGCCGTGAGAGAATGTGGTATTTTATCCTCTGTAAATTTCAACACGAATAAGGTCGTTCAGAGAATCTGAGGCTTCCGAAATCCGCCAGATGGTCATCATTTTCACGGGTGCAGAGTAACGAGTTATTTTCGTCAAGTTGGTTGTCGGGCGCGGACGGACCCTGGCACGAGATTTTAGATTGGCCAAGCTCCCCCGAAGAACACCCGCCATGTCGCAGCTTCGCTCGACCGCTAACCACCAACAAATCGAACCCGCGATACCCTTCAAATACCCCAGATTTGCTTTCGTGACCACTCCACAGTCACGATGCAGTCGATCCGCCAACCGCTGCGCTCTGCGCTCTCAAAGGCCGCAACCAGGCAGTATGCGACGGCTTCCTCGCAATATGCCGAGACGATTAAGAACCTTCGCATCAACGGCGACACCAAGGTTCTGTTCCAGGGTTTCACTGGAAAGCAGGGAACGTGAGTGGGAGCAGAGGGATCCGCCATTGGGAAGAATGCTAACACGCAGCTAGCTTCCACGCACAACAAGCGATTGAATACGGTATGCGCTCAACTAGAAGGCTGTTCTGATACTGCGGGGAAGAGGTCTGACATGACGGCAGGCACAAGGGTTGTCGGAGGCACAAACCCCAAGAAGGCTGGCACTGAGCACCTTGGACTGCCCGTCTTCAAGAACGTCGCAGATGCCATGAAGGAGACCCAAGCCTCCGCTACCGCCATCTTCGTCCCGTACGCTACATCCACCTACCACCCTCTGCCAACTATGCAGCCTGACAAGAACACAGCCCACCCGTCGCCGCTGCCAGTATTGAGGAGGCCATCGCCGCCGAGGTCCCTCTGATTGTGACGTAGGTGTGCATATGAAATACAAGATACATGGAAACTTACATTGGACAGTATCACCGAGGGCATTCCCCAGCACGGTATGAAAGACTGCGACAGGCTAGGAGATTTGGAAGCTAATTGAAGCAGACATGGTCCGTATCACGGATATGCTCAAGACTCAGAACAAGTCCCGCATGGTTGGCCCCAACTGCCCTGGTATCATCGCTCCCGTACGTTTTCAGCACACATGCACTTGGCCGGATAGATTCTGACTTCACCAGGGTCAATGCAAGATTGGTATCATGCCTGGATTCATCCACAAGCGTGGCCGCGTCGGTATCGTCTCCCGTTCCGGAACTCTCACCTACGAAGCCGTCAACCAGACCACCCAAGCCGGCCTTGGTCAATCGCTCGTCGTTGGTATCGGTGGTGACCCATTTTCTGGAACCAACTTCATTGACTGCCTGAACGTCTTCCTCAAGGACGAGGAGACTGACGGTATCATCATGATTGGTGAGATTGGTGGTACTGCCGAGGAGGATGCCGCCGACTTTTTGAAGGAGTACAACACGGCCAACAAGCCTGTCGTCAGCTTCATTGCCGGTATCTCAGCGCCACCAGGCAGGAGAATGGGCCACGCTGGTGCCATTGTTAGCGGTGGTAAGGGTGATGCCAACTCCAAGATCACCGCGCTTGAGGGCGCTGGTGTCACTGTCGAGCGCTCCCCAGCCAAGCTTGGATCTAGCCTTTATGACCAGTTTGTCAAGCGCGACTTGATATAAATGGTTGCGAAGTTGTTTCATTGAACTGTCAGTGTGCAGGCTTACGGATTGCCGCACGGGGGTCCATTGTACATTTTAGTCATTAAAGCAATTCATGATCTCTGTATCTAGATCTATATGTTCAGACATCAAGCACTGTGAGGTGCATCGGCTTTCTATACGCGTGGACGGTTCCGCAAGCATACGAGTCCCTCTTTTCACATGCAGATCCTGAACCATTGATGTGCTGGCCCAAGCTTATGATTTTCCCAAAAGTTCCCCGCAAACCTCCGAACTGTATGCAGCAGCACCAGTCAAAAGCCCGGCACTACAAATATGTCCAAGACCAAAACAAAGCGCGCCCGTCGCGAACTAAAGCGCGAGGGCAACAAAAAGATTGCCGAGCATCACCGAAAAGTCGCAAAAGCCGCCGAAACTAAGCAGCTCGCGAGCAAACCTCCTGCGAAGAAGCAAAAGACGAACGGAGCAGCCGTGAAAGATGCGCCCGCGACCAAACCCGCCCACATCCAGCCCTCGCAGAAGAAGCACCCCATCCCATTCGGCGAGTACGACCACATCCTCCTTGTCGGCGAGGGCGACTTTAGTTTCACGCGCTCGCTCGCCATCGAGCACGGCTGCGCAAATGTAACAGGCACAAGCTACGACTCGCTCTCCGACGTCCAGAGCAAATACCCAACTTTTACCTCCATATCGAGCGAACTCGCAGCCCTCACGCCTCCAGTTCCGCTGCACCACTCCATCGACGCGACGAAGTTGTCAAGTTACAAGCACCTCCGCTGCCGACGCGACGATGACGAGCACAGCGGCGAAGCAGAGGACGGGGAGAAGGAGGGCTGGGACATAATCACCTTCATGTTCCCGCACACAGGCGGCCTCTCCACAGATGTCAACCGCCAGGTCCGCGCCAACCAAGCGCTGCTTGTGAATTTCTTCAAGTCGTGTCTTGATACGCCGACGCCCAAACGACGGCTGCAGATCCTGCAACACCAGAAAAATAAGAAGGATGGGAAAACTTCGACAAGCACACCGCCGCCACAGCAGCCCATCAAACCCCCTTTCCTCCGCATGGGCGGCAAAATCATAGTCACCCTCTTCGAAGGCGAACCCTACACCCTCTGGAACATCAAAGACCTCGCCCGGCACGCAGGCCTCAAGGTGATTGAGAGCTGGAAATTTGACTGGGAGCAATACCCCGGATACCATCACGTGCGCACGCTGGGTGCGCTTGAGGGCGGCGGGGCGTGGAAAGGCGAAGATCGGGTTGCGAGAATGTATGTGTTTGAGAAGATTCCGTTGGTCGCGGATAGTGATGAGGAGAGGGAGATTGCAAGACTGGGGAAAGTGGGGAGGGGGGGTCGGCTGATTAGTCAGAAGGAAGCCATGAGGAGGGCTATGGAGGGGGAGGTCGAAGAAGGGGGAGATGAAGAAGAAGAAGAAGAAGAGGAAGAGGGGGAAGAGGATGATGGAGTTGAATCAGATGAATGAGGCTCCTCAGTTCAGCCTTTGACGTAGAAGGGCTTTGGCTACACATGACGCAAAGAATACCCCAATGCCACGCCGGGCCCAGATGCAAATCCCCGAAAACGCCCACGCTATACCATCTACAAAAAAACAAAAAGCTGCTGCTCGAAACGGACAAAAGAACAATCACATAATATACACCTTCCTTACCTCACTCTCGCGCCACTTCTCGCCTGCGAGCCCCGCAACCGGATCCCTAACAAACCCCTTTTCCGTCCCAACCTTTTCGTTGAAAACGCGCAACCGCTCAGAGCCATACACACGACCGTTTGGCAGAACCACTGGGCCGTCTTCGACGATACTTTTGGTGTGCAGGGCGTACGGGACGTTGCGGGCGAGTTCCTTGAGTTCAGCGCTGCAAATGGGGCATACAGTTGTAGCGGAGGAGTTTGCGTTTGTAGCAGAAGGGATGAATTCGGAGTGGCAGGCAGGAGTTTTGAGGGCGGAGAGGCCGGCGCTGAGGGCGATGTGGAGGAGGGGGCGGGGAGGCAGGGAGTAGAGTGTGTGGTGTGTTGAGAGGAAGATATCTGCGAGATGAGACCATCTAGAGGGGGAGTAGAGAGACTAAAGAAACGAAATGGAAATGTTAGTGAAATGGTGACGGGAGCTTCCTTGTGGATGACTTACAGCATAAGGTTCCACCTCATCCCACGGCCGATACGCCAACATACCCGCCGCCCTCCTCGTAAGCTCGAAATCTCCACTCGAACTAAGATACTTCTTCGCATGCGCCCTGGCCTCCACCAACTTGGCCTCCCCGCCTCCCCCACCAAGACTCACGCCCTCCGTCTCCAACCCATCCATGCCACTCAACCCGGCCTCATGCCCCTGCCTCACAAGCTCGATATACTGCTGCAGTCTAAGTTCAAACTCCAGCATACTCCCCGCCTTCTTGAGTTCCTTGCCATGTTCCTTGCACCACTCGAGCGCAAGCGTGGTACTCATCTTCTCGCGGAGACTGCGCTCGATACGATGACACGCCACGAAAGCATCCACGTCAACGAGATCGGTGATGCCCTTGCTTTCAGCCAGACGTGCCGCGCTGTCTGCGTACCCCTCGCGCAGCAGGTAATCGACGAGCAGCCGGCTGAGGCGCGTGCGTGACCATTCGTCGTATTTTACGTCGACGAGACTGTGTACTGAGTAGAGGTCCTGTAGGTGCTGGAAGCGCGCTTTGGCCGATCGGTGGATGCGCGCTTCTTCCTCATGAAGGTTCTCTAATTTGCGCTTTAGGCTCTGCATCTTGCTTATCATGGTGTCGAGGCTTTCGAGCGTGGCTTCGGGTGCGGCGTTCTTGGAGGCTGCTTTGGTGGTTGCGCTTAGAGACGTCGTGAGCGCGCTGGACGAGTGTTCGATGACGCGTTGCGCGTTCTTGAAATTCCGCCGTGAGAGTTCGTATGGCATGCGCAGGAGGGGATGATCCTGCGGGCTGGGTTAGCAGGCTCATGTTGGGGGGTTGTGGTTGGTCCTACGAGCAGCAGATGCGACTCAGCATTGAGCTTTGTGCTTGTGAGCTCCGCCATGGCGGGCAGAGAGTGAGTATAATGGATAGTAAAGTTGCTGTGACAATCTTGAGATGGTAATTGCTCTCGATTGCAGTCGGGGGTGCCGGAGCAAGGTTCAAGGCGAGTGAGAGTTTGTGATGAGCTAATGTGATGTGGGTGATCATGTTCAAGCTCCACCGCGGAGGTTAAGCTTGCGGGGTGCTCGTCACGGCTCGTGGCTCGCAAACCGGCACGTGCTGAGCACCAACGGAGAGCCGGATACACTTTAGCCTCAGGTGATTTCGTTTTAAGTGCATCTAGATCGCCTCTATGCCACTTCTTCATCACACAAGTGGAACGCTGAGATATGCTTCTATGTGATATCATTCTGATCATAAGGCAACTCTAAAACTCCTCTAAGACCCAATGCATCGTAACGCATAATCCAGATGTCTCTACCCATGCAGAAAGACACTGACGCAGGTAGCGATGAGCTGCCGGCCTACTGCAGAGGTATCCTGAAACCTGCTCTAAGGCCATTACTTTTAGCTATGTACCCGCGTCCCGCTGCTCAAAGGGCGCATGCATTTTAAAAAACCACTTCGAAATTTCCATTTAGAGAGCACCAGTCGAGGCCATCTTCTTGCGGAGATGGTTCTTGTACTCGCCAATGCTGCCGTCCCACCGACGGACAGTCTTGTGTTCGCAGACCATAATGTCCTTGGCAATCTTGTCGAGCAATCTGTCCAAAGTTAGCATGCTGTAAGAAGCCTTTCGTGCATAGGATAAACATACCTGAAGTCGTGAGAAACTACAACAACACCACCGCTGAAAGCGTTGATGGCGTCGGCCAAACTGTCAATGGTAGGGATATCCAGACCGTTGGTCGGTTCGTCAAGAAGCAACATGTTGGGGCCCTCGATGGCAAGCAGAGCAAAGACAATACGGGACTTCTGACCATCGGACAGAGTAGCCATCTTCGATGTCTGTGCCTCACCAGTCATACCGTAACGGCCAAGCTGTTGACGCCAGTATTGGAGATCCTGGCTGATGTGGTGGAACTTGTCACGGACGAAGTCGAGCGCGGACTTGGTGAGGTCGAGCTGTTCAGCCGAATGTTGGCTGTACACACCGAGCTTCAAGTGAGTGTGGCGGGATACGACACCGGATGTGGGGCTAAGCTTTCCAGTGAAGATATTGAGCAGCGTCGACTTTCCGACACCGTTGGGTCCGACAAGGGCTGTTCGCGAGTCCATGTCGACACCAAAGTCCAGGTTCTCGTACAGGTTGTCCTTGGCGTCTCCAGAGTAGGAGAAAGTAACGTCGTCGAGCGAAAGCACAGGCGGCGGCAGCTTCTCGACATCGGCGAAACGGAAAGTGAAGACACGGTCAACGGCAACAGGCTCGATGAGACCATCAGCCTCCATCTTGTCGAGAATCTTCTGGCGCGACTTGGCCTGCCTGACCAAGTTGGCGTAGGTACCGGCCGAAGCAATGAACTTCTTGATGTGCTTGATTTCGTCTTGCTGCTTCTCGTAGGCCTTGGTCTGGTTGACCTCCTGCTCAGTGCGCGTCTTGTGGTAGGTGTCGTAGTTACCTCCGTAGTAGAGGAGCTTCTTTTGGCGCATGTCAATCATGTTTGTGCAGACACCGTTCAAGAAGTCCATGGAGTGGGAGACGAGGACCAGGGTGCGGTCCCACTTCTTCATGTACTCTTCGAGCCACACGCAGGCTTCGAGATCCAAATGGGCAGTGGGGTCGTCGAGCAGGAGCAGGGCGGGCTTGACGAAGAGAGCCTTGGCAAGCGCGACACGCATACGCCAACCACCGGACATGTCCTTTGTCTTCTTGTGAATGGTCGTCTTGTTGAAACCGAGACCAGTGAGAATGAGAGAGGCGCGAGTGTGGAACGTGGAAGGGTCCATGTCTTCTTGACGCTGGAGGGAGTTAGCGGTGAGGGTAAAAGGATTCAGTCTGGCTACTACATACCTCGTAGATGTCGTCGAGAAGGGGGCTCTCGGGACCGTCCTTTTCAAGAATGTCCTCGGCGAGCTTCTCAAGGCGGGCCAGCTCGTTCTCGGCCTCGCGGACGACCCACTCCAAGGCACCCAACTCAGTCTTGGGGGCGCCCATGTTCAGTAGGTAGATGTCGATGTGCTCGGGGAAGGGGAACTCGCGCTTGTCGATGGCCTTGAGCAGAGTCGTCTTTCCGCAACCGTTCTCTCCCAACAGGCCATATCGGCGGCCGTAGTTGATCTCGAGAGTCGAGTCGTTGAAGAGGACCTTACCGTGGAACACGAGCGAAGCAGAAATGATCTTGACATCGCGCGACTGCTCGAGCGAGGCGAGCACACCGGTAGTGACACGGTCAGAAAGACCGTGCTTGTCCTCCTGAACCGTGAGCCTCTGAACCTCCTCGTTTAGCTCGAGATCCTCCGAGGGGTCGCCGTTCTCTGAGTTGGCCTTGGAGGCGTTCTTGGAGTTGGCCTTGGACGACAACTTGGAAGTGGCCGTCTTCTTGGGCTTGGCGTCGCCGTCAGCGGCGCGCTTTGCCTGGCGGGCGGCTTTGGATGCGGAGACCATGGTGTCTTTGTGGGCGTAAGAAGAAAGACTAGGTTGGTGGAGGAAAAGAGAGGAAATTTCCTAGGGTTGGGAACAAGGTCAATCTGTGCCCCGCTAAGCCTCTTATCGATAATGCCCAAACTGCGTGTTTGAGATTCCGGTCAGCGCGCAACACTCAACACTCGATGTAAGGACGAGTTGGGTATATGAAGCGCAAAAGATGGTGTATGGAAAGAGGCGGTAAGGGAAGAGCGAGGACAAAAGACTATCAGCGCTGGCCAAACAATGTGACCCTGTGAATCAATTTTCTTACTTGTGGCGAAGGCTGCGCACGGCCAATGAGCGCTCCCCCACCACGCATCATAGGGCAACTAAGGCGCTGACACCGCTGCGGCCTATGTTTGGTCAGAACAGAACGCACGCTCAAGGGAATAAATCATGTCTGCTATGAATGAACTTCATTGCTGAAGTACTGAAAATCATGGGGAATTTCGTCAAAAGTGACATGCTCCCTGAAAACAGCCCTGCGGTAGGGCTGCCCCTCCTAACCAAAATATTAGGCATGAATAGCGAACTCGTAGCCCAAAGTCATCATTCTCGACACAGAAGTAGTCGTCCATGTGATTTTACATCCGTCCCTAAATCTCATGAAATGCTAAAAAGGGTTTGCGGCAACGAAAAAATTAGTCTAGTGGCAGTTCAACTTTGTGGGTGGGTACTCCCCGGAAATGCACGGTCGTCATGGTTCTTATCTCTCCCATGTCCAACAGCGATAAGCCCACACATTATATACCAGACCGACTACTCTCACTTCCGCTATGGCTCGACACCATGGTAAAATCAGTACTACATCTTCTACTATCCGAACTTTGCTTTTCTGAATCCACCCCTTCTTTTACCATGTCAACCCTCTTCCGAAGCCTGTCTCGTAGTCTTTCCAATACCTTTGTTTCTTCCGCATTCAAACTCATATCATCCGGCAACATGACCTCCGCGCCGTTAATTTCTATCCTGTTTCCTTCTTGATCGTAATGTTGCTGTTCCACACTCTTTTTCCCTTCTATGCCACCCCTTGCATCTGGTCGAATTTCTTCGTCCTGCACTTTCGCCTTGCGCACGTCCAATGGCGTCCACCAATAGACGGGGAACTGTCGTTGAATATTGTTGATGATCAGCCCGACGAGCACCATCAGGGTAGTCCCCCAAATCACCAGCCCGACGAAATACCAGCCCATAGCTGTAATGACTGGGTCTGTTGCTGCCAACACGGCGGACGCACCGCCTGGTGGGTGTACAGTGTTGGTCAAGAGCATAACGGCAGATGCACAACCGCAAGCTACGGCGCCAGCGACCCATTTGATCGACTCGTATTCCGAATGGTACTGAAAGAGTTTCGATATGCCGACGCCTATGAGCGCAGAAAAGGTGTGACCCAGCAGAGCGTTGCGTGGTTGACCAAGAGGTGATCGTATGGAGTTGTATTCCAAAACAGCAGAAGCACCCTATACGCACTCAATCAGCAGCTGCAACCAAAGAATCCACTCACAAACGCACTTACAAAAGAAGCGATCAATGCGGGTGGCTGATGCCACTGTATACTCCCCGTATTGTTGAACACTGCAGCTACGACAGCCAGCCCACAAAACGCGCCCACCATCGACCAGAATGCACCGAGTACGTTCCCAACATCCTGATGCGCCTCTTTCCTATGCCCAAGGAATCTCGACACGGGCGCAGGAAGCTTGTGCAAAGGCGACGGAGCGACGATGCGATTGAAGTAGCGATCGATATCGAGGTCCCAATCCCTCGCTTTAGAAAACACACCCATAGCGTCTACGCAGGCAAATGGCGCAGGATCTCGCACACGAAATGAGAGGCGAAAACTTCAGACGAGAACAAATCTAGTTTCAAGGAAAGAGGAACCCCGTAGCTGGAGCGAACCCCAAAGAACAGCCAAAACGTTAAACAAGCGTTGTTGTTGTCAAAAAAGTCCCTCACCCCTCACCCCCTCACCGCGGCCAACTTAACCGTTCAACTAACTCATCACCTCACTCACGCACAAAAGCACGCGCGCACACACACACATCCATACGCACGCCTCGCAGCATTGGCCTGCGCGATCTGGCGCAGAGAGTAGACAATGCAGGAGCAGACTTGTTCCGCGCATCAAGGAAAAACGAGGCTGGTTACGTAAAATTACGTACCACAAATATCCTGCAACTGTACATCTCCACGGTTTCCGCGGATATGCGTTGTCTTGCGACTTCCAAGTTGTTTTTCTGGACTGTGCTGAGATGGGATGGGTCGGGGGATTATGGTGTTTTTTTGGGGTAGGCTGGTGATGCGGAATGCAATATGGGTGTATTTTATGCTTCCAGGGCGCGATACCCGCAATGTCTGGGGTAAGCAAGTTTATTGTCTACGTCAGGTCTTTGGCTACTACGAGATCTTGTTTTACGCGACAACAACCAATGCTCTTGATTCATCAATCTGGGCACATGCAAGGGGAAAGGGCTCTTATGAAAATCTGAAAGAGTATAATTCTACTTGTAACGCTCTAGCAACCGCAAGTTCGCCGCACGTCATGCCGCGAGTGAATCCCGCCCATGCAATGTAGTGCTATCAAGCCTTGGAAAAACATGACGCTGGTAGCCCTCTATGCTCCTCGCAAACTCCATGTCCACATGCCCTGTAATACAAATAACGCCTTAGGTATACCGAAAAACTTTAAAGCTTAGGTACCGCGGAACAAGAACTGCAAGTCCTCAGGGCTCAGTCGGTCCATAGCAACCTTGTCGTTGTTGACTGTGCCAGCAATCATAGCTGCCTTCTTTTCCTGCAGCGCCACCATACGCGACTCTACACTATCCTCGATACAGAGACGAGTGATGACACAAGGGCGACGCTGACCAATACGATGGCAACGGTCGGCAGACTGCCATTCAGCAGCAGGGTTCCACCATCTGTAAATGTGTTAGCATACTATGCCGCGATGAGAGAGGGAGAACTTACGGGTCGACAATGAAAACTCTTGATGCCTCGGTCAAGTTAAGCGCAACACCACCTGCCTTCAGAGATACGAGGAAGACTTCAACGTCCGGGTTTGTCATGAAGTGGTCGATGCTCTTCTGGCGCTGAGCCGGCGTCATGCTACCGTCCAGCATGACCGTGTTGAACCCAGCACGACGAAGACGCCACTCAATGAGTTGCAACATCGACGTGAACTGACTGAAAACAATCGACTTGAGCGTCTGCTTCTTGCTACGCAGCTTGTAAAGATCGTAGACCAACATCTCGATCTTGGTGGAAGAAGTCCAGTTCTCCATCTTGATGCGGTTGATGATGGAGGTCTTTTTGACAGAGTCCTCGTCTTGTTCAAGTTCTGGCTGCTCGAAGTCGATGGATAAGGCGATGTGGCAGCGGGGACAGTCGGCCTCCGTTCCTGAAGCCTCACATGTGTCCATGAAGTCCTTGATGCATGCACGACAGAACTCGTGTCGGCAATGAGAGCGGACAGCATCCTCAGCGGGCTCATCGCAGATATTGCATACGTAAACGTTGCCAGCGCCTTCAACTGCGTTCTTCTTCAGCAACAAATCGGGATGGTTCGCGACTTGACGCATCTGCATAATGAGACCGAAGATGTTGGCGTAGTTGTTAAGCATAACACCCTGCGCGACGTATGTGTCGAACTTGCGCGAAGAGTTTGACATGATCGAGGTAGAGAAATCGCGCTCCACTTCGCTGAAAAACTCATTGTGGATGATGATATCCTTCATCGGAAGTTCCATGGAGTTGGTGTGATCACGCTTCATGCGTCGCAACATAATGCGGGCTGTGATGAGGTGCAGCTTTGTCAATGCTTCTTCACGGAGCTGGACGTCGTCGCCAGTGATCGGATTGAGCAACTCTTGGTTGAACACAGAGATATGCTCAGACGCACCGTGATTGCATGCAACACACATGTGGTCGTCATCAGTAGCCCAGTGTAGCTTCTCACAGTCGCAGGAACGACAGAAATAATCCGCAAAAGGACGAACTTCGAGGAAGCGAAGGAGGGAGAAGAACTCTCCGATTCGGTTCTGGACTGGCGTGCCGGACAAGCACCACTTGTAGTTACTTCTCAACGCAAAGCAGGCTTTTGCTACACCCGTGTTGCGTGATTTGATGCTATGCGCTTCGTCCAAGATAAGGCGGTGGTAGTGGATAGCATGGAGTGGCGATGCCTCCTTGATGATGTCCTCTCCACGAGACCATCCCTTGGTCTCTTTGCGATGCAGCGATTCCAGAGAGTTGTACGACACCATGATGACATCGTACGACTTCAACTCCTTAAGTGGCATCTTCTTGCACTTGGCGTTCGTACCGTGATATACGAGGACCTTGAGCTTATTATCAGTGTACTCGCGAATCTCGTTCGACCACTGCATGAGAGCGACCGGTGGAACGCAGACAAGCGTGGGTTGCTTCGCCGGATAATCAGACATAATCAGAGAGACAGCCTGAATCGTCTTGCCCATGCCCATTTCATCTCCAAGTAGGCCGCCCTTGTAGTGAGTCTTCTCCTGACGGACCATCCAGCTAAGACCCTCAAGTTGGAACGGCTTCAGTCGTCTAGTGATTGACTGCGGCTGTTCTGCCTTGTGGACCTCCAGAACGGGGATCTTCTTCAGATCGTCCCACATGGTGCGTAGCTTCGGATGCTGTTGTTCTGCTCGCTCACGGTTCATGGCCCGCTTCCGCTCCCATTTGTCGGAGATGTGTGCAAACCTGGCACGCCGCTTATTTGCCTCCGACTTTTCAGCACGGGTCAGCCGCTTTTTGTTGGCCGGAGTTGCTTTGGCTGGCCGAGCAGCAGCAATCTTCTTAAGGCGGGCCGCGGTAGTCATCAGAGGCTCCTCTTCGCTATCGCTTGCGGCAGATGTGTCTGCAAGATCTGGCAAAGAATCTGCATCGTCAAGGTCCTCAGGGTGAAACTCTCCGCCGTCAGACCCTTCATCGTCGAGAAAATCATTCTCTGTGAACCGACCAATCTTTTTAGCGCTTGAGCGGGCAAAGCGACCGCGCTTGTTCAGTTTCTCGGGGGCTTTGCCTTTTCCTTTGCCCTTGTATGGTGGTGGCGGGTTCAGCTCATCTAACAGCGAGTCCTCATCGTCGTCGCCGTAGACTTGCTCGACCTTGGCTTTGCCCTTGCCTTTACCCGTGTATAAAGGCGCCTTCTTGCGGAATGAAGGCATTACTGGCTCTTCTTCGGAGAGCATGTCGTCCTCGTCCTCATCCTCTTCTTCTTCTGTCTTCTGGCGCTTGCTTCGTGGCGCGTCTATTTCGTCTTCCAACTGCATCTGTAAAGCGATCTCCGCGTCCATATCGAGCGCCATGTCCTCGGAGTCCGAGTCTAGTATAGCGTTGCGTGATCGCTTTAGGGTAGACGAGCCATCTTGTGCAGGCGTCGCTGCCTCACTGAGGCCACTACGAGCGGACATCTTCCCACGGTTGACTGAGGCGGCGGGTGTGGTTGAGATGCTTGTGCCTGGTGTTTCGTAGTCTGAGTTGTCGAGTGAGGGCGACCCAGTTGAGCTCTCCTGCTCTGTTGCCTGGGCGTTGAGACCAGAAAGTCGACTGCGAGTGGTGGGCGCCTTTCTAGGCTTCATGACAGGAATTGAGACTTCTTTCAGGACCCGGCGGACCTGCGCGGGTTGTTTGGGAGCCTCCACCTCGATCGTTTCGTTCTCGTGATCGGAAGAATCGGGGACGAAGGCGCGAGAAGAACGAGTGCGCTTCTGTTTGTGGCGACTATCCACCATTGGGGAATCAGTCGGATCTACGACAGTGTTAGCGCAAGTGAAGCAGAGTAATCACACGGTGAAAGCCTCAATGCGCCTATACGTACTGTCTGCGGGCGCTGGTGAGAGTGATGTGGCGACGTCATTAGCGACGCTGGCTGTCGATTTGCGGGCGGATCGCCGCGGAGCCATGGTGATCGTGATTATGGAAAGAAAAGCAACAGCGATTGTGACGAGAGATCGAAAAGTCTCCTGGGTGCAGAAAATAGGGAAAAGTGAATGAAAGACGATGAACCTTGATAGAGGGGTGAAGTCGCATAAAAGACTGTCAGGGCAGATCAAGGGCGATATACCCCTGGCACTTTGGCGCCGATAGTCGATCGCGCGTTCACGGGATCTGGGTGGCAAATTCAGGGACAAAGTTGCGAAACGGCTAAAAAGTGTGGGTAGACCGATCCTCCTGCGTAATGTAGGATGGGAAGTCTACAAATAAGCAATTCGAGGTGCTTATGCTATCGTGACAGGGTGGGGATAATGCGACGCGTCCTCGTCATGAGATTCGCGCGAACACGTGATTCCATCTCGTCTGCATGAAGCCTAGTTCAGCCCCGCCGACTCTCGCATGTTCAGCCCTGGACGTGTTTAGCGGTACTCATCCAAACAACCAAAATCAGGCAACCATCTTGGCTTAAAAATGTTGCAGTTCACGTTCCTGCCTTCGGAATGGGATGGTATAGAAACTCGCCACGATGCGTGACTGACTTCTGCACATCCCCACTGTTCTAGCACTCATCGCACGCAACCCAAATAATCTCGCTCGGCTTTACGCGGATTACCGACAAGAGGAAGCTTACATCTTACCACAGCCCGGACGCGTCTACATTCCGCCAACAATGTCAGCTACAATCAAACTTTGGGCAACGAAAAGCGTCTCCTCAACAGAATTTCGTTTCCTGGATTTGCCCAAGGACATCCGCTTCATGATCTATGAGTATCTCGTCGTCTCGCGAATCCAGCTCATGACATGTGTAGATGAAAGCATCGCCTACGAGATAACCAAACTCGACCCCGGGGTCATCCAATTATCACGCCAAATTTATGAGGAAGTACATGCAGCGACATACCAGCGACGCGTGGGGAAACTTGTCCTTTACTTTACCGACCATTACCACGTCTCGACAGACCTGTCGAGAATTCTTGCTACTGCTTATAGGTCTGAAGAGCATAGTTTGGAGGGAGAAAATATCGGCACATTTACTATCCCGGATACTTGGGATCCCTCGCCAACCCTTACCGATCAGCTTTTCTGGGGTTTCTTAAAGTTCCACTTCAACACCATGGAACTACCCCCGGCTCCCTTGAGATTCAGCATTGAAAGGTTGCGGTCGTCATCGAACGCATTCTTCAAATATGCCATCATGCGATTTCGCCATAGTCCTCGCGTAGAGTACCGTTTCATGATGTGGGCGAACCAGGAAGACAAATTGTACCAAAGTCCACCACCGTCCCAGGAAATCGGAACAGGCGATTCACCGCTCAAACACAACTCTGTCTTGGTATGCGCTGATCAGCGGATCCAAGGGCTTGTGTTAGAGCAACAGTGTCTTCAGGCCCCGAACTGCCTATCAACTTCATTAGCCACAACCGAAGAGATGGCTTACATGCGCGCGACAACGGTTCATTGGGCGCCTAATTGACCTGTCTAGTATCGCTTACGCCCAGGTCAGCAGTCGTGCTCTAGGAGTCGGATAATTTTGAGGAGGTCAAGAACTCGAGACGTATCGAACGTGTTTGCCACTGGTCCTTTTCTTGGAGTGGAGATGTGTTGTAATGCGCAGGAGCGCAACAAGCTATCTGGTGATACACAAACAAAAGGGAAATGAATGAAGCATATCAACAAGACTATACGCATCACATACCAAACAAAGAGAAGTATGATAACAATTTACTGCGTTTTGCTATATTAAGCCTGTCTGTCTGAGCGGTGCTGAGAGAATATCCGGTCTTGCACCGAAGAATACGTCAGTCTCGACCAAGAACCCTCCAGTCATGTGGAACATCTCTAGTGAGTCGCTTCTCCTAAAATCTACCACAGATAAGTTTCACTTGCCCATCTGTCCATTAACTAAATCTCTTGTTTCGTGGGCGTGCACAAAGGTAGCCTTGAATCTTCTTCTCTAAGCGAGGTCACCATTCCACTCTGGAAATTCCGTCTGTCCGTGCATAGTGCGGCTTCAATCATGTATTCCCCTACGTCCTTAGTCTGGGGGACCAACAATAATGAGGCATCGTCCCAACGCTTCTTTTCATTCTCGAATCGTTTCATGTTTTGTGATAAAGTCCTCATAGTGCCGAAGTGGTCATCACCCTCTTTGGTACGCCGGAGAAACTCAGCCGGCACCAAATACCGTAAACTCGGCGATTGCCTCTGGTCCATTTGTAAGAGAGATAAATGTAGGAAATCTCGTACCTTTGCTTATAGCGGGAGGGGGGAAAGGTTTCCGGGGGCCAAGAGTGACTTCCAAGAAAAATCGCGACTGGTTCCGTCACAACATGGCAGTCTGCATCAGAGTGGGATTCAACGATATTTGCAGCTTTCCTCTCAAGCGCAAGCTTTCTGTCAGAGCTGAGCATTTTTGTGCGTATACCCAGAGTCGGGGCTAAGGAATGCAAATGGGGGTTTGCCAGAAGCAAGGACGTTGGAGCTTTAGCATCTTCGTAGTATACACTAAAGGTCCTGGATAGGACTGGATACAGCACAGTCTCCGGGACGTACTCGTAAATCATCCTGCGAAGCTGTGGTGGGAGCTGGAGGAAGGGAAATAATTTATCCATAGTTGAAGAGTCTTGGATGCTCTCTGGAGGAGTTATTGGATTCGAGTGATATATACGAGCTAGAATTATTCGAGGGAATATGTTGTCGTGATGGCTGGAATTTGGTGCTGCATATGGGTATGCTGGAGAAGGAAGATGTCAGCCTGAGTTAAAATGGAAGAGGTGTCATATAGCTGTTAAAAGCCACACTGTGAGATAGCCGCTACCCGTTGCTGGACTAACAATGCTGGTACAAGGCCGACTTGAACATTATGCAGGATCACGTAACTGGATCACTTTCCGGGAAAGCAAATCATGTATACTTCTTGAGTTGGTGTCTTCTTGTGCCAGATTTCAAGCGTATCGATAGACAGTGCGCGCTCCTGCTGGATTGAGTGATAGGATGAAGACGGGATCTACAAAATCGAGTACTGTGGGACGGGGCATGATTGCATCGGCTCCAAAGATATTTTGGTTTTGTTCGCGGTGGAGAGAAGGTATGCTGACGTCCACGCAGCACCTGCATCAGCTCGGGCGCACGGACCGGCACGCGGCAGCAAGCGCGGCAACATGACGATTCCAGGCTTCAAGCACCTCGTCCAACCCCAACAACTGCCTCCATCGACCACGCCCCAACCTTCAAGTTCCCCATCTCGCCCCTAGAACCGCCCCGCGACATCGTCAGTCGCTTTCCGATAGAACGTACGCTGAAGTCGCGCTCGAAGCGCCGTCGCCGCCCCCGATAAGCTATCCACCTCCGAGCGACCCCGAAGCTCCAAACCGCCCAACATGGTGAAGCCCGTGGTTTCTGCGATGAATGCCTGGACATGGTATGCGCGAATACAGCTTGTTGGAAGGAGATGAAGAAGCTAATTGGGCTGCAGCATCGTCGTGTCCCTCTTCGCCATCGTCATTCTCTCCACCATCGGAGCCCTGTTTAAAGTACATCTACCCAAAGAATATGCACAAGCGGTATCGGATATGTCGTCGCGCATGTTCTTGTATCAAGATGACATCGCACAAATGCTAATACGCAGCTTGTAGGGACATAGCAACACAGTCATGGGTGGACATGAAGACCCCGAAGACGGTGGCGCAGTTGCTGGTGCTGTGTTTGGAGCCGTTTTCATTTATATTGTAGGTATCATCGATTTCCAGATGAGCGCAGTGCGCTGACTATATACAGGGCTTCTTTGTCTTCTGCGGTCTGCAGGCCTTTCTCCACATGCGCGAAAGCCGCCGCGGCGCAATAAGCCTATCATGATTTTCAGCATCACGCAATACACGATCGAAGGGTAATACAACTTGGAGAGGATTCATGAAGGCACTGGGTGTGGTGCGAGCGCACGAGGCCAGCACAGAACAGCGCACCTGGTGAGGGAAGGCGAAGAGCACTTGTATATTGTAACATGGCATACGGCGTTTACCGGACACAGGCAGGTTGTACAGTTTTATAGCAAGACATTGCATTTACCGCAACATGCACCATCTATATATTTGCATCGGCCCTGTGTATTGCGTTCCTGATACGAAACGGGACAGCTATGCTCCAACGCCAGCAATGCACGGTCATCTACTATCAACCCATAACTTCACCACACAGTCTACCACTCCCTCTCCCACAACGGCTCAAGCGTCTTGCTCATGTACGGGCCGTCAAGCCAGTACCCCAACTTTCCATAGTAGCTTCGCACACCTACACCTGAGATGACGCTAATCTTACTGCTTCCATGCTCTTCCCTTGCAATGCGCTCTGCTTCCTCCATCAACAGCGTACCATAGCCTTGATGCTGGAATCTCTTTGGATCTCTAGCATGAATAGGCACAGCAGATCCATAGACGTGCAGTTCCCGGACCAGCGATGAAGGCTGTCCCGTAAGTTCAGGACGGAAAGTGTGTTCCTTGGAGCACTGTCGCAGTCGCAGTAAAGCAATCAGAATATCCTGCTTTGGATCTTCATAAGCGAGGAACGTCTCCCATCCGCCGTTGGCAGTGTAGTCTCTGCGCACAAGTTCGACTTGATCGGGACGAATCTTGTGCTTCACTTCATTGATACCGACTTCTCGTGTCCGTACGTCGCGACACGAAGTACCAAAGTCTTTCATACGCGCGAGCGCTAGTTCGCGTAGATTACCGTTTTCAACACCAGAAGTAACGAGCGGCATGGGAATGTCACGCTGCACGCGATAGATGCGAGTCCAAGGGGGTACAAGCGCCAGGATCCTCGCAACAATATCAATAAGCGCGTTTGGCGTGTAATTCTTGTACCTTCCCGTTCTCCAGAGCTCGTACAGTCCCGTACCGCGGATGACGAGGGTGGGGTAGATTTTCAGGCCATCGGTGCGGAAATCGGGGTTTGCAAAGTATTCGACGAATTGGTCAAGATCGCGCTCCATGCCTACGTTGGGGAGATCGGGCATCATGTGCGAGACGACTTTGAAGCCGGCGTCTTTGGCGAGACAGAAAGTTTTTGCGACGGCGGCGACGGTGTGGCCGCGGTTTGTGTCGCGGGCTACGTCTTCGTAGAGGGATTGCACGCCGATTTCTAGACGCGTGCAGCCGTAGCGGAGCATCGAGGAGAGATGCTGGTCTAAGCAGTAGTCTGGTCGTGTTTCGATGGTGATGCCGACGCATTTGATGTTGCTCATCTCACCGGCTGCGACGGCCTCGTCAACGTCTTTGGTTTGGTATCCCGATAGAGCGTTGTGTAGTTGCGAGATGAATTCATCTCGGTAGGACTCTGGAAGTGACATGAAAGTTCCACCCATGATGATGTACTCCACTTTGTCTACACTGTGGCCAAGGGACTTGATCTGGTCCACCCGGCCACGAGCTTGCTCATACGGATCATACCGCGCTCGGATGGCGCGCATGGATGTTGGCTCGTAGCCTGTGTATGACTGTGTTGAGTATTCAAAGTCCGAGTCTGGTCCTCCGGGGCAGTATACACAGATGTTGCCTGTGTAGGATATGTGCGGGCAGCGATGCGGTTTGCACATGACTGCCACTACTGCGATACCAGATGACGTACCTTGACCAAGTTAGCATCTGATTCCATCTGCAGAGTGGATCAATAAACATACGGATCGGCTTTGCGATGAGTTTCGGTAAGATGTATTTCTTGTAGTGTTCTGGCACCGCGGCAATAATCGCCGTAAGTGGCGGCTGACTCTTCAAGTAATGCTTCTTTGCAATCTGGCCCCTCAAAGAATTTAGATTCAAGTCCTTCTTTGGCTTCGTCCCATCCGCCTGCGATTCGTAGTCCTGGATCAGCGCCGACGCAATATCTGCGCACGCGCGCATGTAGCGCTCGTTTTCAGGTGGCAACTTGACATTCTTCGGTAGCCTCCTCTTGTTTTGCATTTCTGTCACTGTCATTGTCGCCATAGTGTCGGCAGAGTCTTTTGTTTGTGGTTTGTGGTTCCCAAATGGCGATTCTTGAGGGTTGAGCCTCTCGATGTGAAGTCACGGGTGGGGTGAATTTCGGCAATTGCTAGGCTATTTTGGGACTAGTGTGGTTCGCTTGCTCTTGCCTTCGAAGAGTCCGGAGGTAACGCTTCTGACATCACGATAGATGCCGTTACTATGCAGACCTAACTTATCGTTGGAAGTAACACCTTTTGTCTCTGGGCCTTTTCATGCGACGGCAACAGACGGTCACATGCACGTTTTTTTACTTGCGCTCAGGATGTCGAAACGCGGTCTTCAGTTTCGCACATTTCAGCGTTTATCAGGAACATTTATCTTTGGAATTGATAGGGACTGAGACGTTGCCAACGACCAAATTCGCTTGATATTATGTATGTGGTACGTACATGTAGATCGGGCATGTAAACACGCTAAAGTAATCGCTGCGTCAAATCATCACACGCCCACACGAGTTTTACGACCTCACACTGATCATGCGAAGCTAGATGGAGTTCTGACGACTTGCTGCCTGGGCTCAGACCCGAGTACCGCACCGCCGAGAGGTACATCCGCCCCATGTTGGAGAGGGGCGTAGAGCTCTTCATTAGTTGTCATCGCAGGACTATCCTGCCTAGTCTCTGTTCGCAGAGCATGAACTTGTGCACCACTACCCGGTACCGCTCCGCGACTCCCAAGGTAGCTGAACCTCCCTGGCTGTCCACCATTGGTTGCAGTGGTAGGGCGCTGCGGTTGCGCAATGCCAGACTCCGAGCTTTCAGAACCACGCTTTTCACCGGCAATCGAATTGGAGCGAAACTGCGTGCCATACATGCCAGTCTGAGGGAGAACCTCTTGACTACGTCGTCCTTGGCCGTTGGCAACAACTGCACCGTCTGGACCACCAGCAGTAGCAACGACGGCTTTTTCGGTTAGTTCGGTAGCGACCTGATGCGCGTCGTACTCGTTGATACCAGCGGCGAGTAGCAGATTCTTCCTCTTCTCAATCTTAGCGGAATGATCCATGTCCTGTCCTGGGTTGGCAGTCTCGTATTCGAGTATCTTGATGAACTTATAAAAGCCAGCTGCGATGATCGATCCTAGGATTGGTCCGAGCCAGTATATCCAGTGGTAGGGAGTGAACTCGAGATTGACAACAGCAGGACCAAATGAGCGTGCAGGATTCAAAGATCCACCGGTGAAGTATACCCCAGATAATTCCGTTACGAACAGCGCAAGTCCGATACCTGCGTAAGCTCTTAGTACTTTAAGTTCATCTTGGCATTAGGACCTGCAACTGACCGACTGGTGCAATAAAAGTGCCCTTGTGCTTCTCAGCCGCCAACATGAAGATGGTAAAGACAAGCTGCGCAGTTAAGAACATCTCAATGAAGAGGCCTTGAACAATCGACGTGTTTCCTCCAAGTTGTGTCCGAACGTTAAGATCACCGGGAAACATGCATTGCACCAAACCCGCAGCGGCCATGCCACCTAGGATCTGGGTGATGAATAATAGGCCGCCTCGAACCCAGGGTAGTGCACCAATCAAACACATTCCAAATGTCACCTACTTCAGGATTAGCATTCTGTGGAAGGAAAATGCAACAGTAGTTCAAAACAACTCACAGCAGGGTTGAACAGTCCACCACTGATCCTGAAGAATACCCAAGCATTTACAGCGAGCGAGAAGCCGAAGCAAAGCGCGATGTACTGCAACTGTTGGGGGTTGCTTCCTGCCTCTGCTACCGTTGTTCCACCAGAGGATGGTATACTGTTTGCCACCTGTGCACCAGACAATGCAAAGTATAGAAAGAGGACGGTGCCGACGAACTCTCCGCACATAGCGATAAAATGGTTGCGTATGCTGTCGGGCACGCGGCTGAGGAGGGGAAGGCGAAGCTCTTCATGAGTAAGTTCAGCATTGGGATCCGCAGCCTTCGTAAAGGGAATAGCGAAGGCTCTGCCTTGGACGGGCGCCTATCAAAAGATTAGCATTCTGTTCTTGGAGACGCGAAAAGGCGCATGTGCCCAGTCGGAAGAGATTCACATTAATGTTCATCGTAACAACACCACCTTCTGAAGAACAGAAGAAAGTAGTCGAAATTACGTCGGGAGTAAGAAGGGTATCAAATTAGTGCTGAAAGGAATCCTTAGTGGTATTACAGCAAGGAAGAAGTGACGCTTTACGGAGATCTTCTTAACGGTTTGATCGCAGACAAAGAGCGGTCTCATGATACCTAGTGTATTCAATTCCTCATCTCTCACCACTAAATCAGCTAACGGTCATTCGAATGTTCAAAGCATTGTGTCGTCATGCTTCAGCCGTTGATGCGGCATCCGCCCGCCTGGATTGCTCTCCCGTCATTTTAGCACACCTAGTATACATAAGACCGGTCGTTAAAGTGTGGAGTCGGCAGCAACATCCAGCCCAAAGCGGCAAGAACGTGGCTTGCGCAGTATCAAAGTTGACTCGAATAGGGACCCACGCATCGGGTGATCGCTGCTAGGATGCAGCCATCCTACACTTGCGGGACGCTAGCGTCGGGAAAAGCTCCGGACGATAGATCCAGACCACAATGACGATGAAGAGAGACCCGCTTGACAACAAGAGCGCGCTCAACGCCTCGCCACCCGTGCTGAAAACCGTGTTTATGGGACATTACGATACTTTTGGAGAGTGCCGTGTTCGATCTGGATGCGCTAACTCTGTCAAGATGATTTTGCCGCCTGGATCAATCTCGATTATCTTGGAGCTCTGCAACTACGGGTAGTCTTGCCATAGGCACAAGCCAATGTAATAGGAATCTGTTCGTTTGAGCTAATGCCTTGTGTCGGTGGAAATTAGCGTCGGGCATTTGCCTTGACGATTGGATTTGGTGAATGAGTGGCAACGCGCCACGTCAAGCTCGGCCACGCAGCTAGGGAACGAGTCGGAAAGAAAAGAAGAGAAATAAACAAATGGAATAGCTAACCGGTTGATTTTCTTAAAGGCATTGCGAAAAGGGCGAAGAAGTTCAAAAAAAAAGCGGCTACAACGTGTTCGAACACTGGCAGCAGCCAGCGTTGAATTTGAACCGTTCATGTCCGAACACGGACGGTACCCTAATGGTATGGTAAACCATACCCAGGTAGGGAAATGTCTCAGCACTCGCCCAGCTTCTGCCGGGCCTATAAGTCAAGACAGATGCGTGTCTTTCGATCTTGTGTGTCTCTTATAGCGCGTCAACGTCAGATCATGCTGTTTCCGAATCCACAGGAGTAGTCATCTTTTCGGACAAAAGCGTTGCACGCACCTATATTCATCCTCAACAATCGACTCGTACTCGTGTTTCTTATAAAGAGAGCTCTTCCGCTTTGCAAGTATTGCGGATGGGCAGCCAGTGAAATTGGACTGGGGAGACGAGGTGAGGGGTTGCCTAGAGGGGATGAGGACTTGATTTGTCCAATGTCGAATCCATACACTCAGTTGGGGACTGAGGCCTCGAATATTCTGGCCTGGTTCCTTAAGTGCTGGGGAAACCGGGACTATTTGCTCCTCTCGCGAACCTGTTAGCACCCGCAAAGTGGAGCGAGCCACAAAGTCGCTATGTGCCAATGGCCTGAGCTCTGGGGAAAGAGTCAAAGGAAATAATACTCGAGGAACTCACGTTCTGGGTGCTAGCAAGAAGCTGCGATTCGCGAAAAGATTGTCGAGAATTAAACCGGAAAGGAATCGACACCCAGACTTGGCAACAATCAAGCCAATCAAGCCGGGCTAACCTAATATAGTAACTCACTAGCTTACATAGGCTAAGATCTTACTAAATTTGGTTAGATTTGCTTGATTGGCTTGATTGTTGACAAGTCTGTCGACACCTGGTGGGACTGGGAGTCTAGAGACTAGGGATGCAAAGACTTCTACAAATGTTGTTTTCGATGCGTGTCTCCGCATCGAATCAACCTTCTCCGCCCACCCTTCCCATGAGCTTTCATCCGTTCTTGCGACGATCTTCCCTTGTTTTGGTCAGGCATATAGTGGATATGCTTCCAGTTTCTCTTTTCTTCACACCATGATCAACGTATCAAATCCTACTCGCTCATGCAGGGCCCTAACTATGGGCTAGTAAACATGGTTAAACTTCTTCATCCAGCTTTTCGATCCGAAGATCGAATTTTAATAATGTTTGAAGTCTCCGGTGCTTCCTAGCCCACGATCTAAATGACAGATCTTTGCCTAGTTAGTGGAGTATCTATCGATCTGCCATTGCTTTTTCCCAAAAGCATTGCATCGACTCCATACAAGACACATCATCTTGACGTTCAAAAAATAGTATAACTTCTGCAGGTAACTTTCGAGGCAGCATATATACGAAGTGCTGTGGTAAGGGATACTCTAGAAGATAGACTAGATAGACCAATTGTCTTAAAGCGGCAGTATGGTGGGAGTAGGACGCATCTTTTCGTAAGATTCTCATGTTGGTTTTCAGGCTGCCTCTTTTAGAGCGGGGAAAGAGATAACCTCTTGCTTTAGTTTTTCATCACGCGACGGACCAAAGCATTTCGGTACACTATTGGGCTCAACCTTCGCTGCGGAAACAGCCCACATGAAACTGGCCCCATGGGCTACTTTGCGGATGATTTTTAGGTATTAGTGTAGGTGACGTATTCAGAGAGGCGGGATTGAGGAGTCCCGAAATACTGTAGAATGTATAAATGCGGAGGGCAAAACAGCCAAAGGTCTCTACCCTCAGGCTTCAACCATCTGATCAAACATTCCTCTGTCAAATCGTCATCATGAAGGCCTTCACATTTGCTCTTCCCCTTATGGCCTGCAGCGTCATCTATGCGCAGTCCCAAAATGTTGTGTACTACGAATCAGGGTTCTCATGCCCTCGGGGTGAGTTCTCCTATAAGCTCATCGCGCGAGCTTTTGACACCAGATACCGCTAACATATCCATGAAGGATACACCTCTGTTTCCGTTTGTGCTGATTTCAAACCCAACAAGAACGAATGCACCTGTACCTGTGGTGAAGGCCTCGTTTACCACGAGCCCCACCCTGATATGGCTCACCGTCCACACCCGATCGATGACGACCCATGCACCAATGGAGACCTGAAAGCCTGGACTTACCTTACCTTCTATCGCAAGGCCTATTCGATGGAGGACTCTAATGTTGTCTGGGGCAACGTCGACATCAAAGAAGATGGCATCTTGGTGGTTTCCGACAATAGCAACAGGTGCGAGCACATGGACGTTTTCGTCGATGGAACGCGTATTGGAGAGACGCACGGATCGGGTGATCTCGACAACGAGCCTTGCGGTGATGTTGAATCTTGTCTTCACAAGAATGGTGGACAGCATGGATATTACACTCTTCCGAAAGGTATGACACCTCCCCCTATTCACCTCTGCCATGGAGCTTTGTTCTCCTTTCTGGAGGACGCCCTATGTGCGATTAAGAATTAAGAAATCAATGAGACTAACACTTGTGCTTCTAGGCCAACACAGGATTGGCCTGCAGTGGACTAAAGTCACCAACGCTTGCAAGCACTGGGGATATGGATATGGGTATTACAAGATTTTCAAGCAATGCCCTTACGAGCTTGAGTAGATGAAAACGCTATGGAAGAAGCGGGTTGAAACGCTGTTTTTGCGAGTCGGGAAAAATAAGAGAGTTGCTGTAGGGTATTGCGTAGGCGAAAAACATTGTTGCGTAGCGTTTGGCGGAGAGGACTAGAATTGACTACTGATTGGTTCACGAGAACTACTCCGAACCTAGAGACCTGTATTCAATCACAAAAAGGATTCATTAGTGAGATCACAATCAAAACTGAGCTCTCTACACGCCGCCTTGTATCAGATAGTTTCATCGAAGGTCGCCAGGCCATAGCTTATCTGATCCGCTGTGCTATTGACTAGACTGCCTAGGTGGAGACTAACATAACCATGTATAATATTCCAATTCAGTAGCAGTGAAAAGAAGTACTATCTGGTTTCCCAGAGGATCTGAAGTGTGTTTGGGTTTATGGAACGAAAGAGGCGTTGTGCGAAAGCCAAAAACTTATACGCTCAGGCAAAGCCACAGGAGATCAACGCAGTCATTAAGTAATCATCAATAGATTTCATGATGGCGTCAATCTCAACTGACACTACGTTAGTCTATCATAACCAAATTCGTCTTTATTTTCGAAAATGGATATACTCCAATTACCCCCACATATTTCCAATTTGTTACAAGCAAATGCCTGGTTACATTCTGATTCTACCATCTTTGCGATTCCTCCTATGAAGCCATCTCTGCAGTGGCAGCACATATGGCTTTTGCCGCCACAGTAAGCGGGTTTCTGGCACATCGTCGCGCATTTCTGTCTGAGCATTTCCACATGTTGCACCATTAAGGTAGTAAGGATTCGGTTCACATTATCAGTGTAGCATATGTTATACTTGAAAGGCTGGCCCTGGAAGGTGCTCGATCGTGCTGACAATTCTTGCTTGCGCTAGAGACGCTGCTTGCCCGGAATGATTTCGGCACTGGGTTAGTGCTCGAGCCTGAGTCATTGATCCTTTTTCGCGTGGTAGTTATCCGGAGAAGTGCTCGAGCCGTTTATATAGCCCCAGGGTAGGATTTTGTTGAAGAAAATGTCGTTTGTAAAGGCGCACGAGCTGGTGAGCTGTTCTACCAAAGAATCTTCGCAAACAACTAAGGGTTTCACTCCTGATGTTTCATGCGAGCTTTGACGGGCTCAATAGCCTGGGTATACACGCACCGTCCTAGCACTGGAACAAGTTTGTGAAGACGTCTAGCGTGCAGATCGGTTGCTCTGCGTCGTGGGCCTGGGCTTCCGCGCACAGAGCGGAAGAAAAGAGAATCCAAGGAGCTCTCATCGTACGTGTGGATATATAGATTACGTTAGAGAGGTGAAGAAGAAGGAGTCGATATAGATCAATAGAGTAGCATACACCGGTACCTTGTCATGATGGCCTCCTAGAGCAGTGTTCCAACCCCGCATCCGATTATCTAGAGCATTTGCTAGCTGGTATGATAAGGTGTTGTGCACACATAGTTTAATCTGCAACATGCAGCAGTCTTAGGTAGCAAGGTATCGCAGTCGTCGCGAAAAGAAAACATTCTTCTAGCTCAATATCCAGCTTCATGACATTGCAGAAGAATTGTCTGTAATTTGCTACAATCTTGTCTGCGAGAGGACAAAATTGCCAGCTAATAAACAATAGGAACTGTGTTAGGAAACAGACAAGTTTACGCCATTCTATGCGGGTGAAGACCGACGCATAATTGTGTTTTTCTATGCAGCCTATTGGAAACAAGCGGGTGCTTTCGGTACCGGTACTGCTTAGGCCGCGGGCACTCTAAATCCTAGAAGTGGTTTTCCTAGCTGTATTTGGAAACAGGTTTGCTTTTTAGACATACTATCATGCACCCTATTATGCCTTCTTTTTACTGATAAGTCACCTGTTCGTATGGCATGTAGCTCCACCCATCAACTCTTATTGGCAGCTCTTGTGATCTTTTCCTACCTTTTCTTGACCACCCGCATTGTATGAATATTTTCCAAATAATGGAAAGGTTCAAATAAAGATGCATAGAACAGCCGACACGAACGATGTGAAGAGTTTGCGACTGGGAACAGCTTTTGGTCAAGGGTTGCAATTGTTGAAGTTGAAAAATAACAAAGTCTAGACCTCCACAATTCTTTCCCTGCATGTGCGGACGAGTGCCCCGGACGTTGGCCGGGCCGACCCTCGCTACCACAATGGCTAACCAAGACTGGAAAATGGGCTTGTTCGCTTGCTCAACTCATGCATCTATCACAGCGGCCGGGATAGAGGGGGGCCGGAGGACAAATCGTTCTATAAGTACGTAGGTATGACAATGCCATCGCAAATATTATTCTGTACCAACCTTGCACGGAAATCGTCTTCTCAGTCACCTCTCCAATCATCGCCATGAGGGCTATCAATCTTGCTTTGCATCTTTTGATCGGTCGTGTCATACAGGCGCAATCTGCAGCAGATGCACTCACTAACCGACTGTCGACTTGTCCCAACGGTACGTGCCTGTATCTGCCAACATGTATCTTTCCGACTACTGACGCATCTCTCTAGGCTATACGCCTTCTCTATCATGCGAAGAACCGCCCCTAGTCGACAACGACTGCGCCTGTGCCTGTCGTAATGGATTCAAGTTTAATCAGAGCTATGCTGATATCCCCAACTCCATCTATAAGCCTTTGGATTTCGAAGAGGTACGCCAGATCGTGGGAAAACCATGCACGGCCGATATCCTCAGGCCTTGGACAAAGATCAAGCTACCTCACAAGAAAAACACATTGGAGCCTTCGGATGTTTATTCTGTCACTGTCGACCACGCTGAGGACAGCATCGTGCTAGTAGCCGATTCAGATGCCAGGTGCCAACACTTTGAGGTGTACATCGATGGGAAAAGTGTCGGAGAGACGACTGGAGATGGCCCACTCGACAGTAGCCCGTGTGGCGATGGAGTGGAATGTATGGAGAAACATGGTGGTAGTTTTGGACACTTCACTCTTCCAAAAGGTAAGCAAGCCCGAAAATATCCCTTATGTTCTCTCCTTTTAGCCGTTCCTTCCTGGATTGTGTTCGTAGTCAAAACGCAGGGCCTTCCCGCTAACTCTCGACGTTTTACAGGAGAACATACCATTGGCATGAAGTGGATCAAACTTACGGAGGCATGCGCAAGCATTCAGATCGGAGTCGGATCATTTCAGATTTACAGACCATGCTAGATACTAGAGCAGTGTCAATATCGCCACAACAGCATCGAAATCACTGATAGCATAGGAGCAACGTTAGATCTCCAATCAATTGTCGAGTTTTCCAATTTGAATACAACTTCCTGTACTTGGTGACTTGTCTTTCCGTTAATCCCTTGCACGCTCCAGATGAATAGATATTGCCCTATCAAAACTCACTGCGCCCAAAAACATACGGCACACGATAGGCCACACAGTCGATTGCCAATACGATTTGGTTTTGAATTTCAGGAGTAGCTACTACAAGCCGAACTGCGTCCTGTTCTTGTACGCTTCATCTACTGTGACCAGCCTCGACTAGTGAGAAATAGTTTGACGCCCGGATGATCGAATTCTGGGTCCGATATGACTATTTGAGCGAACTACGAGACCACACCGGCACAGCTCTTATCTACACTCTACACCAGCAGTCGTAATCGCCGTGGACCTGAGTCTTGCTACCATCGATGTTAGTGTCCAAGCTCATGCGATCAGTGAGTGGTTACAATAACGGCACTTACTAGAAGCATCCAGCGTTTTGACCACCACACTAGACAGTCTCAGCATCCCAGTATTTGGTAATTTGATTAACGTTGGATAGTTCGCTTTACTTACATGTTGCGAGCAGAATCTATCGCAGCCGTACCATGCCGGGCTAGTGTTGGGGCAAATCAACGCGGGGTTACCCTATATTTCACATTAATTTGTTGTTTTGAGCACGGGTTATGGAGTGTCTCCAACGCACACCGCTGGCTAGATGGCAGTAGATTTCTGCCATAGAGCAACCAAATAAGGCAGTGAGGGCGAAAACAGAGTAGATTTTCATTATGTTTGTGGCGGACCGATAAATATGAAGAGAGCGCGATAATTAATGCAAGAAAAGCTGATGTAGTCCAGGAATCTAAGCAACTTAAATGTATAGTGACCTAGGGCTATTGCAGACCGGGGTCGGTAGCGTAACCCGAGGATTAGCTTATCTTGGGCAAAAATGTTGTACGAAGCTACTGAGCGGTGAGTACTGAACTGACTAATGACGCTAGCATTCAAGACGTAATGGTCAGCTCCTAGCTTGATGATCTAGGTCAGTCCTCATGAAGCCGGAGCACTACGCGGAGATTTATATGGAAAGTGTTCCCATGCTGAACGGATAATTGCACAGTAAAGGGTCAGTGCCTATTCCAAGACCCAAACGAAGCAGACTAGCCTCTACACGCCGTACTAGAACCCATCTAATGCACATCAGTCTACGTGTTAGGAGTTGACGGAGCTCCTATCGCAGCATCTGGGTTGTGCGGCGCAGTTTGGGTGCGATTAGACGCCTGATCGTCTTTGATTCTCTTCTTATGCTGCGGTGTAGGCCTGGTACCGTTATTTACGCAAGGCCCCATTTTGGCCTTTTTTAGATTAAGAAGTCATCTAGATCCGTGCGACTTCTGAGTAAGATTGAGTTTTCGCCTTAATAATGAATTTGATTATGGCTAGAGCTTGATCGCGGCCCTATTGCAGGTCTGCGCTTACAGGTCTATCCGTTTCTTTCGCCCGTCGGCCCGGTTCGCGGATCCTATCCTACTGTCATTTATTGATCTTTTTCCGGTTCAATATCCCTAGAGAAATACTAAAGACGCGCTTCTTAGTGTGCTTGCAATGTTCTGGAGGCAGTAGCGAGCGTTGAGCTCAACAATTGAATAGGTAGGCAAGTATCTGGGATCTATGTGCCGGATCTTGAGTCGTAATACAGCTTCTTAAGGGCGCTTGGTCGCTAGCTGTATCACCCGCATCCCTGCTGCTCCGTCGGAACCGAAGAGTACCCACTATCATGTTTGCGCAAGGGTTGCTGTGCCGCGCACACCTGCGATGTAGGCGCGTAGGTGGCACAAGAATCATTATCATACCTGAAGGGCCCGTTGTGTCCATGGTAAAGTAACTGTTCTTCTTCTCTCTAATGTAAAACCTCGCTATATTTCACAAGTCACAGTGCTCCTTGATTTACCAAGATGAGCCCACCCCAACTAACACGACAAAATTCCGTTCATTGCACGCTCAAAACAGTAGCAAGACCAGAGTCTGCAAAGAACTATACATACTCTGTGCCTGATAGCACAACCCCATATAGCCTCCATAGCGAGCGTTGCTACTATGGACATCCTGGACTATGTGCACTTGCAGCCCATGCAAGCAACGACGCGTAAAGCGATGGCTCATCCCGTTACTATATGGCCTGATAATCGCCATAGCCTCCGGTACAATCGGCGGTTTAATCGACAAAGCAATCGCAGACAATATGCACAACAACAACCCCGTCTTGCAAACGCAAGACTAAAATCCCAGCCAATCTTCCCATCCCTTCAACGGCACAGAAACACCTACATAGACAACATATTCTAAGTCCCCTTCCTCTCCATCGTCGTCATCGTCAACGACATTAACAGACACAAACGCCATCTTCCAACGCACCATCCCAGTCCCAACAACAGGCTGCGAAAACGACGCTACAAACACCTTTCCTCACGTCTCCAGAAACGTTTCCACCTACCTATCCACGCCCTACGTCATAGTCTGCGACGCAGGCTGGAACAGCAACGATCTCTTCGCCTTGTCAGCAGCCATGCCCTCGGACTGCGTCGAAACCTGCGCCACATACAACTCGCACCGCAACGACACGGACCGGTACTGTGTCGGCGGGGGCTATATCCCCGCATGGTGAAATCAGACTAGAGCCGTCAATGAGAGTGGAGGTTTGCGGTTTAATTGCTTCCTCAAGAGCAATTCTTCGGGCACTGTGAGGAATGAGCGGATTATTGAGGCGGTGAGCTTGTGTCTGTCTGTACAGGGGCGGTATTGTGCGGATGCCACGGTTGTGTAGTTTAGTCTATGTCTGAACGTGTTGATGTGGTGATGTATTTTTATTTTATATTGATTTCGAATCGCGGGTTTGTTTCTATGATCTCTTTTAGGTCTGGGTTTTCATGATTGGTCAGTCGAGGGGGATGGGTTGCTTAGAGACGGATGATATCTTAGAAACGAGACATGTGGTGACGGACACCTTCATTTGTAACACATAATTCCCCTCGACGATGTTGACTGGATATTTTTCTTCGTGTCGTGAGAGAAAAAATGCAAACGGATATAGGGTATCAAAGCGGTCTACGTACAAATGCCCATTCCACTCAACAAAACATGAAAAACAATATCGCACTCACCTACCCACCTTCATCAGTCCTCTGAACTAGGGCCCCACTCCTACAATCTTAGTGACGAGATTCGAAATCTTTACAAACACATTGACAATAAGTGCCAAGGCCGCGGTTGGGACGAAGATTTGCAGCCACTCATACCATCGCACTGGTCGAACATCCGTCTCGATCCAGCCGGCACCCTTGACCGGTTCACCACCGTTAACGTTGGGTGTCACACCTTCGTCTGCGGGAAAGCGCTGATTCTCAACGAAATATTGGAGTAGATCGTCCTTTTCGCGCCATCGGGCGAGGAGCCAGTCGGCAAACAGCTTGTCGTCATGTAACGGGATGTCGTTGATGGCAAAACGGCGCCAATGCATGTTTACGGACTTTGGAGGTCGGCCCTGGAAATAGGTACCATGAAGAGTAAAGAGATCTTGACCATATTGGCCGACGCTGTCCCGGGTCAGTTTACATGTTGGGCAGCAACATTTGGGTGAGCTTACGGAACACCTTCATAGGCCAGGGTACAGTCGTACAGGTAGTCAACAGAGCCTTTGAGCTCCTGCAGACAGAATGATAAGCCGGTGCTTCGTGGTAGTAATGCATGCCTAAGGTCCTCAATCTGGTTCTTTTCCGCCCACTTCTTGCTCGACTCGCGACCATTCTTGCTGAGGTTTGTGCCTTCAGGAAAGATGAGTAGCCACATGGGATCAAGACCCTCGGAGCCAGATAACGGCCCGCTGTGACTCACGCTCAACTTCCTCAGTCGATGCTGAAAGCGCTCCTTATCCGTTGACCACTTGCGCGAGAGGAAGATGAAACCATACAACATCATACCCCAACCGAGAACGGGGATGTATTTCAGCGACTCTTTGAGGATAATGTAGAGATGGCCGTGCATGGAAGCAGTGTAGCTTATCCACCAGAGATAGACCCAGTCGGTATAAATCTAGAGCCTGTCAGTTCTTGTTGTTGGGTGACGCGCGTTGTTGGAGGGACAGACCTGGTGATTGGAGATTACCACCATTCGCTCAGGGAAATCGCATTCCAATCTCCCGTCTTTTGTCTTCTTCAGTTGTCCCCTCACGCTCTCATCCCCACTGACGCGCATCGTGACGGGCGCCCACCAGTACGTCATGGTGGTGACGACGACGCCAAAGTGCTGCTTGGACATGGCCATCCATGCGTAGAACAGATTCTTGCTGTAAAAGTACAGAGGGCAGCCGATGTATTGTGTGATGGCGATGCTGAGACATGGAGTCAGTAACCTACGGGGACTATTAGTTATCTGAGTATACTAACGCTATGATGCTGCCGTTGAAGTACGCTGCGAACAGACACATGCGAAGAGCCTGTGCGATAAATCCATGTTTGACCTCGCCAGCTGGATGCTGAGTCGGATCGGGGCCTTTGGGGCGTGCTGGCGTCTTGGTGCGTTGTGCTTTCAGCTTCTCGATTACGGGCGGGTTTGCGGGCGGCTGTCGCTGTCTGATGCCTTGGGTTGTCATGATGGTATTTGTGAGAGCATACGTAAGAGGTTATCAGGTGTTCTGGTGTGGATATGAGGGATACAGCAAACGTGCGCGTGCCCGCAGTGGGTGCGCTCGGATGGCTCAGGTGGGCGCGTGAAGGGTGGTCAAGTCAAGGTAGGGAGCGAGCGCCGGTCCGCATATAGAGTTTCGCGCGGCGGCTGCCTGGCAAAGAGAAGTGAAGATGCACGGAAAGTAATCAGGCCGCAACTTGTCCTCATGGTGTCTTTCGGCCGCTGGAATAAGCTGTGGCCGATCCGCAGCTTTCCACTTGGGATGATGCCACCGATGTCAGGTACCCCACCTGTGCAGGGATAGCTCGTGCGCTGCGGGCGCTAGTCCCACCCGGAGCCTTTCACTCGCAACTTTTGCCATCTGCCATCAAAGAACCAAGGGCCGCGGTTCAAGCACGTGAAAATGGACTTTAGTTGCTGGCATGCTATTATCTCCGCATTCTGAGTAGCCCTGTACTCGTCCCTGCGCGACGACACCAAGATACCTGCCGTCACGGTTCGACTCGTCATCATCCGGTCATTATGGCGCCCGCTCACCGATTCAAGCTCCGCCCTCAGCCTCGCACAGAAAATCGGCCATAGTCTTCACCTGACGACCAGCTCCTGGAAGATGCCCATGCAGTACCGCCCTCTGCCATGGCGGCTTCTCGCCCTGCCGGCCCAGTCACGCAGCTTCTCTTCAGCAAGCAGACGTCTCGAGATTAAGCAAATTTCAGAGCTGCCCCCGCGCACGAAGCCATCGTATATACAATCACCCACCAATACACTTCTCAGTCTACAGTGGCCCTCGCCGCCACGAAACGTGCTCGTTACCAAAAAGAAGCGCACGCCCAACATCACCGAGTCGGTAATCGAATTCACGTCGCACATACGATCCACGTACCCCGCCATCAACGTCATCTTCGAGCCCGAAACCGCAGAAGAACTGCACGAACAGCTTCCGTTTCCCGTATACACATACAGCCCGAGCCAAGGGATCTCGCAGCATCTTTCGGATAAAACCGATCTGGTCTGCACGCTCGGGGGTGATGGGACGCTACTGAGGGCCAGTAGCCTGTTCAGCCATACCGAAAATGTACCACCTGTTCTGAGCTTCGCCATGGGTACCATTGGCTTTTTGGGCGAGTTCAAGTTCAAGGAGTACAAGAGGGCGTTCCGGGAGGTGTACATGAGCGGCGCGCCAGATACATACTCGACCCTCTCGGATTCGCTGGGCGCAAGCCCGCCAACGCCACCTACATCGCCCGACGACCCTCTAGACAGACCACTGAGCTACGCGGACATACGGGGCAAGGCCATGGGAAGTAACAGAACCGCGCGCATTCTGCTACGCAACAGGCTGAAGGTCGGCGTCTTTGGACCCGATGGGAAAAGAATAGGAGGTGCCGAGGGCGATACCTATGCGCTGAATGAAGTCACGCTTCATCGCGGCTCGAGTCCACACCTCAAAATCATCGACGTCTACATCAACAACCGCTTCTTAACCGAAGCAGTCGCCGACGGCATGATTATCAGCTCACCCACCGGATCGACCGCATACTCGCTGTCTTCTGGAGGAAGTATCGTACATCCTCTTGTGCCATCTATATGCCTCACGCCCATCTGTCCACGGTCGCTTTCATTTAGGCCTTTAGTCCTACCCGCAGAAACGCCCATTACGCTGCGCCTAGGCAAGAAGAACAGGGGCAGAGAAGTAGAGGTCAGTATCGACGGCAACACCATTACCGAAAAACTGGGGACCGGCATGGAAGTACGCATAGGCGGAGAATTAGTCAGAAGAGATGCTCGAGGCTGGGAAGGCGGTGTCCCTAGTATTGTTAGGGGTACGAGTGGCAAGGAAGACATGGCCGAGGATCACTGGGTGGGCGGACTAAATGCGTTGTTAAAGTTTAACTATCCATTTGGAGATCAGGACCCTTGAGCTCCTTCAATAGTATTACCCAAAGCATAAGCACATCACCGCATTTTCAAGCCGAGGGAAATCTCCTCTCGCACATAGCAAATGTACTACTACCCACTCTTCTACATCCTCGTATACCTCGTCATACTCACGTAATCCTTCTGAGGCCCTTTAACATCATACCTAACCTCCCACCACACCTCCCCCTCCCTGTCGTCTTCACCCCTCTCCCGTCTATCCGTCCCCACCATACCCGCTCCAAACCCCCAACTCGCAGCATACAAATCCTCAGCACAAAGATGGCTTTCTCTATTCTTCGCTTTCATCACTCCCCCTTCCCCGCTTCCATCCACGTCACCCATCTCAACAAACAACCCACCGACGCCTTCACCGCGCGGTCCCACGCCGTCGTCGGCGTTTGCTTGCCGCATTTTCTCGTCGTCGAAGAAGTGCACGGCGATGTATTCGCCTCCTCCTTCTTCGTTGTTTCCCGAGGAGGGAGGGGAGGGCCTGAGTTGGTAGACGTATTTCCTGCGCGCGGTGAACTTCAGACCGGTTTTTGTTGTGAACTCGCCTTCTTCGGCGTATAGCAGTATCGGTGTAGGCAAAGAAGGAGTGGATGGGGACTCGGGATGTATTATACATGGCGTGAACGTTGCTGTGCCCGTTACGCTGCCAGAGGGATGCGTAGGCAGCGCTGAAGTAAGTGTGCGGGAAAACTTCCACGTGGCTCCCGATGATGCGCTGTGAAGGTTGTTAAAGATGGCCTTAGGAGCAGAGGAGGGAGGCGGCTCCTGCGACGGCTCTGAGGTTACAGGTCTCGATTCCCTGATCGGTATGTCCGCCTGCATGCCATTGCTCTTCTTCGCCGGTGCTGATAGATACGCTTTTGGATCTTGACTCTCGAGTAGCATTGCGTTGACACTTTGCAGCGTCGCTCGACTTGGGTTGAGCGCCGGGTTGCTTGTTGTGATCCAGCTTAATCTCTGCTTGATGAACGCTTTGCCTATTTCTTTTGCTTGTTTCGGCGAGCTGGTGTTCATCGCTCCGTTTTCAGTGGTGTAGAGGCATAGAATTGCCAGGGCGACGCCGACGGAAAGGTCTTTTCCCGTGGGACAGCATACTAGCATTTTAGCTCCTTCAGATGGTGCTTGGAGGGAAGAAAAGAAATCCAAGAGTCGTGGGAGCTGAGTGCGTAGGTCGCGTGAGCCTAGCTTTCCAGTTTGGCATTTTAGATGAAGGTAGTGTTTTACTCCGCCATATTTGAGAGCAGAGGGCGTGAGAGACTCAGATGTACAGCTTACGACTATGTCAAATCCAGTAAGCTTTATTTCATCGATGGATGATATGTAGAGCTGTGATGTGGGTTCAATCAGACTCGCTGTCGCACCACTGTTTTTCTCTTCGCCAAGGAGCTTGGTAATCACATCCGGGGCGTCCTCTTCACTCGTGCTCATCAGTAAATCTTTGTGCTTCCAAAATACTGGCGGCGTGAGCCCCTGTGACCAGGCTTCGTGGTCATCCGCGGCACCCTGGATGTATCCGCTCTCTGATGCTTCGGCGCCGCGCACACGCCTCGATGCTGTGCAGAGAACGATGGGATGAAATTCCGAGAATAAAGGCGCTGAATCAGGAAGAGTAGACTGCTGCGTGACCCATATCGGGCGAAGTGGCTTTCGCAACTTACCACGAAGAAGCGGGATGTTAGGCTTGCAGATATCCTTTTTCTTCGAGTCAGCTGGTCCACATTACAGCCCAACGATGTTGAGAAACGCACCAAAAACTGCCGCACAAACCCATCCATTCTCTTCTCCATCTGAGCATGTTCGCTCTCTCCCACTGCCTGCGGTGGCGTAAAGAGTGCCATCTCTTCTTCCGTCTTCTCCTTGCCAAATACTGCTCGATTGATCACACAACACCAAGTTGGAATCGTCTTGCTCAATGCATCCGGCATGCTCTTTCCCCTTCTCGTACTATCCACAACAACAGCCCCGCCCCATTTCTCAACTACGTCAATCAGTTGCAAGTTCAGTCTCCGCAGACTGAAACTCCATTCGCCCATGTGGCCGTCTGTGCTCTTGAAATAAACGGATCCAGATTTCTGAGGCGGCGGGATGTACCAGCTGCCACAGCGTTCATTTGCTACCAGAGGGAGCTCATAGGCGGATGCGACAGATGTGACGAAATCGCTGTCGGATATGATCGAAGCGAGCCGGTTATGCGTCGAGAGAGTTGAACGGCGCAAGGACGCGAGCGTGCTCGACAAGTTTGGTGTGTTGGAGAGATGAGGAAATATTATGTCTGCCTCCGACAAAGGCTTAGACATGGTTGTGTTGGAAGTGACGAGATGTCTTCAACTGCGAAACTTCAATTTGGTCGATCCGGTAGACTCATTAGCATCGCATACCCCGCATCGTAATCGAATTTGCACAAGGACGACAGCTTTGGATAGGTGAGAAGGAATCCTGATATAGCTAGACAAGGCTCGAATGTTGCCGGCTAGATGCCTAGCATTTAGCGAACGAGTAGCATTTGCAAGTGCAAGGTTTGGGCGGATGAAGAGGGCTGGATCGAAGAGGACAAAAGCTAGGCCATGCGAGGTTAGCGCAGAATCGAACTGGACACAATTGATCACCGTGGTTTTCACCAAACAGTTTCCGCGCATGGAATTGCCAAAATGGTGTCTATCAAGATACTGTTGTCCAATTATCTCGTTCACTGACTGCGATATTCAAGCTCTAATCCTGTCTTACAAGCGACACAGGCGCAATGTAACTCTTTCGCGCGCTGACAAAGTAATTGACTGTGGCGATGATAGCCAATGCACCGAACACAAGAGCCGCCCAGTTCATATCGACCGCGGTGGGGTTTGGCGTCATCGGGAAAAATGAGAAGATGAAGGAAACAAACAAAAAAGCAAGGGCAAGATCGTTGACGATACCGCCGTATCGACCTAAGCTCCAGCGTCGTGGGAGTAGAGGCTCACCTCTAAAACGCTTCAGCCTGACACACCCAATTGAGATGATGTATGAAAATATGAGCGCCGCATTTGAGATGGAAACGATGGCATTGAGGGTGACCTCAGAGCCGAAGTTGATGCATGCAAGCACGAGTGAAGAGCCGAGGCAGACGAGAAGCGCGCTCACAGGAATGTCCCAACCGGAAGGAACTTTTTCAATCCATGACGAAAACGGGAGCCCTTTGTCGCGAGCAAAGGCCCAAATTTGTCGCGAAGAAGCAGCAGTAACGGACACCGCAGCAAAGAAGACCAAGATGATGAGTAACGCACCCATGGTTTCCGTACTAGCAAGGGAGCCTGTCGCATTGTAAATAGCCTGTAAGACAGGCTGGCCGGTTGGCGAATCCAATACGGAGTCCAGAGCTCCACCACAGAACACGAAGGTAATCATCATGATGCATCCGAAGATGCCGTTGAAGAATACAGCCCACATCATTGCTTTGGGCAGCACGACAGATGCGTCTTTGAGCTCCTCAGACATGTGCGCTCCTGCGTCAGGGCCAATGAAACACCACAGCGGAGTTGAAAGCCCAACAAGAGCCGAGAGACCCATCGAACTCCACTCTCCCCCGTTTGTCCAGGTTGTGAAGACTTCCTCGGCTGGTAGTCGATCGGCCATTGTCCAGAAGAGGATCAAGAAGGCGAAGAATGCAAAAACATGCAAAACGAGTACGATGCCCTCGGCGAGCGGCAGGTGCTGCGCAAGGAAGATGATGAAACCGACCATGAGGCACAGCCAAAGCATCATCAAAAGTGTAACATGCCAGAGCTCTCCGATCTGCGCTTCGGGGTAAGCCAGGAGCACCATTCCGATGACGAGGCTGGAGAGCATCTGCGCACAAGCGGGAATCCCGCTGACCCAACCAACGGCCGCGGACCAACCTGGCATTGCCGTCAATACAGTAGCTACAGTGTTCAAGAATTCTCAACTCACCCACGATATAACTGAGAGATTTCTGGAACGATGGCGGTGCAAACTCGCTGACCCAATGGTATTGACCGCCGGCTGTTGGTGCCATCGACGCCATTTCGGCAAGAGAGGCAATCATAGCCAACACGAAGATCCACGTGATGATCATCATCCAGACGACACCCGCAGTGCCGCCATTGAACAGACCGAAGTAGGCAGATCTTTTCGCGGAATTATTTGAATGTAGGTATCCATTGGGACAGAGAACTTACAAAAGAACACTTTCCCATGTCGACTGAAGCACGACTACGAATCCGATGATGGACACCAGACGAAAGTTCCTCTGGTTGTGCAATCAGTAATTGTTCCTGGCATATGGTAATCAGTAAGGGATTACCCGAAGCTCCTGTTTCTTGCCCATCCTTTGCATGTCAGATGCGTCATGAGCTGTGCCGCCCAACGCAGTGGCATGCACCCTGCCAGCTTCGTTGGAGCCATTGCTTCCAAGATCGTACTCCTCAATAGAGTCCGCAACCTTTGATTCCCCGGCATTCGCCATCATTTGGAGCTTCCGGCTGCCAGTAACAAGAAGGGTAGGGGATTTCCTAATAAGATAATAAGATGGAGAGCATGAAGAGACAGAGTCTCAAAGGCTGTTTAAAGCGCCACAATGCTACACCTTCTAGGAAGCTATGCATGTTCATTACGTGCCATATTTCTACGGCCAAAGCGAGCTGCCCTTCTTGGATTGACGGCCGACCCATGTGGCGAGCCATCTCGAACGAGACCAACTTTGTCAAATCAATCATCGAGGCTGCAGGTATGGTGTAACCGAGGCGGTCTAAGCGGTCCGAGGTTGCTCGAATCTTGAGAGATTGCATGCCTGCTGCAAAGAATGCCGATAGCAATTTTCCGCTGGGGGCGCATGCAAGGCAATGCACGTTGTGGCGTGACATGCTGAAGGACGATCTCGCTGTGCGTCATGCTGGTGGGGTGGCACTGCTCACCATGTAGTTCGCCAGACACCAGCCTTTGGCCACTCGCAGCCACTCATTTCGAGTACGCGCATAGCAATATCAATGGGCGGTCGTAAGGCCGAACGAAGGATCGCAACTCCAGCGATGAAGCTTGTGGGTTCAAGGGCACTTGCAAAGCGTGCTAGTGGGGAGGAGGCTACCCGTTCAAGCTCTGACCAACACACCTTCCCTAGGGCCCGTGCCGTGGCCACTACAGACTCGTCTCGCCCTCATGCGACCGCGTTAATCCAGGGTTGCGCAATAACAACCATCTCCTCAAGCCGCACTCGAATCCTTCGCGCCCTCTACAATGCAACACAGTCTCTTCGATCTCGTGGGGGAGGTGCCAATCATTCCGGTTCCGGCCAAGCGCCTGTTCACTGCAGGAGACTCAGGCAAGTGTTGACGTGGCGGACAAGAGTCTCTGACACACCAGTGTCGGTGAATTTCACCGTGAACCAGCTTCAGGAGCGAGGCATCACTACTAAAATCCCAATTAATCCGTACTGGTGGACCTCGGCCGTGACTTGTGTAGTACCAGCTGCGATAAGCACCCCTCTTATCTAGCCTGGCTTCGAGTGTCCCGCAAAGAGCCCGCTGGTGTTATTGGGTGGATGCAATGATGACACATCAACCTTCTGCGGCCCAGCCAAAATCCCCTGGTGGCGCAACAGGATTCCGTACCTGGTGATGCGCGGTCCCAGCTCTCAATGTGACAGAAGGAACGATTGGAGTGCAACAACAAGGCGTTTGCTCCTATTTCAAGAGCCTCCCATGGCGTTTCCAGGCAAAGGGCGGGAGTCCCAACAACACAAATAGGCTTCGAATGAGAGGCACGACTTTTGAGGCGAGGTTGGACATGATTGGGTGATTGGTACGCGTTCGCAAATGCACTATTCTGTGCTTATGCCCTTGAGCTGGAGCAAGGAATCTGTGTGTATTTTCTGGAGCATATTTCTCCGTGCAGAATGACTGCTTCAGACGGTACGTCCAATGTGCGAAATGCAGGACACGCGCGAGGGTTGAAATTCGCCATTGGGTTATGTCTATGCTATACTCTCTGCATAGCATGTCTGAGAGGCTATATCCGCTGGAGGGCTTACGGTATTGATGATGCATTCGTGCTACTATCCGGGGTAAGTCAATCTCACCCACGCACCGTTGGGATGATGTCTCGTAAGAATGTCACTTAATGTGAGTCTTTGAGTAGGCTCTAGCACTCGGTTTCTTCGGCAGCACGTTTCGAGCCATATCCATAGGTTTTAGCCACCTGATGGACGAGCTGAACCTTCGTCTAACTATCATTGACAGCCTCAACACTTACACGCTAGCCTGCAACATTCTTTGGGTTACAGCACTTTGTGTGTCTAAGATCGCAGTCGTTGCTATGCTGCTTCGGACCACGCAGACTGTTGCGCACAGAAGAGTACAGTATGGTGCGGATGGTCTCATCGCCACTCAAGGTCTAGTTTCCGTCGTCCTATTGACTGCCAACTGCTACTTTCGCAATGAATTTTCGTGGAACATGGCCTCTGTCACTCCTGGATGCCCTCGCAAGGAGACTAGGTGGCAGATCTTGACAGCCCTCGATCTCGCGACGGAGGTCTTGTTGCTCGTTCTTCCTGTTCAACTGGTCTGGGGCCTACAGATGTCTTCGCGGAACAAAATCATCGTTATTTCAGCATTCTGGCTCCGGATACCGTACGCGCTTGCTTTTCTTACGTTCACTAGAATACCAAGTTGACATCACAGCAGAACCGTCATCTTCTCCGCTCTCCGCCAGAGCGAAATCCACAAATTGACGACCGCGTCTGACGTCTCCCTTGCGGCTACCCGAGTAGTCATCTGGCAAGCCGTTGAACTGTCATACTCCTTCGCTGCTGCCACTATCGCTGCTCTGAAGCGTTTTACAGAGTCTCTTAACACGGGGCTCGGTCATGGTGAGCTCATGCGGATACATGGGTCATCGCAGGGGTACCAAATGTCGACTCGAAGCGCTCAATCGAACAATTATGTTCCGCATGCGAAAACCGCACGTTTGAAGGGAGCTGCGCCCGGCTTGGATACAGTATCTTCTGAGGCGTCTACGGTGGGCGCTAGTTTCGAGTCTCCTATTTCGCGGATGAGATTGAGGCCCGAAGCAGTCCAGAAAACAGCTACCGTTTCTTCACCACGCAAAGATCCCGGCCCCGATAATCTGCCTCTGGATAAAAAGGGATTGAAGCACAACATTATACAAGAAGTGGAATACTCCGTTCATTACGAGCAAAGGCCGTGGCATCCTTGATCGAAATCGGTGCCGTTCTGGTGGCCTTTCACCACCGAGTTTCGCGGACCAGGTGTAATCATCCTAAGATGACATACTCGGCCTGTCGAATTTCCTTCGCCCGCAACATCTCTGACGGAAGTTTGGATCTCTAGCGTCATATAGCCATGCTTACCGGCTGCTGCAACAGAACTCCAAATCGTCGTCTTCCGCCCAACACATAACTCAACCCTGATCGGGTCGTTTTTCCAGTCTCCATGCTGGTACGATCAATTACATAGCTTAGTTCATGAGGCTCATCTCACAGCCATATGATACGGCTGGTGAGGTTGAATCTCTGCAACTTCCCTGGGGAGCTTTAAGTGCATGGTCCTACCGCTAACTCATTCACCGTGCTTTCCTTGGGGTCTATTTTTCAATATATAAAAACGAATGGAACTTTATCATGGTTTTGAGGAGGACTGAAGTTGCCGATAAGGGTGCGCTGCTTCTCGGAGGCATAGCGTGAGTCACCTGTGTATTGCTGGGTTTTGAGGTCACGACACAAGAGTGACGCACGCCTGCCAACATCCAAGAGCCGCTCTGTCCAACCTATAGTTATCGATTAGTCGTGCATTTCATCAAAAGGAGAATTGATGGGAGTCACTGGATCGAAGTCTTCGGAATGAACGCGGAACGTTGGTCATCACCTCGCTGTCCACTCGAGGCCTCGCTTTGCCGGTGGTGCGATGGTGTGATTTGCCGCAAGACTTTGGTAGCATCAATATAATGGAGGTATGGATATCTGGATGATTTTAAGGTGGGGTATCACAAGGGTCTGGCCTGAGCAGCAGCTAACAATCGCTCGATCCCAATAGCATGAGAAGTGTAAAGGGCAGAGTAAATCTTCCAGTGTAGTCAGTCTCCACGGTGCTCACCTGTACCATATTCTAAGGGAAATACGAAAAATCGCGACGTCTACACAAGCTCAGAAATTCTCCTCAAGCGTGAGTCTTGCGAGACGATGGTGCGGAGCTTAGGTACACCAAGAAATATATCCATATTGGCGCTAGTCCAAGAGAGGGCTAGACATGGCGCCAGTGTCAGCAAACATCAATTACCCGACATCCGGAAGTCGCGAAACCACCTTATTCTGCTCATCCACTCACGTTTCTCACAACCAGAACCGCCATCATTGCTTTACGCAAACTCTAACTCTATGACTGGCTGCGAAAGTTCTCATTTCATCGCGCTCAATAATAGGCGTTCGACTCTATCACGGTATAGATCCAAGACTTGTGCCGAAACACCTTGCGGCTGCTGGACGTCATCAAGGATGTGTTCCTTTACTTGGGAAACCATTCTCTTGGGTCAACATAATCTTCAGCCGCCGGTCTTCATGCTCCAAGGTAATGGAAAGCCGTCTTACTCTAGGTGTGTTGTGAAGCAGCGAGGACGCGCCTGCCGAAGACCTGCTTGAGAACACTCGGACACAGCTTATTTGCGCACGCTTGACACGATGCATCTGCTCAAGTCATCTGGGCTTGTGAGCGACTTTTGCCATGTGTGAATTAATATGTCGACCGGGCAACGACGCATGCAGGGAACAGATTTTGCCTCCGCCTTCCAGCAGGCTGCTTTATGTGCTCATACCACCTCGAAAACGCCCATCGTTCGTTACAATGCATTGGTAACTCGTCCCAGCCATATCCTGCGCTAGTTTTTGGTCGGTCTCTGCCTTGTCATGCAGTGCATCAGGGTAAATGCAGAATTAGAGAGCCTCCAAGATCGTCGTTCATCAATTTCGACCGTCATGTGTACTGCGGATTCTTTCGAGAAGGTTTCCACGCCCAAACAATTCCGGGTTCACCTCACAAATCTCTTTGCAGCGCGCCACACTAATCGTCTCATCAACTGGCACCTGACGTTCCAATATCAAGGTGATATTTAGCGTCAGTCGCGTTGTATACAGGTTGATCACTGCTGCAGTAGCGAGACATTTTGCAAGCCGGCGTCGTATGATACAGAGAAAAGTCTATACCGAAGAGCAGCTTCGGAGCGTCAATACATTGTTTGGATTTGCAGCCTTCACAAAGATACGTCAAGTGGCGATTGGGACCGGCCAAAACCTTCCTACTGTGTTAATGGTGTGATGCTGCTGTCACAGCATGGGACATTTTGTCATGATTTTCGAAAGAGAGGCTGAATTGCAGCGCGGAGATCGCGGGGCAGAGGACTCGGACCATGAATACCCCCGCAGCCGCATGGCGTCTCATGTATACATTCATCTAATCATCCCGGCGATCGCTTGCTTCGAAAAGAGACGATATCCAGAGAACCGCTGCCAGGCAACGCGGGTATAGCTCGTCTTTGCAGAAGTCCCGCCTTTTGGAAAAGCGCGATGTCTGCCGATATCCCCAAGAACTTACGAAACTCTATGATTCTGATGAACTGTAACCAGCTTACTAGAAACTACTGTAGCTCAAGCAGTGGACGCCACCCCCGGCACCTGGCTTTTGGAGCGCCACGTAACAGGTAGTGTTGGTATAGTATGGTGTCGTGTTTGATATATCTTCATTTAAGCCTCATCTCTGAAGCGCTGATCACAAAGATTTCAAGAAACCCCTATGCCAATCATACACGGCCCTGCCTCCTAACGAGCGGATACCCTAGTCCTAGGCTAGGAATATGCCCTTTGCAATGTTCACCAACATCAGTATAAGAGGCTTCGCACTTTCCCAAGACTTCCAGTATCGACACCGTCAAACATTCACTTGCAGTCGTCACAATGAAGGGTCTCCTCTCCGTCGCTCTGGCATCAGCCATCACTGGCGCTTTGGCGCTCCCGTCTCCCATAGAGAATGGACCCATTACTGCTCGCCAGGCTGCAGCATGTGCCACTCCCGTCACGCTCTCTGGCAACCCATTCGCGTCTCGATCCATCTATGCCAACAAGTTCTACTCTTCCGAGGTCGTTTCGGCTGCTGCCCAGATGACGGATACTGCTCTGGCAGCGTCAGCTCTAAAAGTTGCCGACGTTGGAACTTTCCTCTGGATGTAAGAGTCTCCAGACTCTTGCAGTTAGTTCCTCAAAGCTGACATACATCTAGCGACACGCGTGAGAAGATCTCCGTCGTTGAGGACGGTATCAAGGACGTTCCTTGCAACGAGATTGCCGCTCTCGTCATCTACGATCTGCCCGGTCGTGACTGCGCTGCCAAGGCATCGAACGGCGAACTTGCCGTTGGCGAAGTAAACATCTACAAGACCGAGTACATTGACCGTTAGTCTTGACCTCATCTGTAGACCTGTAGTCCCGCTAACAAGATTTCCCAAGCCATCGTTGCCATCTTCAAGAAATATCCCAACACGGCCATTGCTCTGGTCATCGAACCTGATTCGCTTCCTAACCTAGTCACCAACATCGACCTCCAGACGTGCAAGGACTCTGCTTCTGGCTACCGTGAGGGTGTTGCCTACGCACTCAAGCAGCTGAACCTACCCAACATCATGATGTACATTGACGCTGGTCACGGAGGCTGGCTAGGCTGGAACGACAACCTGAGTACGTATCTCCTCCCCACTTTCCGCTTTAAGAAAAAAGAAAAAGAAAAAAAGGCTAACAAGAACCCCCCGCAACAGAGCCCGGCGCCAAAGAACTAGCAAACGTCTACAAGCAAGCCGGTAGCCCCAAACAAGTCCGCGGCATCGCCACCAACGTCGCGGGCTGGAACGCGTGGGACCTTTCCCCCGGAGAATTCTCCACAGCAACAGACGCCCAATGGAACAAAGCGCAAAACGAGAAGAAATACATCGAGCTCTTCTCTCCAGAGCTGAAATCCGCCGGCATGCCCGGCCAGGCCATTGTCGACACAGGCCGCAACGGCGTGACCGGTCTGCGCGAAGAATGGGGCAACTGGTGCAACATCAACGGTGCGGGATTCGGGCGGCGGCCTACGTCTAGCACGGGTAGTTCGCTCGTCGATGCGTTTGTGTGGGTTAAACCCGGTGGCGAGAGCGATGGCACGAGTGATTCGAGCGCCACGCGCTATGATAGCTTTTGTGGCAAGAGTGAGAGTTTCAAACCCAGTCCCGAGGCTGGGCAGTGGAATCAGGAGTATTTTGAGATGTTGGTGAGGAATGCTAAACCTGCGCTTTGAGGTGCAAGGGAAGAAGAAGATGGCTTGGGGTGGGGTGGATGATTAGGTTGGGGGGGGAGGGGATTGGGCCTGGGTGGATATGGTGTATATAGTCTGGCGGAGTGAGGGTGATGAAGACCTGGGCTTTGTCATGTGATTCAAAAGAAAGAATGAAAAACTCTCGTTTACCAACATAAAAGGCGGCTCTGGCCTCGTACAAATCTGTGGCACCCGTAACATCGCCCAAGAAAGGGCATCGATGTAAAGAGACTAACTAGGCTCTTAGTCTCATTGGATTCACGTTCTAAAGTACGCCAACCAATTCTTTCGCACTTGTGTAAAGTAGAAGAAAGGAAGAGTCCCTTAATCAAAGAAAGAGAAAGTGAGTGATTCCGGTGAATTTTCCTTCCCTTTGCCCCCTGTCCCATCCCATTCCATCCACATGTACGTTTCCTTAAACTCCACGTGTGCACCCTGAGAAAAGAAAAGAAAAATTCCCAAAACATAGAATATAGAGGATATGGTCACTCGCAGTCCAGATGGGGCACCTTAGAACGCCTTCGCTTCGCCATGTGTGATGCATCGCAATCCAAATCAAAACAGGCTCAGACCGCGAGGCCATCTGTATAAGTGTAGCGGTATATTGATCTCATCTTGCATCAATCGTTTTCGCGTTCTTGTTCCGTTCCGTCGTGTAAGCTCCTGGTTGTTGTCGGTCTGCTCGACGAGTTTTGTCGGCTAAGAGAGCGCGCCAACTCGAGTCTAAGATGAGATAAAGAATGATGATCGAAGTCGTCCTAGGACATCCGCCTCCTTCTGAATGGCTCTTCAGACTCTTCCTCTTCTTTTTCTTCGTTGACTTGTAGTGTGAGCCATGCGGCTACTAGTGCACAGACGCCGCCGAATCGCAGCACCCATGCTACACTGGTGTCGCCTGCTGTGCCTCTGGGCTTTTGTAGGAGCTTGAACATGATGGCGCTGACTAATGTCGCAATGACCTGGGGTGCTGCAATGGCGACGTTGTGAATTCCAAGAACGACGCCAGCAGAGTCTGCGCCTGAACCATCGTCTTCGCCCTCGGCAATCAGCTGTGACTCGCGGTCGCGCGGCTTGATGATGCCACGACGGATGGCATCTCGCTTCGAAATCTCAGATGAGATGATGGCGAATGGTGCCCAGTTCGTGATGCACCATGGAATACCAATAGCACCGACAAGTACTGTGGCTCCCCAGGCACTTTTGACGAAGAAGGTCAAGACCATGAGTACGGCAAACAAAATGTGCGATATGAACCATGAGCGGCGAAGGGTCAGGGACTTGATTTGCAGCATTTCCATCGAGTTGGAAATCTTCTCCATGTATGTGGTGGGCGTTCCCTTGGGCGTGTGGTTGAGTGCAAAGTAGCCTGAGCCGCCCATGGAGTGCGGAGTGGCTGGTGTCATGGGTGTTGCGGGCGTCATTGGACGTTCGGGTGCGGGCGCTTGGAATGTTGGGGGGATGACAAAGGGTAGGATAACCGAGGAGATGAAGGTAGTAATGGCGAAGATCAAAAGAGCTCTGGTGCCAATCCTGGTGCCATTTTCTAGGATTTCGTCGATCTTGCGATCTGGCAGATGAGGGTCCTCCTCGAAGTAGGGGTCGGCATAAATCTCGCCAACGTAGGTGGTGATGTAGAAGAGAAAGGGAAACCATCCGATCCAAGCGAAGAACTGCACGGCGCAGACTTTCTTGATCTGAGGAGGCAGTTTCTTGACTGAGCGTGCGAGTCCCTTGAAGAAGGCCATGACACCGTCCTGCTGGTCAGCGGGAGCGGTGTCGAACTGTGGGTCGCGTTCAGAGCAAGTGGAGCAACTGATGCCGACAGTCAGAGCCATGACAAAGCAGGCAATAGCGCAGAGGACTTTAAATTGCGTGTCACCGAGCCATGGAAGGTAGTCTGGCAGGTTGATGTAGCCAGCCAGGTAACCCAAGATGTTGCCAATACCAGCGGACCTCATCAGCCAGGCATTGGCAGATTCTTGTTGATGTGTAGGTGCCACGTCCACAATGTATGCGCGCACACCGGCCTGAATGACGTTGATAGCGAAATCCAGCACGTATACGAACAGGACGGCGAAGAGCATGATGGATGTTTTGACAAAGGTGCCCTCTTGATCAGCGCCGAAGAGGCCTAGGAATCCACCAATGAGTTCCTTGGCCCATGCGAGAACCATGAGAGACACAATGGTGGCGGCTGCACCACCGAGGATGAAGGGCCTCCGCTTGCCCCATCGCAGACGGCAGTTGTCACTCTTGAGACCGACGTAGGGCTGGACGAGCACACCGGAGAGAGGACCGGCGATCCATACGAGGGCAAGCATCGACTTGCTCAGGCCGAGCGAAAGGAGATATGGCTGGGCGTGGAGTCAGCACAGTCTATGCGCATGCAGGGACCATATTATGCGCATCGGCCGGTATTGGTTATGCGGGAAAAGCACTTACCGAACCGTTGGAGGTCTCGACAGACCAGCCTATTTGCAGGCCCAGGCCACCAAAGGTGAGCAGAAACAAGAACCAGCTGCTCTTGGTCTCCTCGACCTGCTGTTCGCCCATCCAGTCATCGTCGTCGTCGTCGGGCGACATGGCCTCCTTAAGGAGCGGGTCGACTTCGGAAGACATGCGTGGTGCTGGCTCGGTTTCGTGGATGAATTCTATGTGAGGGCGTCCCTCTGAGTCGGGTCGTCCGCCCATGAGTGAATCGCGGCCAAAAGATACGAGCTTTGGTCGGGGTCTTGGGCGCGTGGGAGTAGTGTCAATTTTGGAGGGCCGAGGAGGGGAGGATAAAGGCGAGGACGAGGGCTGGTCCCCGCCATCGGGCCGCGAAGACGACATGATGTGGCAGTCGCCGTGCGTGGAGCACGCGATGGGGTTCCTGCGCAGGCGTCGACGTGGTCAGTCCTGGCAGCTTACCGTTGTGAGTGTCGGCGAGATTGTGATTGGCAGGCACGAGGCCAGGGTCAGCGGGCAGCAGGGCGAGGTTGTGGGTGTCGTGATGTGGTGAGAGGGCAAGGCTATCAACAAAAATGTTATGGCGACGAGGCGGCGAGGCTAACGTGTGCACCACAGGAGTGAATGAGCCGCTAGTGGGTTCCGCTCGGTGGTTCTAGGCGTCGATCTTAGACGTCGCCGGCAACGGTCACAACTAGATGATACCTCGAGGAACTACAGGGCGTGGCGAGAGGGAGGGGGGGTCGCGGGACTGGGAGAGTAATAAGCACGGGTGAATCACGATTTCAAAGAGGAGCGGTGTAGGTCATGTGTGTGTGCGAGGCGCCGTAGACGGGGCTTGGTGAAGGGTCTAGCAGGTCTAGCAGGTCTAGCAGGTCTTGCAGGTGATTCTGAGTACATGTCATGCAGGCGTCTTAGCCAGTGTGCGTGGTATGACGTTGGTGAGATCAGCAGTTGCGGACCCTTGTCGATGGCGCTAGTCCCGATGCGTGATTGGTGGGCCAGCCGAGACGTGAGCCGTGGAAGCGACAACTGGACAGTGGTCAGCCTGTGGAGAGAAGCAACGACGCGTCTATCAGGACCTCTTGGACGACTGAATTGACTCTTGCCAGCATTGTATCGCCTCACTATTGAAGCACCCCTCCCCCCCTCAAGGTCTCTTTGTCTTGAACCCTTTTTACCTGGCGCACGTGCCAGTAACCGAGAGACGGCCGAAGCCTGCTTCCCTTCGTTCCCCGTTCCCCTTGCGCAACGTTGCCTTGGGTTCCGTCCCCATCCATCGCCAGGCGGCCAGCCACCTGTACACTTCGGCCTGCGCAAACCTCCTGCGACCCTCTACACCATCGCAGCTGCTGATGACCGTCCGGCCCTGACTACAGCATGGCGTCGATAATGGGCTGGTGGGCTGTTGGCGAGCTTCTCAGTATGCGCCCTCGGAATTTCTAGCACCGTCGCCATGGCCAGTACTGACCATCTTCCGTAGAGCGAGACGCATCCGATGCAGACCCGGACGGTCAGTTCTCATACATACACACACACACACACCAGCGGTGCACCCCTCTCTAATACCCCGAAACAGACGAACCCGAGGCGGGACAAAAGGAGATATTCACATCATGGGCCCTGTCCATCCTGATCATCCTGCTCATAATAGCCCTCTTCACGAGCTACATACTCCACACACGCAAAATACAAGCCGTCCATGAGACGGTCCTCTCCATTTTCGCCGGTACGTTGTGCCCACATCCGCCTGGGCCTCTGCCGCTTCTTGGCAATCGTTGAGACAAGCTCCGCGTAGTGTCTATAGTGGATTGCAGAAAATCCGATCGCTTGCAGCCAAAACTCGATCAGCGGTCGAATTGTGGGGTAATCTGCACATGTCCACTGCGATACCGTCCTAGCTCATCTCGTAATCGAATCGCGCTACACATCCCCCACTAACCGCTTCCAGGAATGGTCGTTGGCCTCATCCTACGCCTGACAGCAGTAGCATCCGTGCGGGATGCCGTCAGTTTCGACTACCAGATGTTTTTCAACCTGTTGCTGCCTCCAATCATCCTCTCGGCCGGCTACGAACTACACCAAGTGGGTTCTGCACACCCTTCGAATGACTCACGCCCTAACACGTGCCTAGGGGAATTTCTTTAGACATATTGGCACCATTCTCACCTTTGCTTTTGCCGGAACATTTATTTCCGCACTGGTCCTTGGTCTCATTCTGTTCTTGTGGACCAGGATACCGCTCGATGGCTTCAAGATCAACTTTGTCGAGGCCATGTCCGTTGGCGCCACGCTTTCGGCCACCGATCCAGTGACTATTCTCGCCATATTCGACACGTACAAAGTAGAGCCCAAGCTATACACTCTCATCTTCGGCGAGTCAATTCTCAACGACGCTGTTGCCATTGTCTTGTTCGAGACTGCACAAAAGTACAAGGATGGCGCCGAGTCACTGGGCATCGTCAGCCTGTTCGAAGCCTTTGGTATTTTCTTTGGCGTCTTCTTCGGAAGTTTGTTCATTGGTGTCACTGTCGGCATCGCTGTCTCGCTGATGCTCAAGTTTACCTATGTCAGACGCTTCCCCAAGACGGAGAGTTGTTTGATCATCCTCACCGCATACCTGACCTACTTCCTGTCCAATGCCATCCACATGTCAGGTAAATGTTTTCGCCCTTTCTGGTGCATACTCACACTAACCGTGCCACAGGAATTGTGTCACTGCTATTCTGCGGAATATGCATGAAGCATTACGCCTACCACAACATGTCGAGGCGAACTCAACTAACCACCAAGTTTGTCTTCCAGGTCACTTCCCAGATTTCAGAGAACTTCATCTTCATCTACTTGGGCCTTTCCCTGTTCACTGATGACAAGCTGGACTACAAGCCACTGTTTATCCTGATCACCGTTGCTGGTATTTGCGCTGCTCGATGGTGCGCAGTCTTCCCTCTTTCCAGGTTGATCAACGCCGTCACTCGCTACCGCCAACGCCGTCGTGGAGACGAGCTCGTAGAGGAGATCCCCTACTCCCACCAGGCTATGATTTATTGGGCAGGTCTGCGTGGCGCTGTGGGTGTTGCGCTCGCTGCAGGTCTTACAGGTACCAACGGCGATACGCTACGAGCAACCGTCCTCGTCGTAGTCGTCTTGACCGTCATCATCTTCGGAGGCACCACGGCGCGTATGCTGGAGATTCTGGGTATCCGCACCGGTGTCGTCGAAGAGATTGACAGCGATGACGAGTTCGATATTGAAGTCGTTAATGGCGGAACGTATACTCGTAAACAAGGGCAAGCCTACGGAAACACCCCGCGTCCTAGCCAGGGTGGTTTCAACCTCAACAACGTCAACGGCCAGGACTCTACGTCATACTCTAGTGGCTCAATGAGCCGTAACAGTCCGCCGACACGACCCAACGGTGCTATGCGGCGCAACTCGAGTCATCCACGCGCTCGAGACGGTGCGGACCAGAGCCTTCTCAGCCCCGCTGACAGTGGCTCTGCTGACGAGGACGACATCGACCTCGACCTACCACCCAGCGCACGTCGCTCACCCAACCGCGCTCCATCGCCACTAGTAAGCGGTGGAGAAGCCTCGTCGTCAAGCTACCCAACATCAGGCATAAGACCCGTCGAGGGGCCCGGCAGAGTTGCCACAGCCACTGGTGCCGTAAAACAGCTGTTCAGCGAGATCAGCCACGATCCCGCAAACGCCTTTAGGCAGATTGATGATGGCTTCCTTAAGCCGCATCTGTTGCTGGACCAAGGCAAAGGGCCCGGTCCGAATAATGTCTGATTTCTTGTAACGATAGGGACATGGGATAGCTGGGTATTGCAAAGGTCAGCATTAGTGGCGTTTGGAAGACTTTTATATCTCTTTTCTTCGGCTGCTTATTGCACGCCGAGTGGTGGTTATCGTTATGGCTACCGCTGTAGGGGCTATAGGGGCTATAAGTATACATAGCATGCATCGTATGTGTGTAGATTGAACAAATCATCACTCAATCGATCCAAACCCGCTTTTGTGCCCAACACTCGCTCGCTCACTCACTCACGTCAACCACTGCAATCAAGACCAAAAAAAACGTCAAAGAAGAACAATAATTCAGCTAGGATAATAAGAGCGAAAGGAAACAGGATTTGGGAATCAAAAAAATAAAAGAATAAGTGTACCAAAAATAATACCAAGACATGCCCATCTGCTAGTCTGTCTGTCTGCATGCCTGCCAGGCCAGCCACCCAGGCCAGCCACCCAGAAAACAAGGCAACCGCCCCCCTTTTTCCCCTCAGACGGGGCAAAACTCGAAAAGGTCGTACGTGCATACAACGGCATCACCTTGAATCAGGAGCGTGACATGTGTCTTAGTCGTCATCTTCCCCCTATTTCTCTTGACTCTTGCTTGTCCTTGTCCTCTTCTTCTTCTACTACTACTACTTCCGCCTCTTTCTTCTCTTCTTTTCCTTCTTCTTCTTCCTCCTGGACTGGAGAACCCATCTAAGGTCCAGGGTATCTGTCGAACCTAATCGGGCAAGTAAGTATACTGAATGAAGAACCTGTACAACACATGAATCGACGTACCTCCAGATTCGTGCGCGCATGTCTCCACTCCCGGTAGCGAAGACGCCGCCAGTTGGGCTGGGCGCCACGGAAATGACTAGAGAGCGGTACCGTTAGTTGACATACTCAAGATGGTTCAATAAAGATAATGAAAAAAAAATAACACTTACCAGAGTTCTTGTGTCCCTGCAACATGAGCTGGGCAACACCAGTGTGGGGATCCCAGAACTGGACGCCACGGTCCTTGGAACCACTCAGCACCCAGTCGCCATGCGGGGTCAGCGCAACGCTGAGGACAAAGTCCTTGTGGCCCTCGAAAGTGCGGATGCACTTGCCACTGGGGTGGTTGCCGCCGGGGACAAAGCGGTTCTGTGTCGAGAGCTCCCACATCTTGATGGTCTTGTCCAGACTGCCACTGACGAGACGGTTGCCAGAAGGCGCAAACGCCACACTGTAGACACTGTCCTTGTGGCCGTGCTCGCCCTCGAGTCGGACGACAAGTTGGCCCGTCTGGATGTCCCATACGCGGACGCTCTTGTCCAGAGATCCGGCTGCGACGTACAGGTTGTCGGGAGAGATGGCCACGGTGGTGACGCCATCCTCGATGGAGAAGTTGGAGACTTGCATGTTGGAGTCGAGGTCCCAGAGACGGACACTCCTGTCGCCGCTACCGGATGCAATAATCTTTCCATTTCGTGCAAAGTCGAGTGAGTAAATGTCCTGCTCGTGACCGGTGAACTGGTGCTTGATGGTGCGGCTGGCAATGTCCCAGACCTAGTTGGGGTGTTAGTGATTGACATTCGTGTATGGCAATTCTAATACATACCCTAATGACCTTGTCTTCTGCGCCAGTGGCGAGGAATTGCCCGTTGGGGCTGAAGCAGACGCTTCTAATGTAGAGGTCTCCGTCTTCTGGGAGGCTGCCGTCCTGGAGATGGGCGACGGGGTTACCGGTCTCGACGTCGAAAATCTGTGCCGACCGGTTGCAACCAGTTGCGACCCATCTACCGTCCAAGCTAAAGCGGACGCAGCAGACTACACTTTGGTGGGGCAGATTGTGGATCAGGTCAACGTCGAGAACTCGCCTCGAGCGAGGGTTGAAGACGGCAAACCAATCGCTACCTTCCTTCTTCAGGTTCTCGGGCAACTGCTCAATGTCTAGATCAGCCAAGACGTTACTTTGGCTGAGAGGGATGTGGTTGGGGGCCATCAAGGCATTCGGCGGCTGCTGGTGGTGGGGAGGGGGAGTCGGTCGGGGCACTTGGGGCGAGCCGGGGTAGGGAGCGGGATTGTTCTGCTGGGGGGTGGCTGGTCCAGGAGGACCGCGAGCAGGACCAGGACGCTTAGCACCTGGCGAGGCGGTAGCCTGTGGAGGCTGGCCATAGCCGTTCACGGACGGGCCAGGCTGATAGCCGCCAAAGTGTTGTGGTGGGCCTGGGGCAGGATTCAGTCCTGGTGGCCCCTGAGGACCTCCCAGCTGTGGTGGCATTCCATGTCCTTGGGGCGGTTCTTGTGGAGGGGGCGCTAGTCCGGGGCCACCTTGGGCAGCGCTGCCGGCCATGATTCCACCAAAAAGGTTGCTGGGCCCATGGCCAATCTGGGGCGGCTGGGGCTGCGAAGGGCCGTGATGCTGCGAGTTCTGGCTGGGTCCGCCGCGAGCTTCGACTTCGCGTTCTAGCTGAGCGATGCGCTCTTCATATCTACACCAAAGGAGTCAATTTCTGCAGTTGTGAAGACTTGTCAATCTACTTACTTTGCCTTCATCTGGTTGTGTGACTGCTCGAGCGAGTAGACCTTGCCGCGGATCAATTCGATCTCTTGGATGTGACGGGTGACTGTAAGGTGGTTAGCATACGCGCATCCATGCCCCCTACTAGTCTAGCAATATAGAAGACACTCACTTTGGCCTTCATATTCGACGCTGCGCTGAGATTCCGTCTCAAACTCGGTCTTGATGCTGTCGAGGAGCTCGTTCAGGCGCTGGGCTGGGCCAGGCTGGGGGCCCCCCATGACGGCGCGGGGAGGGTAATGGTTCATGGCGGCGATTGATGTGCGCTCGTGGGGAAGTGTGCGGAGATGGACAATGGGGATTTATCGCGTTGTGCGCTATTGAGACGCGAAAAGCAAATCGCGGTATGCGACGGTGTAGCTGCTTGTCGGTCGCAAGGCTGGCGGCGCACAGCTAGCAGAGGCTATCTGGGCAGGTCAGCGGTGACGGGGTCGGCCCTCTGGTGGGCGCGACGGCTATGGGATGAATGGATGCTGGATAGGATCGGGGCCGGGTTGCAGACGGGTGCAGTTTGGTGTTGTGACAGTAAGATCGCTGAGGTTTGAGCGGAAGACTGGTGGGTCGCGGCTTAGTGCAATGCTTGGCTGCACGGAGGAAGAGGCGTTTCAGATCCGGATGGCAGGAAGCAGAAGAGCAAACTTTTGGCCGTCCGTAGTTGCACTGTTCGGGCAATCATCTCAGCGTCGCGGCTGTGACAAATGACCCGTCGCTGGTCGGGTCTGGTACCCTTTGCGCTCTCAGAGCCGCACATTGCCAGTGCTGGCTGCTGTCTCTGCTCCCATTCGCGCCTGTTTGCCTGCTCCACCCCATTCTGACGGGACCCTAGGCCCATGCTCGCGCTAAATCTGCCCGTCCCGTGGAACTAAGATGAATCGAGCCGAGGCGCATATCGCCCAAGTGTGTTCTTTTTTCAACCAACACCGCATTTCGTCGCCATCCTCAACTGGACCGGTAGGATTTCGCATGTGAGGGCTTTTGCTCTGGTCAATGGAGCTTGTGCAGACTTTTGGTTGCAGTGCTAGTTATTCGTACCTCCGCACCTCTCTCCCAAGGTCCCTGGCTCTGACGCCGTCAAAGTACTAGGTCTTTGGGCCGCCTAGGTAGCTATCTCGTTGTTACACGAGCTAATACGATGCATCGCCGCTCAGGTGCCCAGGTCATGTCCGATCTAGGCCAGATCTCTACTCGAAACATCCGGTCCCCGGTACATCCCTTCGCTGCAGGGTCAGGAATGCGTACCAAGGTATCTCGATGAATTCGCACAGCGATAAACACGGCCTACTCTACCGTGCCGTGACATACGTCCGCGCACACAACTAGCAATAGCATCTCCATAACCCCGGCGCCACCAACAGCATCCTTGTGCCCACAATCGCGATGGTTACACGACGCCTTCGGGCGGCTGAATCATGCACCCATCGCATGCAGCTCTTCGACCGCCCCTCCATTCACGTTGCACAGAAACATGAAGCCATTGAAAACTCGTTCATGTCAAACGAGACCATCCTGCACCACATCGAGACCAACGCGGCAGATCCAGCGACATGGTCGTCTTCGCCGCAGTGGGTATGCTCGGCACCACGGCCTAATGCCAGTCAGAGTTCATTCCTGTTCGTAGTCTCGCGTGGAAGAGCCTAGCGCCTTCGCCTAATGCATTCCCGGGACTGCTCACCTTACCACATCTTCTTCCCGCATTCAGAGCTATCGTCGCGTCACCCCATCCTCCCGCCTCTTTCGTTCTCCCTGCTTCTCGCCACGTCTTATGCGCCCTGTGATCTCTTGCCCTTCCATTCACCGCTTCCAATAGGCAACACTGATTCTTCCATGGGCGCGCCTGCCGTTCGTGCTGCTTCTGGGCCTATTAGATGCCGTCAATCGATACTACTTTGCGTCATGTTATCGCTGCGCCTAGTATGCACACAGTCGCAATGGCTGCTTCAATACTTCTGGGACCCACGCGTCACTGCCCTTGAATAACCAAAGCCTGCCATAAAAGCCGCCTCTGCTCCAGAATCTTTGCCATTATAGAATATTGCTCGTCTCCGTTGGTGCTTGCTACTCATCGCTATTTGCTATACATTGTCTAATCGCTATACCTGAATATCAAGCCACAAACGCGGCAGCTAAAACCATCACTCCATCATGTCGCTGCACGAATCGGGCGACAACACAGCCGAACGGCGACCGCCCTACCAACGTCAGACCACGTTCGAGCGACGTCACCAGAACATCACCGCATTCCGATCATCAGTCTCACTCAGTAGGTTAAAGGAGCAACAAGGCACTCTTGATGCAGCTATCGAGGTCGGAATCTCACCCTCTCTTCCACTTTCCAAGGCTAAAATGGACTGGCAGCCTCTGTACGTTGGACTAGCCGTCGCTCAGTCCAACGACGGCGATTTCGAGTACTGCATTGCATTGCACGACGGAACCTGGACTGTCAACAGTGAGGTCAGGCCACTGGACGCCACCAGGAGCGCACGTGGCTCTTCAGACGATTCTTCAAGGACAGGATCAGGTGTCTCGACACCGTTATCATCGACGACGGATGCCTCGGAAGCTCTAGCTACCGCCTTCATCGACTATCTCAGTACATACCGAACAACTAATCTTTCAAAGCCCATGGGCGCCGGTATCACTGCAAACCTCAACAATCTGAGCCCTCATCTCGCCGTACGACTATGGCAGGAGCTCGATATCGTACCCTTCATCTTTCCAATCGATCCAAACAAAAAGGACGAGCACACATCGCTGCCTCTGGATCAGCAAGCCGAGTACATGGCTAGAAAGGCTGCCAAGCAATTCAATGTCAAGGGTGAGCTTCCAGTCCGCATGGGTCATCGCCGCGAGGTTCTGGTCGACCTCGATGGGCACGTGCAAATTACCGAGCTTGACAGTTACAAAAATACTGCAAGGGCAGAAACGACGATAGCCTCTACCATGCACTTTGCCGACTCGCTCAAAAAGAAGAAGACCAAGATCGCTTTCTTCAACAGCACAGCACAAGGTGGAGGAGTAGCCCTAATGAGACATGCGCTAATCCGATATTTGCGCCTTGTCGGTATTGACTGCAAATGGTGAGCGTTTTGGATCGTAGTGAAGCGCAGCCCATACTGACATGTTCGCAGGTACGTACCTTACGGGAAGAGCGAAGTGTTCAGGATCACCAAAGACAACCACAACATTCTGCAAGGCGTAGCATCTGCAGGCGAGCGCCTGACCTCCGAGAAAATCACTACACTCGACTCTTGGGTTCTGGAAGAGACCGAAAAATGCCGTTGGGCTGAATTTGGCGGCCCACTCTCAGCTCGCGAGAAGGGTGGTGCTGACGTGATTGTCGTCGACGATCCTCAGATGCCTAGTCTCGTCAAGATCGCCAAAGAAAAGGACCCCGGCCGTCCTGTCATCTTCCGCAGCCATATCCAAGTCCGAGCCGACCTCGCTGACCAGGAAGGCACAGCTACATCGGAGGTCTGGAACTGGATCTGGAACCACATCAAAGACTGCGACGTCTTTGTCAGCCATCCAGTCCGCGCATTCGTTCCCAAGAATGTCACACCAGAGAAAGTTGGATACTTGCCTGCCACCACTGACTGGCTAGACGGCTTGAACAAGCACATGCACAACTGGGACGAGCAGTACTACATACATCACTTCAGAGTCCAGTGCTTTGCAGCGGGTGCGCGCCAACTTCTGCTTCCGGATCGCCCATATATTGTTCAAATCGCCCGTTTCGACCCCGCCAAGGGTATCCCGGATGTTCTTGCATCATATGCCCGCCTGCGCAAGAAATACATGAAGGATACACCACTTACGAACATTCCACAGCTCGTCATTGCTGGCCATGGCGCTGTTGACGACCCAGATGCTACCAGGATCCACAAAGAGACCCAGGCTGCCATAGCGGGCGATTACAAAGCGTTCAGAGAAGACATCATTATCCTGCGCATCGGCCCATCGGATCAAATGCTCAACACGCTTATGTCTTGCGCCCACGTTGCTCTCCAGCTTTCCACACGCGAGGGCTTCGAAGTCAAGGTCAGCGAAGCGCTCCACAAGGGCACCCCAATCATCGCAACGCGCGCCGGTGGTATTCCCCTCCAAGTCCAACATGGAAAGTCCGGTTTCCTTGTCAAGCCTGGTGATCACGATGCAGTTGCGAAGCATCTGTACGATCTATTCACCGATTTTGAGTTACACAGCACCATGTCCGATTACGCTAGCAAACACGTCAGCGACGAGGTGGGCACTATTGGCAACGCGCTGGCATGGCTATACCTTGCGGACGAACTCTCCAAGGGTGAGCATGTGGTACCCAGCGGTCAGTGGATCAACGATATGGCTAGACAAAAGGCCGGCATTCCGTACCAGGAGGGCGAGGATAGGTTGGTAAGGGATGTTGACATGACATGCAACTGAGAGAATAGCGTCTGATCCATGCTCGCAGCCTCCATCTTGGGTATGTGAGGGAGGTGTCCAGGTTCACATTACAGCTCTTTTATTTCTTGGTTTGGGTTACTTGGGGCCATCGCGCGAGGTTCAATTACGATGCTTGCTTTGTATCAAGGCGATTGTCAGATGTCACTACAATCACCTGACTTCGTCGTCTATGCTACATAGCAAAATGTGAGTTCTAGAACACTTTCACTTGAGCGTACTATTGCTGCTGTGAACCCAATGAATATCATTCTGCAGTTGTGACCTCCCGCTCACACTTTCTATCACCCAGATAGAACTCAAAAATACACAGTAAGCTATCAAGGCCTACTCGCGCATCCACCGTGCTTGTACGTGGCGGCTTACATGTCCTCATCAAACTCAACTGACAAAATAGCCAGCTCAACATTCACCCATCACCTCATATGTCCACTCAGGGCGAGGTGGTCAAGCGTCCACCTATCAAAAGAACAATGGTGACCCATACAACTCCTCCACTCCGCTTCCTCGACCTCCCCATCAAATTCTGCCTTATAATCTACGCACAAATTTCCGCCACTACCAGTCGGCAGCCGATAAACTGCTCCCCTGTAGATCCCAGACAATACTCAAGCCCCGATAATCCCAACAGCCCGCAGCTAGCCATCTTCTTCACCAAAAGCACATTACCGGTTGCGCTCCTGGCCACATATCGGCGGTCCAACAGGGAGGCAGGACCGATTCTAGAAGCCAAGAAGAAAGACCTGCTGAGCAAAGATGCAAGCTACCCGTTCGCATGGTTTGCAGCATATACGCTCGTGCGCGCAATGCCCAGATCGCGCAGGATGCATACTGGAAAATGACCAAGGCGAGATGGAACATGTATACAAGTGCTGCATCGATGGCGGCGATGCGCTACTCTCGCAAACGCCATACGTTATACCCCTTGTTAGGCTCGACCGTCGCCTACTGCAAGAGAGAAGGATATGGCGGTAATACTGCTACAAGCAGATGGTGAGGTCTCTTGTTGTGAAGGGAATGAAGAAACTTAGGCTGCGGACTTGAAGTACCGTACCGGGCATGCCCTGTTCATGGATCATAGGCAACACGCCATGAAGACTCTGTGAGCACGACGTGAATTTGAACTGACGTGACCAGGCAAAGCGTACAAAACGTTCTCTTACTTGCCTCCATCTCGCAGGACTTGCTACATGAAGCAAAAACGTATTGGACCAACTCGCGCACCAAGAAACGTAGACAAAGGACAAACCAAGCGGTGAGGCCAGAAATAATTGCTATATCAAACAAGGTCGACATGGAAATTTCCCGCCCGTAAAAAGGAAACGCCATTTACACCTACCTACACCACGTCCCAAAACGAGATTGTTGCCCAAACATGCAATCAAAGCGTCAAAACCACACAGGCTCAACGTGTTCTGCGGTTTGTCACCTCCCAACCTTGAATTCAATAAGAAAGCGGGATAGAAAGGGGAGGAAAAAAAAAACTGGGTATCTGCTAGTATTCTCCCACATTCAGCGCGCTCCTGTCCACTCTAATTGACTTCCCACACGCTCAGACAGGCGCGCCCCAAGCCGCGCGCAGGCGACGGGCGAGCTGGATATCTTTTTGCTGAATGGTGACGCGGCGGGCATGGATGGCGCAGAGATTGGCGTCGTGGAAAAGGTTGACGAGGAAGGCTTCGGTGGCTTCTTGGAGGGCCATGATGGCTTGGCTTTGCCATCTGTTGGGGCCGTCTTCTGTTGTTACTGTTTGTGCGATTTCGCGGACCTGGGTTGGGTGGGTTAGTTGACAACGTCCGGTACGTGAAATGTGTGTGCTTACGAGACGCTGAAATGGAAGCTTCAGTAACAGTAGATCGGTCGACTTTTGGTATCGTTTGATCTCGCGGAGAGCTACGGTGCCGGGCTTGTACCGCTTTCGCGCGCGGTCGGGTGCGGGGCCTGGTGCGCCAACTATCGTGTGCCTTTGTCAGTCATGATACATCATGTCATGTACTAGAGAACAAGACGTACGTCGTTTGCCCGAGTCCCGTCTACCTCCTACACTCGGCCTTCCGCCCCGCGACGGACGCGCCTTATTGCGCCTGGTAGGTGATTTTGGCGGCATGGTAGAATCTCGCGTCTAGAAATGTTTGCGCAAATGTGTTTTTCGGAAGGTGGATGAAAGGAACGGAGGGGTTGCGACAGGGAAGTTGTTGAGAGCAGAGAGCGGCGTGTTGGCTTCGACGCGAAAGTCGCGTCAACAATGGGGATGCGCGAGTCAGGCGTGCGGATAAAACCGTTTTCAGAGATGACGATGAGATAGTGGTAGAGGGTCGCAGTGTCGGATTGGGCACGGGCGCATTGGTGTTTTCGCGTTCATTGACCCGGTCGCCGTCCTCACCAACTCGAGGGGTTGGGTAGTGTGGCTGGTCGGAGGGAGGCCTCGGTCATTGTTCGGCGCGCGCTCATCCTAGGCCCGGCAACGGCTGATTAGATTAGATCAATCTAGTGCCTTGGCAGTCAGTAGTCGGACAAGTCACGTAGCCACATGGGCGTCATTCACTCTCGGAACCCGTGAGCGCGTTTGCTGACCGACACCTGTCCTTTCGCTTCCCATGCGATTGCCCTATGCTGGAACGTTCTCCGTCGCCTTTTCTTCCTGACCACCACCGATATTCCTAAATCCACGAAACCCCTCTTTTTCCGCCCGCATTCAAGACCGCACGGTATGGCCAACGTTCTGCAAGGCGGGGATGGTATGATGGGAGGGGTCGGGGGCTTTCCTCTCGAACAATGGTTCTACGAAATGCCCGTATGCACTCGCTGGTGGATGACAGCGGCGCTGAGTGCAAGTGTGCTGGTGCAATGTCACATCATCTCGCCTTTCCAGTTGTTCTACAGCGTCCGGACAGTTTTCTTCAAGAGTCAGGTACGTTCGATTTCGGACTGAGCGAGGAAGTGCGCGCTGACATGTGGTAGTACTGGAGACTGCTCACAACCTTCTTCTACTTCGGTCCGCTTAGCCTTGACCTCCTCTACCACATCTTCTTCCTCCAGCGCTATGCCCGCCTTTTAGAGGAGTCGTCCGGGCGCTCCACGGCACACTTCGCGTGGCTCCTGACATTTGCCTCCTCACTCCTCCTGTGCATTGCACCCATGTTCTCTATGGCCTTCCTTGGCTCCGCTCTTTCGAGCACCCTCATCTACATTTGGAGCAGGAAGAACCCGGATACCATGCTCAGCTTCTTGGGATTGCTAGTGTTCAAAGCACCGTATCTTCCCTGGGTGTTACTGGCCTTTTCGCTCATCATGCATGGGACGGTCCCTAAGGATGAGATGTGCGGCATCGTTGTTGGACACAGTAAGTATCTAGGCTCGATGCTTCTAAACAATATCTAATTCATAGCAGTTTGGTACTACTTCAATGACATTTACCCGCCGCTTCACAATAACCACAGTCCCCTCGATCCTCCTGCATGGTGGATTCGCATGATTGAAGGGCGCCCCACTCCGGTAGAAGACATAGCCGAAGACGAGGTGCCAACAGACGTAGACGCACCCGGCGAGAACGACCCGGCAGAGGTTGCGCCGGCGCATTGAGCATCATCACATTATTTTTACACGTGCATTTACATCTGGAGTTTGGAGAACATTGATAGTTGAGATACCCAGGCTGTCTTTAAGCCAATATTACCTTGCGGTAGCCATATATGCACATGCTCTAGACGCCTATAGAGATGATTCTCATATCAACGTCCCCTTTCGATTATCATCTCCGGTTCCGAGGTACCGATATCGTCCAATGACAATTCACAACGTGCTCTTGACAAGAGGCTCAAATTCCTGGTCGCCGCCAAGCGCCTGCCTATCCGGGTGTAAAACCTTCCTCATTAGGTTAGCATCTCAAGCCACCTGCATAGCTCCGCTCCAAGCTTTACAGGGCCTCGATCAAGCACCGTGGCAATGGTACGGACATGGCCGATGTCGTCGAGATAATTGGTCAGAGTATGATGCCGTCGCGGGCTGCTGTGCTCTTTATAAGCCAACGAGTTCGTCGGTGTAAAGCCCCTTACGCTTCGCCCTTAATACCTCTGAAAGCACTTGAACATCCTTGATTGCCGCTATGGCTCCATCCAAGTCACTCATCCCTCTCCTCGCGGCTGTCCCCTATGCCTCTGCTTGGGGCTCACTGGGCCATACCGCTGTAGCGTACATGGCACAGAACCTCGTTTCTCACAAGACTGCAAAGTTCGCCCAGAGCCTCTTGAACGACACCTCACCCACATATCTTGCCAATGTGGCAACCTGGGCCGACAGCTACCGATACGAAGAGGGTGGTCAATTCTCATCCGTCTACCACTACATCGACGCTCTGGACAATCCTCCTGAAAGCTGCAACATAGACTACGAGCGCGACTGCCCCGAGGAAGGCTGCATTGTTTCCGCGCTTGCCAACTACTCGAGCCGCGCCTTCCAGAAATCAGTTGGTGTCATAGAGCAGCAAAAGGCCCTGAAATGGGTTGTACACTTTGTTGGTGATATCCATCAGCCTCTACATGTCGAGAACATAGCTGTGGGCGGCAATCTGATCAATGTCACTTTCAACGGTGTACACACAAACCTTCACTCCATCTGGGACACGGCGATCCCACAAAAAGCTTACGGCAATTTCTCTCAAGCCAATGCACTGGCCTTGGCAAACAATCTCACCGCGGAGATCAAGCATGGAAAATTCAAGAAGGAGAGCAGGACATGGCTCAAGGGCTTGAAAGCCAAAGACGCCGTCAGCAGCTCCATGAGGTGGGCTCGCGACGCGAACTCATATGTTTGTACCACCGTCATTCCGGATGGTCCGGACGCAGTCTTTGGACAGGAGCTGTCAGGGGCTTATTGGGATTCTGCAATCCCCGTTGTCACTAAGCAACTCGCGAAAGCTGGTTACCGGCTCGCAGCTTGGCTAGATGCACTTGTCGAGCTGAACGAGAAGAGCTATGGCCATGGAAAGTGGGAGCGGGAGCAAAAGAGGGAAATTAAGCTGCAGCCATGGCAGGAACAAGCGAGGCAGGCGCGACGTGAATTCGGCCCGAATTGTGGCTGTGGCGAGGAGCACGCAGAGCACGTACAGTAGATGTTTTGATGCGGAGTAGTATGGCGGAGTCTGGCCATGGAAAAGGAGTACATGTATATAATATAGGCGATGAAATGACGCAATGAACGTGGCGCATGCCATCCAACACTTTATGTTCCATACGCGTATCAATATCGATCGCCGATTCCCGAGGCTGAATAGGCCAGGCGCACGTGACCGTTGATTAGCTCCCCCGGCGTTTCCCACCAGAGCTAGCGAGCCACCTAGGTAGCCACCTGCTGTCTGCAAACCATCACCACTCTTTACAATGATTCCGTGTGGCGCATCTTTGACTCGTCTGCAATGGGCAGATCACCAGCGATACGAGCATGCGATCGCTGTCACGCAGTAAAAGAAAAATGTCGTCCTGTGCCTGGCCAGAAAGCTTGCGAACGCTGCCAGCGACTGCAGAACGTATGCCTCACGCTAAGACCACTGGGGACGGCTGGCCGCAAGCCTCGTTACCATCGCAAAGAGGGGGTTTCGACAGGACTCCACGTACGCCGCGCTAGTAGCGAAAGCTCTCTTCCACCCTCAACGCCTGCATCTCCTTTCTCGGAATCCAACATTGCGACGAGCCCTGCGTCGGAAGTGGTGTCTTTACCCAGGACTCCCTCAGCGTTTGGACGCTTCAGCGAGCGGGAACTTTTCATCATCAAGGGAATTTCCCAGGGACGACCACAAATTGGGCATTTCCTGATTGTACCAAGCTTCCTCGTGAACCACCATAAAACATTCGCTCGCCACCTCCACACCGCGCCGCCATGGCTCCACGACGCCTTGATAGCCGCTGCAGCTGTTCTGGCTTACGAGTATGAACCGGAGCCTTTCCACGAATACCAAGCTATCAGCCACAGGCGGGCGGCTTCCGCGATTGCCGCCCTGCGTTCTCTCGGAAGCTTCGATCCTAAAGATCTCACAACTTTCTTGCTGCTGGCAGTAAGCGCCGTCACCTTTGCACTTTATATTTCTGGGACCTCATTGTCCATATGTCGACATACACTCTTGACCATCAAACCAAAGTACGACAATTGCACAAAGTTTGATTCTGATTGTCTGGCTTTGCTCATTTGCCTCATCGAAGCCGAGACGGAGGAATGTCTGTTGTTGGGAGAGGTGCCAACGCTGAGGTTCAAGGCTGATCTTGCAGACGGCTCCGTGGATCGTTTCATTGGGATTGCGGCGCCTATGCTACCCCATCTGTACGATATTTGCAAGATCAGCAATGCGTTGCGCCAGAATGAGCGGCCCGACCCTGATGCGACTGCGGAGACTCTGGATGCGATAGAATCAGCTGTTTCCAAATGGATACCAACAATACCTGAAGGCTTTGCCGATCACTTTCTGCAAGAGGAAGTGGTGAGCTTATTAGCCCAGGCAAAAGTCTATCGCTGGTTCGTACTCCTTATGATACATCGACTACGCCATCCTTATGGCACAGAATCGGCGGCAGGTGCGACTCTGTCAGATGCAATACTGAGAGAGTTGTGGGTGACGGTTGAACGTACCAAGCGTTCCATGCCGTGTGTGGCCGTCGCGTTCATGGTTGCTTGCTTCGAGCTCACGGATCGCAACAACCGTCAAATGGTACTTGAGAAGGTCGATGTCTTCATCGAATACTCGAAAGAAATGCGAGCGAGAATCAAGGATCAGCTGAAGGCATTTTGGACTATCAAAGACATTCGGGGTGAGGCCCACTGGTGCGATATAGTCTCGTTGCTTCCGCGATGACCAAGGAAGAAGGAAAGGCTCAGACGTCATTCATACGCAAGAGCTGCGAGATGGTTGTGTGAATATCCAGGCTCTCTCATAGGCATCACAGGCCTTGCAACAAGAGCATGAAGAACATGGGGCCATCTATTCTATGAATGCTGCCCCAGTGTTCGATGGGCTGGCTGTCGCATCGCCATTCGGTGGTACCGTTTCGCCGTTGCAATCCTAATCCTCTTACCCCAGATGAGAAGCGGTATTGGAAACAAAAGGATTGCAAAGCAGAAGACAGCCGTAATGATGGCTACATTCTGGATTCCCATGCCCGCGGTCCATGGTGTGACCGTGAAGAGGATGATGACGGAGAAAAGATTCCTAACAAAGACGATGCCAATCATGATGTCGCCCAGAATCTTCACCGCACTGTCAGCATCTGCATGCATCCCGGGAACTTTTGGGGAATTTTACCTCTTGGTAGCAGTCAGTCACATAGGCAAGAGCGATGCCACTCGCGAGCACGAACGTGAAGCCAAACAAGCCGAAGCCTACGGCTAGAACTACCCAATGCACACCCTGAAGACCTGGTCAGCAGATGGAATTCATTTTGCAGTAGTGTAAACTTACTCTGGCCAACGCTAAGCCAAACATCAGAATGCCAGCTGGAAGGAGTAAAGTGCATACAAGCCCGAGCCAGAGCCGCATTTCGGGCTCATAGATGCCCCTATTTCGTCTGGCAAACCGCATGATCGATCTATCGTTGAGATAGCCACCAGCAAAGAACCCGAGGAACGACCCGACGAATGGAGCGATGTTCATTAGTCCGACACCAGAAGGCCCGAAGTTGTAAGGTGGCTGAAGCAGGTACACCGCTTGCAAGGAAGACATCAACGCTAAGCACGCTAGTACCGTACCGTAGGTCAGGGCAGCGTAGGTAACCGCCGGGAAGGTGAACATTACCACGATGGGTTGGTAGAAGTGGGGACCGATTGAATCTGCTGAAGGTGTTACGAGGGCCATCCGCTGGTAGTAAGACTTTCTTGGTAGTGTTGTATCGATCCTAGACTGCACCCTCTCCATGGCACTGTGTTTGGCATCTGCGGCGTCTTTCCCGGCTTTCCGCGATTCCATGTCATTGAAGGCGTTACTGGCTTCTTCTGTAGCAGGGTCTTCGTGGTCCAAAGGGATGCTCTGGCCATTGAGGACTGGGATGTACTTTGACTCTTCGAAGAAAAAGATGACGACCACGAGGTTAATGGCGAGAAAGATGGTGCACCACCACCATATCCATCTGAACCCTTGGGCGATGACAACGAAGCCGGAAGCTACGGGGCCTAGGGTTGCACCCACAGAGGTGAAGATGAGGTACCACGCGTTCATGGTCCCGTGTTGGTGTACGAAGAAGAGATCAGCGATGGTGATCTGGACAATTGCTTCGCTGATGGCACCACCTAGGCCTCCAAGCAGGTTGGCACCCATCCAATCACCGTAGTTGTGGACATTCGCCTGCCATATAACCGAGCTCAGTTGCAGCGCTGCACTGATCAAGTATAGAGGACGTCGACCGTACTTGTGCACAAATGGCATGAACAGCATACAGCCAATACCCAGGCCAGCCGAGCTAATAGCGGATCCGTTGTTCACCTGGTCGACACTGAACCGTAGCTCGGCCATCAACGCGCCCCAGGATGTGGTGCCAATCTGGAGTTGTACGAATGTCCACATTACGAAGAATCCGACCAGTCCGAAATTGACCGCTTTGCGTAGTCGGCTCCAGTTTAAAGGATCGTCCGGATCGGTACTCGGGATAGGATGAAGGATTACATCTGTCGCAGCTCGCGTTACTAGAAACGTGTGGTTAGCAAAGATTAGTGATATGGTCTAGTGTCGTACAATCTTCGAGCCGGACAGTACCGGGCGCCCAGATCGTATCGTCCTCATGGGCAATTGTCTCGTTCATTGCGAGGGAGAAGGCAACGGTAGAAGATGGTATAGCGATGTTTGTAAGATGAGTGGGGTCTAACGGGTTTGTGGGACGCCTGTGCGATGGCAACAGTCGATGGATATATACATGAGTCCTATTTACCCTTCCAAATTCTGTTCTCTTCATTTTGATATCTACCAACCCCCAGATCTCCCTTTTTTAAAACGGCCGGGGCCGTATCGGGCCAATTGTGTGGCACATAACGCACCGGCTTGGCGCTATCCGCTGTGGGGTAGCGGCACGCTAGCGACTGCCGCTCAGATATCGGACGCGAATACATGTTGAGACTGCGGAATATCAGCGCGTTGCAACTGTGCTATCTTGTACCGCCTTCAGCCCCGCATGTGTGTTCCGGATGTCTTTTACGGCATTCGTGGCTATTGCCAGCATACAAATTCGGCCATGCTCCCAGACATGCACCGAAGCACTATCAGTCTCCTACTCGATTCCGAAACATGACTACATCTACTGTGACTATCACGACCCCTACCACCACGTGGGAGGCGAAGGTCGCCACGAAACAACAAGCGGTTCGTGACAAGATACCAAAAGAATGGCTACTTTCCTCTTCAGTTATGCAGGCACTCAAGATGCCGATTGCGGAACATGCAAACCGCATAATCGACATGGACATTCCACGAAAGTCGGGTATTCTTACAGAGAAAGAACTTGAGATTACCGAAAACTACACTGTTGAAGAACTGCTCTCGAAGCTGAAGGGTGGTGATCTATCATCACTAGAAGTCACCTTGGCCTTTTCCAAAAGAGCGGCAATGGCACAGCAATTGGTCAGTCATGTGTAAGAAGAGAATGGCAGATTTCTAATACATATCTCCAGCTATCCTGCCTCACAGAGACATATTTCCCCGAGGCACAAGAACGCGCCCGGTTCCTCGACAATGAAAGAGCCCAGGGACGTATTGTAGGACCACTTCACGGCTTGCCGATCAGCATCAAGGATAGTTTCCAGGTGGCTGGTTCCGCAGCTACAATTGGTTATGTTTCTTTCCTGGAAAACGACGTGTCAGACAAGAACTCGGCGATTGTGGATGTCCTGCTGGAGCTGGGAGCGGTCGTGTACGTGAAGACGAACATTCCGCAAACCCTAATGGTAAGCGTCTATGAGAGTTACTTGAGGGAACCGGGGCTCACATCTACTGTAGACTGCGGACTCGCACAACAACATCTTTGGACGTACATTGAACCCTCATAATACCAGCCTTACTGCTGGAGGTTCAAGCGGTGGGGAAGGCGCGCTCGTTGCGTTCCGGGGGTCTCCGCTGGGTATCGGGACGGATATTGCAGGTGTGTAGAGACTCCCACCCTCGCATCTGGCGTCATACTGATGACAAGAACAGGCTCCATTCGCATACCGTCCCTTTGCTGTGGCACCTATGGCTTCAAGCCATCGGCTTCGCGTGTGCCCTATGGCGGTCAGGTTTCGCCTGTCCGGGATGGATTGTCTTTCTTCATGCCCACAGCCGGCCCTCTAGCCAATGATCTTCAGGCACTGGACATTCTATGCCGCTCAGTCATGTCAGCAAGGCCAGCGCTGTACGACTCCACAGCCCTCGACATACCTTGGAGGGACTTGCCCAATGCGAGCACAACAAAACTCCGCATTGGTGTCCTTTCGGAAGACCCATATCTTCCATTACACCCACCAGTAAAGAGGGCATTAGCAGAAGCGATCAAGCTCCTCGAAGCTCAAGGGCATTCCATCTACACTATACCTTCCCCCGCCGCACATGTTGCGGAATCTGTGGCCCTTTCTCTAGCTTTCTTCGGCATCGATGATGCGTCTCCAAACCACATTGCGGCAGGTGGCGAGCCACCCGTACCATCAGTGGTGCAAGCTGGAGAGGCCTTTGCTGCAGTCAAAACCGACGTCATCGACGATTGTGCAGATCTTACCGGTATCTCCAGACTCATGGCGCTCAATGTCAAGAGAGAAGCCATTGCAGAAGATTGGAGGGGAATATGGAAGGAGCAGAAGCTTGACGCCGTCATTGGGCCTGCAGCGCAGAACACAGCTGTCCCGCATGATACCTATGGAGTACCACCTTACACGCTGCTGTTGAACTTGCTTGATGTAAGTTTGAAATTTTCACGTTGTCGACGCCATTCGTTTGCTGATGTCTGTAATAGTACCCTGCATGTGTTATGCCATTCGGTAAGGCATCTAGCAAACTCGATCCCGAGCCTCTCATCATGGGCCCCGGCCAGATTGGTCCAAACTGTACGTTGAGCAGCCCCGCAACACTTGTTCTACAGCTAATCTGTACCGTTTGAAGATGATCCCGAGGCTGTGGGTGGCGCGCCTACTTCGATCCAAGTCTTCACCAATAAAATGCGTGACGAGGAGTGTCTTCAAGTGGCGGGTATTATCGATGCATGCCTCAAAGCGGTGTAGATGGCGCGACTTGTAGAACATGTAGCCTAGAAATAAGATCTTGACTCTTTTCGCTGTCGATGACTGTTTTGAATGTGCTTCCATGTGCCAGTCTAGTTGACATCCATAGTATGCGTCCAACATTGTACGCTGGTCTTAATCTTCGCACGCATTTCCACGCCGGGCGCATACGAGCATAGTACCTTGCCTACATATGAACAACGGGTAATCAATACGGTAGTAGCCTTGGTGATTAGGAGGGGAGATACTAGCAGGTGGATATCCTTTGGCTCTATCAGTTTTAGACTCGTACTTCTTGGTTTCGATACCCATATCTTTGTAAATACCTTCTAATAATGTTTATCAAAGTGGGGCTACCCCACTGGGCATTGGAAGGTGCGACCGGCAGCATCTTTTTTATTTAAACAATATAATTTTTTATTTGGAATTTCTTTTCATCGAACAACCACTACAAGAGTGGTTTCTCCTCCAGCATCGGTGGTTTAGTGGTAAAATTAGCCGTTGCCATTCATCTCCTGTTTCATAGCAGTGACTTGATCTGTTTCGGCTAGCCCCGGGTTCGATTCCCGGCCGATGCAATACATTTTCTTTTTGCTCCAGATGTTTTTCGTTTCTTTTTTGCCCTGTTCTCCCGATATTCCCGCGCCACACTGCACAGCCACACACCGACCCCGTGTCTTCCAAAGTCCCGCCATCTCTTTTTAGCTACGCGCCCACTTCTAGGCGATGACGGTCTTGGTTCATAATGCGCTGGCTCACCGCATCCCTGGGAGAAAAGAGTGGTCCCCGGGTTAATGTGTCGCTGTCTGCGTGCGCGCCCCCCTTGTTCGCTCAACTTTCACAGCCTTGTGCGCGTACTGTATTCTTCTCGTGGCAAGTGTGTGTGTGGCTGTGAATGTGGTGCTACGCGGAGTAAAAAAACTCACGCTTTGAATTAACTTTCTTCTTCTTGATCAGTAACCCGGGAAAACTATACTTTTCAAGTGTCCTGGTTCTAAATTTCCGACTTGTTTTGCTGGCGTCGCGAAAAACACCTGGGCGAGGAATCCATCGACCGAGCATGTTCACCGGAGTAACGCCAGAGTCGCTGATTCCGCGGTCGGATTCCCGCAATCCGGCAACAACATGCAAAGGCATTACGAAATCGGGGCGGCCATGTAGACGGCCGATTGACGCGAAAGAGGCGCAGGGAGAAGAAGGCGTCATCGCTGTGACATCAGTCGTTGGTGACGACAGCGATGAGGACGAGATGGGCGCGGCCGCGTACTTTTGCTGGCAACATAAAGACCAAGCGGAGAGGCTGGCTGCACAAGCAACGACGGGGCCGGAAACGCGCTTGTACCCGTTGAAAGAGAGGAATAGCATTGATACCTTGGTTCAGAGGCTGGGTGTGCTCGACGTTGAAGACCGGGATGAAGCCGAACCGCACAGAAAGAGGACGAGTAACCAAGGGGGAAGAGGGGGGAGAAGGTCATCTGGCTCGAGACCGCCGCGTCGCATCAACAGGCCGGCTACTTGGGATGCAGTCGAGGGTCCGTTGATGTCGGTGCCAAGCGATGTAATGGCGGAGAAGAAACGGAGAGAACGACCGTCGAAACCGGTGCCGCAAAGAAGGAAGAAGCAGAGTTTTTGGGCGTCGTTGTGTTGTGGATCTGCAACCGACGACGGCGAGTATGATGAGGCTGTGAGACATAACAAGAGGATGGATGTACCGGATTCTTACCAACAACAGCAAGCGGCGGCTGTACAGGAGACATCGCAGCTGCCAAATCGCGTACACCAACCCCAGCATTCCCGCAGATCCAGCGCCAACGCGTCTTCCAAACCAGCACCCCCATCATCCTTCTCCACCCGTCCCCAGAACACAACATCAACAACAACACCAACAGCTCCACCCCGCAAGCCCCTAGGCGAAAAGCCCACGCGCCCCCTCAACAAAACAGACACACGCGCCGATTCAGAAACCGCCATACTCCTCCGCTACATCCCCACGACCCTAGCCCCAAAACTAGCATCGACCCTGCTCGCCGAACTCAGCAAGCCCATCTCGCCCCACGACGAAGAAGGCTTCATTTACATCTTCTGGCTCACGCCTGAAGCCGCGGGACCGGCGCCATCGGCTGCTGCATCGGGGTTGCTAGCGCCGCCCACGGCAGCGGCTTCGTCGAAAGGGGGCAAGCGGCGGACGAGCGATGTGATGAGGCAGTATAGTGTCAAAGGAGGAGGGAAGAATGGACGAGCGCAGGGTGATAGCGATGGGGATGAAGAGAAGAAGACGATTTTGCTTAAAATCGGTCGCGCGAATAATGTTCATCGGCGTATGAATGAATGGACGAGACAGTGTGGGTATAGTCTTTCGCTTGTACGGTATTATCCGTATGTCTCTTCTTCTCCTTCGCCGTCACCGCAGGTCTCGCCGGCGAATTCCCGACACGCTTCGTATCAACATGGCAATGCGTCGTTACGGCCTAGCTCCGATACCGTACGCAAGGTACCGCATGCGCATCGGGTGGAGCGCTTGATCCACCTCGAGTTGGGGGAGCGGCGCGTGATTAAACAGTGTGAGGCGTGTGGGAAGAGTCATAAAGAATGGTTCGAGGTTGAGGCTACGAAAGATGGGGTGAAGAAGGTGGATGAGGTTGTTAAGCGGTGGGTTGAGTGGGCGGAGAAGAGGAATGAGTGAGAGGGGAGATGGATAGGCGGAAAGTAGGATGATTTTTTTCGGCGTCCATGTTGATATCCATCTCCATGCATTTTGGGATTATTCTTACAGGCAATTGTCCAAATGGCTGGCAAACACCATGTTGTTTAAATGCTCAGTCACTATCAGTACATCACCAGTCAAACACCTCCTTCATGTATAGTATTATAAGTTCATTGGGCAATGGGGTATCTTGTGTAGCTATAACATCAATGAATCAATCAAAAGGAAAACGGTCAGGTTCTCTGCGACTTCCCGATATCCGCGGGCCCAGAAGAGAAATCAGGAATGGGGGGATTGCCCGACATGGCGGGCACTATACAGCGGAGCTTTTGGTAGTGGTGGTGGCGGCGATGAACAGGGGTCGAGGGGTTCGCAAAACGCCGCGGTCGATCTAACATGTAGGCGGGTACGTGGATGAAGAACTTTTCCGTCTCTTTTGGGCCGCATGCAGCGACGACTATTACTTCCTGGTCGTGTTGAACTTCCTCTTACTCATAACGTCGTGCAAAGTGATATATACAGTTGCGTTGATTGAGATGTTTTGGAAATCTAGAAAAGGCCGATGCGTGGTCGCCAGTCGTTGTCAACAGACTTGGGGTTGACGACAATCTGGTAGGGAAAGGGGTTGGCGTCGGTGGTGGTAATGGGAGGGATGTGGTCTTTCTCTCGGTTGACAATGGCGATGATCTTATGCGCAGCCTTTTCCAGAGACTTGGTCATGGCCCGGCGGACCTTTAGCACGTCTGGGTTGGATTAGTGAATTGTCGGGCAAAGGACGGGGCGGGTGGCGGCATACCAGTCTCGGTCCGTGGCTGAGCGAGAGTAACGTCCAGCGTCCACTGCTCCCAGCAAACATCCTCGTCTGCCTTTGCGAAAAAGTACGTCTTTCTCCTCTTCTTCTCAAAGAACTGCACGACAATCTGCCCTCTTCCTCGCGGCTGGTGTGTACTGTCTATGGCGCGTACTAGCGCAAACGTCTTTTGCTCGATGAGCGTCTCGAGATCGACATCGTCGATGGCGGGGAGAGTGAGGTCAAGCAGATCGCGCGTCAGAGGCGATATCGAGGTAAAGTACCGGTGAAAGAATATCGTGTGGAGAATGGCTGTTCCGGACGTCAACATGGCTTCACGGGCATGTCCGGGTGGGGAACGGGTAGTGGGGTGGAAGGGAAGTCGCGCCGGGGCTAAAAGAAGAAGTTGCAACACGGGGAAGGAGGAAGGAGAGCTCACCCTTGACCACGTCCTTTACGCAGGCGGCATCGGCGAAGATGTCGAGGTTGTACTCTGGCCGCCGTCTGGGTTCCATGGTGGCATGGGCTTGCTTGGTGCCCAAGGAGTGCGCAGGGAGGCCGGGAGTGCGCCGCGCGGTGATGTAAGGCGGGCGTGTCGCGGCAGAGCGGCTGCGAGTGGGCGAGGGTGCTGCAGATGGGATCGCGAAAAGGGCGTGGTTGTCGTGGTCGCGGGCGGGTCGGGAGAGAAGGTGTCGTGTTTGGAACAGGTAGGATGAAGCTGAAGATTTGGGCTTGTGCGGGGCAGTCGCGGACGAACACGACGACGGAAATTGAGAAGGAGCGGCCGCCATGGGTGAGATCATCAACGAGGCACTATCCCGGCTAGACATAACCTTCGCTTGTTTGCCGCCTATCAGCCTTTGCTTGGATGCATACACCCCGGGCGCCTTGCAGCTATTTGTACCTCTGTCTCAGCCTTCTGCGTGACGCGACGCTGTGCGAGACAGGTTCTCGAATACCGCACATGAAACCATCATCTGCCTGGCAAGGTGAATCACTGCGCACTCATGTCTGACAGGCCCTCGCAGCGTGACTGTAGCGTGTGGAGGCAGCAGGTATCCGCTTACCGGCGGCCCGTGAACACCCATCTCATATTATGTGCAGCGCTAGTCTGCGTGCCCAGGTGGTAAGGCTGACGATTCCTGACACCATCGTGCATCCAGAGTCTAGATGCGAGGCAAGCTGCTCGTTATGCAGCCTTGACCAACAGTTTACATGGCCTGCATTTACAAATTTTTACCGAGACGGAGAGCATCTTTTGTCGCATAAATACATACAGTGAATACAGCGCTTTTCCCGTGGGCTGAGTGCGTCGCGGGCAGAGCATCACATGTCAGCCATTAGTCTGTCGTGATGCTCTGCAACCTTCCCAGCTTACTAGTACATTGTCAGCCTGCACCATTCCGCACAGATGCCAGACACTACATAGTCCGTCGCTACCAAGTGAAAGGTAAAACCAGTCAGATGGGTCCCAATAATCGCATCGTGTGCGCACTATGTCCTGGGGGGGCCCCGCGCAGATTGGCAAGCGTTTGAGCCTCCGCCATCGCGCCAAGCCCATTGTCGCGTAAGTCGCGTCAACCCATCCCCTCAACAATCCATCACACCTGAGACATGGTCGGCACAAAGCGAAGACATGACGACGACGAGAACGATGAGGGGACACCACAAAAGCTGCGTGCACGTATAGCAGACGACATTCCAGATGAACAAGAGCCCCTAGAAGCCCAGACGCCGTCGAGAAAGGGGAGAACATATCTGGCCGAGCATGGCACGCCGCGATCCATCCTGAAGAAGACCGGCCTCGTCAACGGAATCGCCGCTACCCCCAAGTCGACGAGGAAGCTGGTCTTTGAAACTCCTACCAAATCAGCCAAACGCGAATCCCCAGAGGGCACCCCTACCCTTGTCCGCAACGCCGATCGGAGCGCACGCAGGAAGAGCAACAGGCGCATATTGGAGCGCACATTAAATGGCATAGAAAGCGATGAAGAGGCGCTGGACGAAGAAGACGAACTCGCTGAACAGATTCTGGAAGACCAGGTCGAAGAGGCAGAGCAGCCTGCAGAAGAGGTGCCCCTTGACGAGGCGCCCATACCTGAGACACCCTCGAAGCGTGGAAGAGGTCGTCCCAAGGGATCAGGAAAAGTAGGCCGACCGCGGAAGCAGCGCTCACCGACCCCTCCTACCGAACTTCCTGCCCACGAGGAGTACTTTTGGCAGAACCGCCCTGCAGGCACCAAAACCTCCAACAACACCCTTTCCGCACAGAGTCTTCTCAACCATGACGAATACTTTCAAGCGATACAGTTATACCAAGATCGCCACCAACCGGAAATAGACTTTCTGTCCGAGTTGCATGGTCGTGCATATGATCAATGGATATTCGAACTCGAAGAAGGCTTCAACATCTGCCTCTACGGCTACGGCTCGAAGCGCATCATCACTGAGAGATTCACATCGCACCTCTACCATCATCTCCTCGATCATGCACCGTACAAAGGGACCAAGAAGACACCTAAGATTGTCGTCATCAATGGCTACACCGCCGGTACTACGATGAAGGATGTCTTGGTGACGATAGCATCGGCCGTTGTACCAGCGAGCCTGAAGCTGCCCAACCAGCCAGCGCTACTGCTCGACTTTATTCTGGAGCACCTCACAAGCAGCCCGCCCTCGCATCCAGTACCCGTAGTCTTGAATTCGATCGATTCGCCCTACCTTCGAAAAACTCCGATGCCGTCCATGCTCGCCCGGTTAGCCACACATCCCTCGATCAATCTCATATGCACGGCAGATACACCAAACTTTCCCCTGCTATGGGATGTTGGTCTGAAGACGCAATACAAGTTCTTGTTCCACGACGCAACCACCTTTGCCTCCTACGATGCAGAAATAGACACTGTCGAGACTGTCAACGAGCTTCTCGGCCGCAGTGGCAGACGAGTCGGTGGCCGAGACGGCGTGGGCTTCGTATTGCGCTCGCTACCCGAACAAGCCCGAGAATTATTCCGCATCCTTGTCATGGAGCAGCTCGCCCTGTCTCTGATGGAAGGTGGTGGTATGGACGAAGACGACGAAGTTCCCGCAACGCCAAGGAACAAGAAGGTCGCACAAGCCAAACCCACCCTGCCCGAGCCCAACCAAGGCGTCGAATACCGCGTCCTCTATCACAAAGCAGTCGAGGCTTTTGTATGCACCAGTGAAGTCAGTTTCCGTACCTTGCTCAAGGAATTCCACGATCACCAGATGATCGAGAGTAGGAAAGACGGTATGGGCACCGAGAGGCTGTGGGTGCCTTTCCGCCAGGAAGAGCTAGAAGGGCTTGCGGAAGACCTTGCTGGAGAGGCATTTTGATTAGTATATTCCTCCTGTTGCTTCCATTGTACGATATTGCGCTTTAGATCTATTTCAAACTATTCTTCGACGCCATCTAGAGAGTATGTAGGCATATATAATTCTTGAGAGAGAGAAAGAGAGAGCAGGAAACAAATTACATTTGACAAGCGTGAAGAAAATATTTCTTAGTATCCTAGTATGTCTCTTATTCCTGTTTTCCATGGACTGAATCCTCTATTTTCACTCTAATGCACAAGTAGTAACAAGCAGTATGCCGGAATACGAGTTCCAAGACCGAACTACGCGAGGTCCAAAAAAACATGAAGGAAGTGCAAGAAAGTGAATCTCGAAAATCCCCCACGAAACGTTTTCACAATGCGAACAACGCCTCTGAGGTATCAGCGTTAATTAGTACTCTTTGCAATTGCACAAACTGCTCTCTCAGCAATAGCCCCGTGACTCGGCGCCAAATCAGAACAGAGGGAGACAGCGCCGTCAAAAAATGCATTTCCTTCATCCAATGTCCCCGCCTTTTGAATTTCCATTTCCATCGCGCGTCTCAAGCGCGTCTCTCCATAGCGCGACGGGTGTGGAAAAATCGTATTTAAAGTCCATTTCGCGCGCGCATGGGCTGCTGCTGTATCTCACGATCTTTTTAATTGAAAATCTTCTTGTCGTGCTTTAGTATACCCGGCTTTTTTCGTTGTTTTTTGGTTTGATTGGGCAAAGATGCCGGCAGTACGGACGCAGAGGAGGAACGGTTCGCCGCATGTGGTGACGCTAGCTTCCTTGGGGTTTACTGTTAGGCCCGTTGTTAAAGCCGAGGCTGGGGCTGAGGCTGCAGGGGCGGCCCGCGATCAAGCTGCAGATATAGCGCAGCAGTTATTCCCACCACTACCACCACCACCGTCTTCAGCAGCAGCAGCCAGTCCGCCCCAGGATTCTCAGTCCACCGATGCAAGTAGTCCTCCGAGATGCCGTCTTCCCAAGCCTCTAGTCAAAGGAAAAAGAGCATGCATCTTTCGAGTCGTAGTATGATTGGGATGGACAGTACCACAGGGCGATTGGAACGTCGACGCGGAAAATCACTTTTGGCCGCGTATTTATATTTGAATAGTAAGTGTCTCAAAATCACCCCAATGTTTCCATTTCTTCTTTTCTCCTCTACCACATTTTGGGTTGGAAGGGTTTTTGTTCATCCAGTTCTAATCGACATCTAGTGATCACTTTGAAGATATCGTCTTTCTAGGTTCTAAAGTCTGCTAGGTGTTGACGGAGATTGAATTCCTATACAACTACGCCGACTATGATGACAACAATGGTACGTTTTGCAGTTTATCCTCAGAGCGGGATGAAGGGTAGGGCATATCTAACTCGTCACAATAGAATCTAATGTCACCGACGCGGGTATGCGGCTTCTCGCACAGCACTGCCCGAACCTGAAGAAGCTCCTTCTACCCAACTGTCAAATAGGCGACCAGGGTCTGGTAGACATCTTCAGTTTCTGTCCAAGACTTGCCCAGTTCCACTTCATCGGTCAAGGCCGCACCGAGGTTGCGTTTGCGCAGCTTGTCGCGCACCCGAAGTGGGCTGCTGGCTTGAAGTTGTTGCACATGGGGGATGAGAAAGACAAAAAGCCCTTCATGCGTGGTATACGCGCGTTGGGGCGCGAGCAAAGGGCTTACCATTGAGCTGGAGTGGAAATCATCGTCGAGGAGTGATGAGTGGTGGCAGACGGGCGTCGGCCAGTGGGTGTTCAAGGGTGGGAGGACGGCGGGGCTTGGCCAGAGATCCTGGTATTCGCTTCGATTATGGTCTGGTCAAGTACTCGTTTCGAAATTTATATGTATTTAGTCTACGGCGCGTCATGTCGTTCCTACAAGAAGCTGTCCAGATGCTCAAGTTTACAAGCATTGCACTTCTGGCTATGCCTGTCTCGTGATCGCTCAGTCTACCTTGATATAACAGGTGGATGAAGGGTTTTAGAGGCGGGCATAGCCTCCCTAGGCTATGTTGTTGATTCAGTAGCTTGTCTTCACCGCCTTTCGTTATAACGTGCTATGATCTTTCGATTCAGGACCATGCAGTTACCCTGCAACAGAAACGTATGAGTGTTCGGCGATGGGTGTTCGGCGATGTGTATAATGCTGCGGTTGGATGCCTGACGTTGGCGAGAGAAAAGAGAACGATGTGGAGTGGGCTTCAAGTGGCGTAGTTGGTTGATTTGTAAGACTAAACATCGGAGGCCGTTCTATCCAGCGTCACACCCCACATCTTCCCTTGTCGATCTTTACCATGTACACAATAGTGGTCAACCCCCATCTGTATCCTTTGAGTTGTCGTTGAGCTCCGCAGTGTGGCGTGCGGCAGATCGCGCTGTGGCTATCTTTAACTCAGCGACCAGACTTGTTTGAAACTACGCCTCAACATCCCCACAAGGTCTATGTTGGTGCCGACTGTAGTGGGATTTGTGGAGGTCCTGTACATGTGACCTTTTCGAAGGAGCTCACGCTCAGAGATGTTGAAGCGCTATCCTTCATACCCTTCATTGCTATATCGAGGCGTCTTCGTAAGAGGCTCACACGCTCGCTACCCAATTCTTAAACCCATATGCTTTTACTATGGACTTCCATTAAGTAATTAATCACATGGTTCAGACCGAGGCCCTATCTTAACTATCCCTTCTGGTAGTCATTGGTGTTTTGATCATTACACACAGCACAAAAGAAGAAGCTTTGTCTGGGGGGTTTTCTTATTTTATTTTCGATGCAGTGCGTAACATACACGGGTAACTAAGGAATTCTCGAAGGGCATACAGGAAGAAGCTTTGTTCAATCGAGGGGCTGTGGTGTTTCGCCTAGCAACATCGTAACGGGACTCAAGACCAGTAGACTTCACGTAGTTTAACGGGAAATCCAAAGGATCGCGTATATCGTAACTCATGCCCCAAGCTTTCGGTGATGAAGATCGTGTAACATTCTCATCGTTAAACATTCCCATCGTTACGCTACCGAATAAACTCGTGCTGCACATGTGCGGACCACCGGCCGGTAATTGAGACCAGCCCCTAGGGAAAGACGAGGTCTTTGTGCATGTTCCGTTGGCAAAGTAGCAGACGGATTGATGCCCGTTCATAACGAGTCTTGCACAATGGCGGCGTTGATGAGCTGCGGCCCGTGGTTGGGGGCTGGTTATGGGCGAGTCATGCAAAGCATCGATATGGGTGAGGGAACAGAAAACTGTGGAGGAGATTTGATGTCGACAAGGAGTTTCTCGACACTCATAGCCGAATTCCAGCTGTATGGGTGTCGCGTGGATATCCGAATGGATGGTAAGCTGGGGATGCTCTCGAGCGCGTGCGGCCCCTTGCCACAAGATCGCCGACCGACGTCGCGGGAACGCGCCTCTAACCCCTTTCAGTTTGGCTCTACCGCTTTCACCCTTCGTCTTAGCCCGCCCTTCTTCCGCCTAACCATCTGCATCGACAAAAGCCACATCATTCTCGCCGTTTCCGGCGGTATAGCATCTGGACACATCAATGCCACAGAGAGCTTCGCGAAAAATACCTGCCTTGTTTACATCCGCCAGATTATGTTCGAGGAAGGCAGAAGCGAGCGGTGCCGCCTTTTCGCGTTGTATAACCCCATCCTTCTAGCCCTACGGTGTTTATCATCCATTCACAGCGCGCATCTTGTCAGCGTTTCAACAAGCATAACCTTAGACATGTTTCGAAGCTACGTTTGTTACGCCATTGCCTGATTCGTGCAGGCGGGACCTAAATCGGGGACTTACACGGCCACCTTTCTAGCCCAACCCACATGGAGTCAGCCTCCTGGTCTGCACTATGGTCATCGCGGCGAAGTATTATGTGTGTATACTGAAGTCTTGCGACAGTTTCAGATGGCGCTTAACAAGGCACGGTGCCTCTTGCGCCTCTCTTTCTCCTTCTTTCTACCACTGCTTGCTCTATTCACGAGCCTCATTCCGCTTATCATGCTGTTCTCTTTGTAGGTTGGATGCGAAATATACACCACCAGACAGTTCCACATTCCGAACAAACCCCTTGTAAATAGAGCTACTGCTTTTTACTGCGCCACCTGCCTCCCATCTCTGGGACTTTGCTTCTGCTGCATTCACACATTGACTGAGGCTCACTACTATGGATGCCGACAGACGACTCACCAAAGCTTTGGATGCAGCCAACGACGCCCTTCAGCATCTTTCCGTGTCACCGGATTTGGGCTGTCTTGACTGCACACACATCGACAGATTACTGGGGCGAGTAGTCGATCTCCCAACCGAGGGCAACCAGAGAAACAGCAGAAGGAACTTGCTCGTCATTCGACAGTGGATGATAAGCGAAGGTCCGAGTGTGATATTGCTCGAGGTTCTTGGACAGCTATATTGGCGATTGGGCGAGCTCAACAGTACGCAGTTTGAGAAGTTCAAGAACGCTCTTCGACAGCAACAGCCATACACTTCTCTCACCCAAGACACAAAAGCAGCCACACTAGTCGTCCAGCGCATTCGGCACATCCAAAAATCAAAAGCGGATGCGTGCCAGGAATTTCTCTGCGAGCTGACTGATCTCATCGGCGCAAAGGGTGAGCATTTGGAAATGGCAGACCTAAAGATAGATGACTAATTTAACCAGTTGACTCGCCCATAATCAGCCTGGAGGCTCTACAAGTGAGCTCACGCAGCCCGACGCGATCTATTCACTCCCAAGACAGTATCGCGTCGCATGAAACAGGTCTCGTAAGTCTGATCAAGCATGTTCCAAATACTACTGTACTGGCTGGAGGAGGTATGGAGCAATTCCTCCAAGATTTCTACACCCACGGCATCTGCCCAGGCCGTACCGTTGCAATGCAGTCAAATTCGTACAGCTCGTTGTTGCAAGTTGCGACAATTTGTACGAGCACACGTTACGCCCTTTTAAGCCTATCTGCATCCTACCTTTGCGAACTTGCCCCAAAAGAGAGAGACAAGTACCATCAGGCCGAGCTTTATTACTCTACACAAGCACTCGAGGCCTTGGCGGCACAACTTCGCGATAGATCTCACTATGATGGTGCGCTGGCTACGAGTATGCTACTAATGCACCATGGTATGATCCACCTGGAAGAGTCACCTTTATGCTGGTCTTGCCACGCCAACATCCTCGACGCGGCTCCCGCAAGAGCCATCAACCACCACTCGGACCCGGTAGTATTCATACGCGCCCAATTAATCCTAGCACGCACAGCACAGTCATGCCTTCAGCTTCAAAACACGCGTAGGCAGGCATTCGAGACGGACAATTGGCTCCAAGGCCTCCCTCCAAGCGAGACGTCAAGAGTCTGCGGCATCCTGGGAGTATCGCCCCAGTTGCTCTTTTCCATCTCATCCATCACCTCGCTAGCGACCAACGCAAATCGCCTCCACAAACTCATGTACGCCCAGCTACAGGAAACGCAAATTCAGCCCCTACAACAGTGGACTTCCGAGCCAGAGGGTCCAGAAAAGGAAGTGTTGCTCGCCACGGCAGAAACCTTCCGCCTCGCCGCACTCATCTACCTACGCTGTCGTGTTTACGGGTATACTTTCTCCACCACAGCCATGCCTGTTTTCGCTAACAAAAAACCCCAGATTCACACGTTTCCACCCCTCCATCCTCGGACTCGTCGACGCACTCCACACAGTCCTCCTATCGCTACCGGTAAAAGGCGCGCTGTACACAGCCATCTACCCCATCTGGCCTTTCTTCATCGCTGCCGTAACCACCAGTTCGGATAAGCGAGACCGGCTCTACCAACGCGTCGTGCCGATTAGAGAAGGGGATCGCAATACCCTACCGCCGGTGCTTAAGCGGATTAGTAAGTTGCGCGTTTGGCTCGCTAACCAGGATGCAACCTGTCTGCGTCGTGATGGCTGGTGGGACGACATGCTGAGCCCCAGCTCGAGCACCATGAGTCTGGGTCCGAATCTGCTTTGCCTTGGATGAAAGGGAGTTCGAACATTTATTGGCGCCGTTCCGCGGGTACAAAAGTGTTTTTTTTTTCACTTTTGTTTTCTTGCTTCTCGCACGCCCATCAGGATCTCTCTGAGCGGTTTAGATCTCGTACTCTTCTTGTTGGTTGCCTGAATTATATGATTCTGGATTTTCGTCATGCTTCTTTAGCGACTTCAATCCATAGTCTACTATCTCATACCCCCATCTCTTTGTTGAATTTCCAATAGTTTATGTCTCATTGTCTGGTTGCATTTAGCATTCATCACGTTTCCAACTCTACCATGTCTGTTTTTTTCGTTCGCAGAACCAGCAATATATTTCCACATCTGTCAAAGCCAACCCCACCTCTCCTGCATATTCTTGCCATGGTCGTCTGTTCCTCCTCCGTCCCCTCTACGTGACGTTAGCACGCACAATGTGAAGAGGATGATGCATTAGGGAGAAAAAAAAACAAGGGCAAACAAGAAGTTCAGGTCAAACGTAAAGACTTTTAGGAACTTGTCATTTGATCTATATCGGTATCCACACGTTCCCGCTCCAGAAGATGACGATTAGCAGCAGCAGCAGCAGCCGGAGAAGATGAGCAAGGCCAACCAAAAAAAGGTCCATAGGTTGTTTTTGCGCCGGAATGCCCAGATTGCGCAAAGTACCATGATATCGTTGCGCTGTGAACATTGTAAGAAAGAAGAAAAAGACGGGGAAAACCAAACTTGTGGAAAATATAGAAAAAAAAAGTGGATAAGCGCGCGATAATCCAGACATTGTGGACAAGTACCCCCTCCTTTCTTCCTGTTCAGGGCCAAATCTTGGTCTACTACTACTACTACTACTGGACGGGTGATTTCTATGGCATTACTGTGTTCCCGCCTCAAACGTCCGGGTTTGGTCTCCTAGGGGCGATGACTAAGAATGGGTGCTTGGGTTACACCGTAGTGAAGCGCGGCCAGGATGGATATGTACCAATCTATACAAGGGTACGAAGAAACAAGAGGGGGCCGGCAGAAGAGGAGACGAGGAGTTAAGCGTATGTGAATTCTCTTCTGAATTAGTCGGAAAATCTTCAAGTGGATAAAGCCAAGGTCACTCGGAGGGTCCAGGATTCCATGATAGGGCATCGGCCTCTGCGGGTAGAAAGTGAGCGGACCATCATTTTGGGTATAATCGGAGAAAATGAAGATGAAATGGGTATCGATCAAGTCCAGAACGCTTCGTGAAACCGGCCGCCATTCCTGTCGTAGTGACGTCGACCGTCTTCCGACTCCAATTTTGGATGGAGACTGTTTAGTGGCCTCCGTTCTTCCGGAAGTTGAGCAACTGGGATAGGCTTTCCAGGCTGCATCCACTCTTGAGGAAGTCGTGTTCCATCAGCTCCGATGCACTAGCTCGTGACTTGACATCAACGCAGAGACAGACGGACAGGAACGCCTTCAGCTCCTTAGTAAGCTTGTCTGGCTTCTTCAGACGAGGGGTACCGTTGGTGGCGATGAGATACAAAGCCTTGAGGGGCTCCTCGTTCAGGTATGGCGGTTCGGATTCAATCATCTCGATGGCCATAATACCCAGGGACCAGATATCGACCTTGTTGCCGTACTCTTTCTGTTTGACAACCTCGGGCGCCATCCAGTATGGAGTTCCAACCATGGTGGCACGCTTGCTGCGTTGCTCAGTGAGCTTAGCGCTAAATCCGAAATCCGCTGTTGACGGTTAGCAAGTCAATAAGATGGTTGTCTTCAAGATACGTACTAATCTTGACATTGCCACGGCCATCGAGCAAGACGTTGTCACTCTTAATATCTCGATGGATAATGTTCAAGTTGTGGAGATAGGACAAGCCCTTGCAAGTCTAGCAAAAGTTAGTATGTGTTTTGGATGTTGTAGGAGGGGAAACACTGACCTCGGAGCATATAGTGGCAATCTGGTCTTCACTGATGGAAGGGTTATTGTCGATGATATCAGTCAAAGCACCTCCCTCCATGAATTCCATGACAACCCAGAGTTCAGACTGCTCTTCTTGCAAAAATGCATCCAAGAAGTTGACAATGTTGGGGTGTTTGCTGTCTTTCATGACGATAATCTCGTTCACGATCAATTCCTTACGGGGCTGGTTACGGAGGTCCATCTGCTTGATGGCGACTTGGGCGCGCGGTCCGTTTTCTTGCATGACCCTTCTGGCCATGGGCGAAGTGGCACCTTCGCGGATACGAGCAACGTAGACAGATCCACTGGCACCTTGGCCAATCTTCTTTTGCTTGTTGTAGGAATCCAGAGGCCTTTCTTTGGAAACGACTTCGCGCAGTTTGGCCATGACCTCACTCTCCGACATGCTTGACATGCGGACATCCTTGCGTGTAGGCTCTTCCTTGGGCTTGGCTGTAAGAGCCTGCTCGGCCTTCTTCACAGCATCGCTAACAGGGGCGCCGGTAGGCTTAGCAACGTTCAATGGCTTAGGCGCAGCTGATGAGCCTTGGTATTGCTTTTGCTGTTGTGCTTGGGCATTGTTGACCCGAGGTACCTGGCCACTGGAGCCCTTGTAGCTGCTGTTCGGCTGTATCGGCGGTCGTTGTTGTTGGGCGGAGGGTATCTTGGAAGGGGAAGAGCTGTAGTTGCCATTCTGTTGCTGAGGGGCTGGAGGAGCTGGGCGCTGCGCAGCCATCTGACGCAGTGAACCTGGAGCCTGCTGTGATTGCTGCTGGTTCCTAGGCGCGCCTGGGGTAGAGGGAGCAGGGCGACTGGGGTTGTATCGTTGACCTGAAGGACTTGGGTCTCGCGTGTCGAAGCTGCCTCCGCCAATCTCTTGCTGTGCCAGCGGCAGCTTTTTCTGTGGTAGCGAAGCATTGTACGCAGCCAGCTCCTCGCGCTCACGTTCGCGCTCGTAGTCTGCCTGTCTTTGCCTGTCGCGTTCACGCTGCATCCTCGCCTGTTCTTCTTGCCGCCTTCTCTCTTGGTCGTAGCGATCCTGCTGTTGCTGGGTAGCAGCGTTTTGTTGATTGCCATAACCTTGCTGAGGCGGGGTGTTCTGGCGACCGAGGCTGTAACTGTCCTGGCGCTGGTAGTTGCCCGGGGGTGCAGGACGTGGAGGCGCGACAGAGTTTCCGCTGCCTGCGTAGCCAAGTTGCTTCTCCATGCCAGCGTTGCCTGGTGGGGTGGGGGTAAGACTGGAGTATTGCTGGGGGTCTTCGGATCGCTTGACGAGCTTCTCGGTGTAAAACTCCAACACCTCCAGGACGGCCTTGGGGTTCTTTGCGTAGTCATCTTTGGTGAGTGCCGATGCCGTGAGCAGCTTCTCCCATTCGACTGGTAGACCGACGAAAGCACCGCTGTTGGGATCGAAGCCTACGTGTACTCTGTGAGTAAAGTTAGTGGGGTTGCTGACGCCGCCCATGCTGGGGCATCGCTGGTAGATGCTATCAATCCACGAGTAGACATCGTCGTCGGTCTCGACTTTGCAGGTAATGATCTTGGTGGGACCGTCGCGGGGCGGAGATGAGCCCTTTGTGGTGTTGAGGGCGCGGGTGATTTCGAAAGACAGGGGCTGGGTGTCTGATCGCTCGACGCCGAGAATGTCTCGCAATTGGATTGTGTTGGATACCTTGGAGGCGTTGGGGCTCTTGAAGAAGTTGAGCTCGAATTCGCGCAGCACCAGCCACCGGTCGGCCCAGACGAAAGATTTGAAGAGGCCCTCATCCTTCACCTTGACCATGCCCTCCTTGACGGTAGCCGTCGAGGAGACGCTCCTCTCTGTCTGTGTGCGCACGAGCGACATTTGCGAGCCGTTGTTCAGGCCGGGCGACTGCATGCTCAGACCGGCCATGTTGCCGGGCAGTGTGTTGCTGGTGTTGGGGGTGAGGGCGAGGCGGGGGCGGTCGCGGTCTGTGGGTGGTCGAGGTGCGGGACCGGGGTTCATGAACTGTTCGCGCGAATACATGCTGCAGTGTCGTGGTTAGCCAAAGTTTGTGTAGGTGACGGGAGGGTGCAGGGCGGCAGGCGCTGCTGGAGTCGTGGCGGGCTGCAGTGGGTAGTGGCAGCGGTGGCTGCGGAGAAGAAGCAGATGGCCGTGTATGGCCGGGGAGTATGACGGTCGACGAGACACTTACATGGGCGAAGTTTGATTCAAACAATAGCTGCACGAGCTTGGAGGCGGCTATAATAGCGTCTCGAGCGCGTCGCTACCTCGACGGCGGCCGTGTTATCGGATGATGCGGTGAATGGCGGGGTGCACGGTGCTCGAGGAAATGAGCAGATAGCGGGGCGACGTCCAGCTGGGTGCAGGCGAGGCGGTATACAGTACAAGAGGCCTCGCAGACAGGCCTGGTTATGCGATGTGCTTTCGGGGCGGGGGCGTGGACGTGGGCGTCGTCGCGTAGAGTAGGTCAGCAGCAGTGCGAGCTTCGGGCTGCTGCACAGCGGAATGCCAGTCTTGTTCGCGAGCGGGTACCGCTGCCAATTCAAGTCGCAAAGCGTCGCACCGGGCCTCGTTCAATGACAAGGCAACATGGGCGGACGGCAGAAAGCAGGTTGAATGGAATAGGGGAATTGGGCAGCCAAATGGGCAAGAGCGCGGTCGTGTCTCCTACAGTTGGAGTGGTGTCTTTAGTGGACCCGTTCTCCTGGTTGGCTTTGGACCGTCTGCGGCGATGGCGCGCTAGAGCGGGAGACGGAATATTCTCTCACGTGCGCCCTGACTCTCCCTCCTCGGACCTTGACCCTGAAAAGAGGATGCCGCTTCAATAACGCCTGTCTTGTACCCTCATTGGCTGTTGCGCGACCAAGGGCAGCCGATCGCCACCATCATGATTTCACCTTGACAGCCAAGCGTGAGCAGAAGCGTTTCATGGGTGGGCAGACGCGACAACGGGATATGGGCCCGGAGCGATCGTCCGGCGCCTGCAAGTATAACATGGCCTTTAGCGTTTCAGAGGGCAGCGCATCGGAGCGAGCCAACGTCTGAAACTCTTCTGGGTTGCACCAAAAACCTTCCATAGCCGCCACATGTGCATATTTAGAAACTGTGCCGCCCACTATCACTCTTTAGATGCTTGGCTGGTTTTGACGAACAGACTTGTGAGGCCATGTGCACCACGTTGTGTCAACCTGCCATGCTGTCTATCCCATCAGCATGGGCCCAAGTACACATCTGCAACCGCGCGACACGGCCCGGCCTGTCCATCAAGAAGTAGCTGCAAGCCATTCTCGAAATTAGAAAATAACTAGCGGAAGTGTCTCAGATTAAGCGGTGCTCCATACACCGAGTACTACTACAACTGGTTTCAACCTTCTCTTGGACGGCGCTCGTTTCCATCCCCTCACCACAACGAGTATCCCTGGAGATGCACGTCATAACGAACATTGGCAAACGCGAGGGAAACGTCCAAGGGGCCGAAAGGTGCATTAATCTCGCTCGGACACCTCAGCGACCGCAAGAGAGCGTCTTCGAAGGTTCTTCGGAAATTACTGCTGCCTTATACCTTATATATCGGGTTGAACTTTGCGGGTGCTCTTCCGCGGCCTGTTCTCATTCGCTTCAACCATCTACACCCCGCAGCGTGACAAAGCAGAACTACAAAGCCACTTGATGCACACGTCTCATTACCGAAGTCACAACGAGAACGTTATTAGATCTGTGGTTCCATGTCGGGGCGCGATCATCGACTCCAATATCGATGAGCCGTCCGCCAACAGCTCCATTGACCATGACTCGCGCAAAGTACCTGTGAGTACCTCGTGAGTAATTGGCTCCTTCCTAATGTTTGCTCGAATACCATGGCTCTTTCCCTATATATCGGGTATATACGCACCGCGCCTTCCGCATGCGCCCCCTTTTCTCCTGAGGACCACGCGTACTCGATAAACTTGACCCCTTTTTACATTTGCTTCCCAGATACACTTCCAGTAAAACTGTTTTGAGAAAGCGATGGATATCTGCAAAGCATGGCCTCAGAAGAAACACATTGAATGATGACTAAAACGACCTTCGTGACGCAGGCAGAGGGGCCTGTATACTCTTCGAGAATTTCCTAGTCACCCGTGTATATTACGCACTGCATCGAAGATAAAAACATCATGACTAAAACGACCCAGCGTGTCGACTCCGGTGGGGCGCCATGGCTATCAAGTTCGGATCTCGCGTGGGTAAGACCTCAGATGTATACGGTAGGGTCAACCAACAAACTCGGGCAAACAACAATTTGGTAAATTAAAGATGGGAGTGGATTAGAGGACTATTTCGGGGTTAAAAGGCATCTATGAGGCGTTGCCATGAGCTATTTGAAGTGAGAGTCGCGCTTGCCTATGAAGAAAATGGGCGGCTTCGTGCAACACATGTACTGATAGACCAAGCGTCTTATACTATATCGTCTTCATCGTCATCATCGTCTTCATCATCTGCACTTGCAAACAAAACGTCAACCAACATGACCATCATCACTTTCAGTACATCAAAAATCGACGGCAACGACTCCCTAAGGGCTCACCTTGAGCGCCAGAGCACGTGAGACAGTCCTACAGCCATTATGCAGGCAATGGCCACGACGAATCAATATGCATGTGGTGCCTGCCCAATCACGGTGGACGCGGCCACGAGGCAAGTGGGGACGACAGCCTGTAGAAAACCGAATGTACGCGCTGCTCTTCCCTCCTATCCTCACCATTATTTCCGTATCGTCAAGACAGATTGGACGAAAAAGTTGATATTACAAGCAAAGTCTAGGCCAACGAACGCTGATTTCCGCCTCTAAGCCCAGCCGACAAGCGCGTGGATCCAGGGGCCCCGCTACTACCGTGACCAGGGTCGCAACGACAGCCGAGCCCGCGCGCCCGCAGTCAGCCATTCGTTGTTTTGGCCATTGGAAAACACAACTACGCAGTCAACATCGAGCATCTCATACCCACCCCTCCGTATTCCTACTTGCGTGTTCTCTGTACATGTAAATCCCTTGATGCACACAAACCATGGCGCCGCTTGAACAGCAATGGGTCAAAGTCCAGCAGAAGACATTCACCAAATGGTGCGCATCGCCCCCGCCTCCTATGCCCCCGACTAATCGGACCCCTACAGGCTGAACAGCAAGCTTAAGATTCGGAGTGTCGAGATTGCAGATCTGATCACAGACCTCTCTGACGGCGTATGTACCCCGCTTGGCCCTGAACACGGCCTCTCCCCGCTCCGAGTCACTAACCCTACTCAGATCATATTGATACACCTCCTTGAGATCCTCAGCAACGAATCCCTAGGCCGATATGCCTCAAGACCGAAGCTGCGCGTGCAAAAGTTCGAAAACGTCAACAAGTCGCTCGACTTCATCCGGAGTAGGAGGATCCAACTCACCAACACGGGTGCTGAGGATGTTGTTGACGGCAACAGCAAAATCATCCTGGGTCTGATATGGACACTCATTCTACGCTTCACCATCAGCGACATCAACGAGGAGGGTCTGAGTGCCAAGGAGGGTCTCTTGCTATGGTGTCAGAGGAAGACGGCCTGTTACGATGAAGTCGAAGTGCGCGACTTCTCGACAAGTTGGAATGACGGACTGGCATTGTGGGTAAACCTAGGCATACTCCAATTCTTGAGCTAACACACAGCCAGTTGCGCCCTGCTCGACATCCACCGTCCCGACCTTATCGACTACGATAGCCTCGACAAGAGCGACCACCGCGGAAACATGCAGCTCGCATTCGATATCGCCTCCAAGGAAATCGGTATTCCAGACCTTCTCGACGTCGAAGACGTGTGCGACGTGCCAAAACCCGACGAGCGGTCCCTCATGACATACATCGCCTACTGGTTCCACGCCTTTTCCCAGATGGAACGAGTAGAAAACGCCGGCCGAAGGGTAGAAAAGTTTGTGGCGAATATGCAAGGAGCCTGGCAGATGCAAAACGACTTTGAGAGGCGCATGCGCGAGCTGCTAGACCAGATTGCCAAGCAACGGACACAATGGGAGGAAGCCAAGTTTGACGGCACATATGCGGATGCTAGGAACCAGTCCGCTGAGTTCACAGCATGGAAGCGCAAAAGCAAGCGGACATGGGTCGCTGAAAAGTCGGACCTGGTAGGCCTTTTGGGTAACATCAGGACGAAGCTGGCCACATACCGATTGCGACCGTACGACCCCCCGGCCGAACTCAGCCTCGAAGCGCTAGACGCGGCATGGACAGGCTTGATGAAAGCCGAGCGGCAACGCTCTCAGGTCATCAACGAGACAATTCGAGACATCAAGAACGCTCTACGCAAGTCTTTTGCTGACAAAGCAAACGACTTTGCTCTTGCCCTTAACACACTATCGACGTCGATATCAGCGCTAGAGGGCGATGTTGAGGATCAACTAGAGCACACAAAAGAGATTAGCAAATCGCTTGCACCGCTCGACGAATACCTAAACCTGATAGCGTCGATTGACGAGCAATGTGCCGAAGCCAACATTGAAGAAAACGACTTTACAACATACACTTACGACGAGTTGGAGTATGAGCTGGGTTTGGTCCGCAGTTCAGTGTCCAAGAAGCTCGCCTTTCTGGAAAACCAAATGGTCGCCCGTAACATGACTAATCTAACACCTATACAATTGGAAGAGTTTGAATCCGTCTTCAGGCATTTTGATCGCGACGTATCCAATTCCCTGGCCGAGCTTGAGTTCTCCGCCGCATTAGCAAGTTTGGGATTGGTCTACGACGAAGAAGAAATGCACGAACGGTTCCGCGAGACGAGCGGCGGCAAAGACTACGTCACTTTTGAGCAATTTATTCGCTTCATGGTAGACGAGACGGAAGATCAAAATACTGCCGAGCAGGTCTTTGAGTCGTTCAAGGAGGTTGCAGACGGCAAGGTAGGCCATTTCTCCGAGCCTGACACGAAACTATACGGATGCTAACCCCTCACACAGCCATACGTCACCGAGCTCGATCTCCGCCACTCCCTCGTCCCCGATGAAGTCATCGACGACCTCATCGCCACCATGCCCGAGCACAAAGGCCCAGACATGCAAGAAGACCGCGAAATCCCAAAATTCGACTACATCACCTATATGCAGCGGTATATGGGCGCCGACCGCACCAACGGCAATGGCCCAGAAGCACAAGTTAACGGCGAGTAGTCCGCGTCTGTTGTTGAGAGGTGCCTTCTCACGCCGGCTTTTCTATAGCCGGCTACGTGGTCATTCTGCGAAAAAAAGGGTGCGATTGGATAATTAAGCATGGATTAGGGAGCCGGATCTTGACACTTGTTTTAGCGTTTTTAATATTCGGTTTTGGATTGCAAAGAGAATTATTTTTGCATAGTGGCCGTTCATGGAGTCACGCACACACACGCACACACACAGAGCGAGAGAAACCTTCTTTGCCTTTTTGTTTTGTTTGGATAACAGTACATGCCCCATCTCGGAGGATCGGATAACCGGTGTTGGATGGTCTGTCTATCCTTTGGTCCTTTAGTCCACGGCTCTCTCGCTTGACGTTGAAACACAATGCAGACTCCACTGCGACACCTCGACCTCAAGCGAGCCAGAGAAAGCGGAAAGCGTCCATTATAAATTCATCAATCAGATTCATTTTCCTATCCAAGACAAACACTCGGACACCTCGTTCCCGCCGTTGCAAGGTTTGAAACGGCCGGCTGGCCGGCTCAGGCTAGTCGCTTGTATACACTCACTCGCGGTCTTCTGTTTTACCCCATAGATTACAGTCTACAGTCTACACTCTACAGCTTGGACACATCCCCTAAACCTCCCGCATCCTTGCCAAGCGCAATCCCCTCCAGCGTAGCCGTCTCATCTGAGTCATCGGCTGGGTACACGGTGCCTGGTAGAGCGTAGTATGCCGCTTCTCTGCGCTGCTCGTCAACGAAACAGGATATGGGTTATGTGAGTGGTTGGGTGTCTGGGGCGCTTCCCACGTCGTGTGTGCGGATGGGCTATGGTGCGTGGTGGTGGGAGTTGTCGGTTTGTTGATCTGCCGAGTTCTGGGACGAGGGGTGAGGTTGGTTGGGACTTGGGTGTTGGTATCCTGGATGGATGCTGTATGGGCTGGATTATATATACCAGATACCAAAGTGCCGTTGAAATGCCATCTTGAAACTTTGTGTTTCTACTATAAAGTCTACTTCTCAACACGAGTTTCCCTCTGCTGAGCCAAATTGCGGATGCAATTGTGGTAAAGGGCTTTGTACACATTTATCTTTTGCGATATTACTTAGATCACAAATGTGATAACATGTGATTGGTCGCACTGTTAGTCCTCCGTGCATGATGGACGCCATTTGCCTTGGCATCACATTTGTGATGTCACGTGCAAGAGGAGTTTCAGCCTTCCAAGACTGTCTGCCAAAAGGGCTTCTGCGGTAAACATCATCCCTCACATTCCGCATCCCCTTCACTAAATAGTCAATAACGGAGTCCAGGCTCTCGCACTCAAGCCGAATACGTCCCAGTGTTCACATTCGAAAAATCAACCACAACACGTCTCGATAACGTTCAAAATATGCCTTCTAGACGCAGACGTATACTTATGTCTCGAGGTAATCTCCACGATGAGGATCAGTTTGGGGGTGTAGGTCTGAGAAGATATAAGAATTAGGACTCAGGGCTTCTGCATTGAGTTTAAGAACTGCTATCGGAGTTTCCGTCGCTTCACCCAGCTTGACGACACCGATGGGAACACATGAGGGCTCTTCCCAGATAGACGCCGCATCCGTATGTTTGACAAGCTCTCAAAACTCTTCTCAAGTCGATTTCGAAGCGTCGTCGAGTCTCCTGCCAAGACGACTTGATATGGAAAGCGATGCAAGGGGACTATGTTCAGTGTCGTTGTCCCAGATTTCTGACCCTCCAACGCCTCGGGAGGATATATCAATTGATCCGAGCCTTTCCCCCTCGAGCAGTGAGAAAGATCTTCTGGATGCGCGTTCTTGTCGACCTGGGGGAGAGCAACGCCGTCTTGGGCATCTGTCCCCAAGACCACCCTCTTTGCAGCAAGAGAGTGTGAGATACTTCATATCCTACCACAATCTCCATGATACAGCCTCCGACGGAGTTGAAAAATGGGGAAAGAGAATAAATCTCGCCGAATTAGAAAGCAAAGATGCCAGCGGAGTTGTCAATCAGCTTTTGCACGATTTCGTACAAAATTTCATGGAATCATGGCTGTCAGATCATAGCTCGGTGCGGACCAGAACCTCTTCCACCTAGCCGTCTTCGTCTTCAGGTTCTCTAGATCTCTCAAAATCGCAGCATCAGTCCAAGAAGAGATCGCGTCCAAACAGCAGCACCTTGAAACGATCCGACGACCCTGACGGACAAGATAACGAAGAGAGCGACGAAGATGAGCGCCGTAAGAGAAGGAAGGGAAGAAACCCTGTACGTGAAGAAGCTCCGAAGGCACTGCGGTGCCCATTATTCTCTAATGACCCCGAAAAGTATGGCTTCATTGCTGCCTGTAGCGGCTGGAAAGGGTTCCCGAACATATCCATGCTCATGTAAGTGTACTAGATGAATACTGTGAAAGTGTAATGAAATACTGAGTCGAGATAGGCAACATCTAAAGCGCGAACATGTCCAGCCTCAACGATTTCCGAGATACCAAAAGGAAATGAATGTTTCTGAGCTTTCAGCGCATATACGCGTTCCCATAAGCCAGATGTGCCAGGAACGACCAAACACATTTGATCAGAATGGACGTATCAGCTTCGCGCGATGGAGCGAGCTCCAATTCAAAGGCCCAGATCAACGTAATCGTACCATGGCAGAAAAGTGGTCGTCATACAAGGCGCTTTTTCCGACATGTGACCGAGTGCCGTCCCCTCGTGAGTAGATAAAAAGCCGAACATGGCAGCATCAGCTAATGTCTCAGATGAAAAACCGATTACGATTCACCAGTATGAGCCATCCCTTGAAGAGGTCGCCAGAGAAACACCATTGGAACTTGTGGGTGATAATTTGGCGCAGTTCCGGGATTTGGTACCAACTATTGTATCCGAAAGCAAATGCAGCTTCTACGAAGCCTCTGAGAAGAACGCACACGAGTCACACGGCCAGCTTAACCACGTCGACCTTCGAGGAACTCAGGACCGAAATCGCTCATCTGCTTCTTCGGAATTGGGTGTGCCCCTAGAAGTAGAGCACTATTTAGATCCAACCGATACAAATGTGGCCGTGAACACCGAGATCCCCGTAGACCCTGAGCGCATTTCTGGCGACCTCGAACAACCTTTTGCAGCTGAACACATGGACGCCAACGACTTACTGAATTGGGAAGACGACCTGTACACTTGAGCCCTTCATTGAGACATCTCAAAGACCGAACTCCTGCTGTGGTTTTGACTCATGCTTTTGTAGAAATAGGCGCGTCCTTGCCGCTCTGGTGCGGCCGAAGCAATGGAGAAAGGGACGAGTAGACGTTGCCGGCTTTTGCGATTGTTGTAATCTGTAACAGTATCTGGTGTGCCTACATTGTATATTCTTCACGGTATCGTGTCGTTGAAGAGTGACGTGTGAGGTTCGTTGCACTGCTGGTGTGGAGGAGAGGGGTCGATAGGCAAATGTCAGAATGACGGCATTCACAAGTACCGCACTTTCCTACAGAAACTAGGCTAACGGCAGCAAGAGCCGTTTATAATTGAGTGTACAACCTATCCACCTTTCCCTAATTACCAACGAACCCTTAGTTCACACCCAGCAAATCCGGTAGCTCAATCAATTCCCTCTGCATCTCCTTACACAAGTCCAAAAACTCCCTCTTCTCGGCATCACTCGCAAACTCAATCTTCGCTCCACTGATAACCTTTTCCTTGTCCACACTAGCCTTCCATTTGCCCTTTCCCGCTGCAGCGTCTGCCACACTGTATTTCCACATGGCGCGATCACCCCTATCAACCGGTACTTTGAGCCCTTTAATCTTGATATCCCTACCGCCATCATCCTTGATCCTAATCGGGTTTGTCGCCGAATTGAGGTAGAAGGCAAGATAGCCGTTTCGAAACGAAGCCGAGAAGTGGATCAGTGCAATGATGGCGCCAGTATCGTTGTCTTCCCAAACACGCAGGTTCTCGAGACCGCACATTTGTTCGGCATAAGAGAAAGACTTGGAAAGGCCCTCGTGGATGCGCATTGTCTTCTCGGTGCGAAAGGTCGCGAGGAGTGTGCGGCCCATGAGCTCGTTTTGGAAAAGTGCTGCCGCTTCACCGGGCTCATGTTAACCAATGGGGTCCCTTGTCTTGCTTCTCGGAGAAGAGCTTACCTTGAGGCGTGTCAAACATGTAATTCACCCAGCTGGTCTTTGCGATCCGAGCAGGTCGGTTACCGTGCTTGACGTCGTGGAATTTTAGCTCGCAGGGAACGGTTATGGAGACCTTGGCTGGGGAAAAATAACTAGCGTACGGTATGTACATTTGGTCATCCTCCATACGCAGTTCGACTCGCGTGGTGTTGTCGTCGCTGAAAGCCCACACCGATGTCACAACGCGTACTGTGCGGGTTTCTGGGTCGGTCACGCGTTTGCGTACGACTGCAATGCGACACTCTTCGGCTGCTTGGATCATTTCGACGTCGCGGGGATCGTCTTGGTTGATCCGGTGTGAGTATTCGACGACCTTGCCTCGACTAGTGGTGGTTAGTAATGCTCTGACAATTCCAAAAGCAAAGAGCGATGATGCTGTTAACTCACACGTCGCAAAGGATGGCTGAGTTGCGAAATGCTTCCTTTTCGAAAGCGGCTCTTTGGCTCGCTGTCGTCGAGCTTCGATGAAGCTTCATGATACCAGGTTGTGACGCAGGGTATGGGCTAAGTCTGGCTGATGAGGAGGTATGTGTTGTTGTTCTTTCAAGCCCATTCGGGGTTGGAGTTCCCATGGCAGGTGGTGGAAGTGGCGATAGATGTCGACTACTGTCAGTACCTGGCTCTAGCTCGCGTACTTCTGGTGTTCCTGGAAGAGTTGATGTCTTCTTTGTCGATGTTGAATGCTTTCTGCTAAGATATTGATTGTTGCCTACTGGTTGCGGGCTTGGCCATCCAGCAGAACTTTGGCCAGCATCAGAGGATGCATAGCTACTACTAGAATACCGCAATGATGAGTTTCCCAGACTCACCTCCGATGCACGTTTCCCAGTGGGCGAGGCTTTCGATGATGAAACTGTCTCATTTGGTGATGATGGAGATGGTGAGTCGTTGTTGAAATCAGGCGTAGAACTGTGCTCGGATGACTCTGAGTGATGAGGAATACGAGGTAGTGAGAAGCTGTAGTTCTGATGGCGTGAAGGAGATTTTAGCAGATAAAATGGATCTGGTAATTCGCCAGTTAGTGATCGTGCAGGGTTTCTTGCTGGAACCGGTGGTGCACTGGCGTCGGGCGATGTTATAGCTAGACCCTGGACCATCCGATGAACCTCCTCCAGATGCTCATCGGCGGTGACAGTCGGACGATACATGCTGTCAATACGTTCTGCCATGGGTTCCACTACACTTTTTAGGCGAGTTGGAGATTTGCTGCATCATGTTAGTCGTTGCAGGCTTCGACGTTGGTGTCACTAGCCTCTGCATCGCTTGCACCAAGGCGGTCACAGAGCTTGTGTGACTCTGTAACAAGTCTCTCAAGTCCGTAAGATTTCCGCCTTCCGTAGTCCAGATGATGGTCTTGTATTCAGAGAGCACCAGGTCGCTCCATGCTCGCTCAATCGCGAAACCGCCAATAGTCCTATGCTTCTTGATGACTTGATATTGGTCTACCAGGGAATTGAGATCGTTGACTGTTCTCTGGCAAGAGTCCAGAACTGTGTCTATGCCATTTTGCGTTCTTTGGTCGGAATTTCGCAGGTCTTTCTCTGGCTCGGTATGAAGTTCCTCTGCCAACAGCTTAAGCGCCTTTGCTAAGCCACCGATTTCAACCTCAATGTATCGGAGCTCTGCTGGAGCATCCTTTTGACAGGCAGCGAAAGTCCGTCCAGTCTTCCAGGCTTCCTGGGATAGCATCAAGATGTCCCCAATATTGGGGACAGTCATAGCAGCGGGTGTTTGAGGGCATGTACAGAAAAGCAGCGATTAGTTTTCAGCCAGGCGGATAAAGAACACAAGGAAGAGGAGAGAGATGGCGAAGCGAATAGTCCATGGGCTCTGGAGAGAAAGAGAATATTGAGGGGAGGCTCGCGATATACTGTTGACACGGGAAACGTGGGGGCTATGTGGTGAGAGCTCGCAATACAGCTTAGAGCCGGCCCAACGCCATGCGCCTGGGTACAAGGCTCCATGGCGGGCAATGTTGTGGGGACAGTAGCCCGATATTCGAGTTCGCAGAGGTTGAAAGCGGAAGAGCATGGGACGCAGTGCTCAAGTAGGCGAGCCCGGATGCCACGTGGGGCAGGTAGCGTATCATCATTGGCGTCCACGGTTCCAACAACATTACCGACAATCCGCCCCGCACAACCGTCAATGCCTGTCAAGCGGCGCTACGCTTGATTTAAAAGGTGACAGGTAGAGCTTGGACACTGCAGTTCCCAGCAGATGTGACACGCACGTTCAAGGCGCATATGTTTGGTGCAAATAGCGGGTTGGCTTGAATGAGCAGCCCATGGAGTGAGCCGTCCTGCAAGTTACCATTAATCTGTCTTAGACGCTCTAAAGTAAATGTACAATCCGATTGGCGTAGCATATCGCCTGCCAACTGCCGACTGCCGACTGATATGGAAGAGTAGGAGAAGAGTGGGAGGCAGCGCGTTTCTATAAATCATCCTGCCAGCCAAAACAGCCGACGTCACCATATCCGAATTCCCATGCGCCTGAATGTAGTATTGTACAAAGAATCGCAAACGGTCGTTGACATGTCGTTTAAATGTTTACGCGAGGGGAGAGAAAAGGCTGCAGCAGTTAGCCATTGCTCGGCATACGACTCGAAATATGCGGTCGAGATGTAAAAAGGGCGAAGGCCAGAAACAACTTTCGCAGAGAACAGATTGAGGTATTGCGGAGTGTAGGTGAGTCGGCAGCAACCGTATGGGGAAAGCTGGCTCGTTCGCCCGACAATTTCTTGTGGTCTACTTGGATTCGACGGATCCGGGCCGTGGAAAAGATGCGACGAACTCACCGGATGAGAGATGGCTTGGGCTCGCTTCGGGAGTAACCGAGATACAGAATCAGAGGGAGGTAGCCGTAGTGGATAGCGACACGGGAGACATCAATGATGCGCGCAATGCGCTCCTAGTAAACGGTCAATGTGTGCTCGTCATGCAAGAATTTGTGAATGCCGACGCACCTTGGACTCTTCGGATAGCTGGTACATGGTGGCTGTGCAGTCGACTATTTGCGAGGGGTAAGTCGGGGGGTGGGACAAAATGGGTGACGGCAGGCTCGGTGGGCGTGATTGCAATGATGCGTAAAGCTCAAAATCTTGGGGTCCATGCACGGGCCGGAGGTTTGGGCGATAGTAACCGCATGAGGGCTAGCGCAATAGTGAACTCTCAAGCTCCAAGATCTTCGAGACATGTTCACCCACTCCTCAACACCCGACGACAATCGCCGCGTCCCAGCGAATACTGCTGGAAAAGCTAGTCGTATTCCGCGATCCGAAATATCCATATTTGAACGCCCAAAACGATAAAAAACTCACTATGTCGGCTCCAAGCGCCCGTCACTGGTAAGTTCTTAACGTCGCATATCATGAGCAGGAGCTGATTGAAGCGCAGGGAGCAGAACAAGGAAGCCACTGTATACGTCGGAAATCTCCATGAGCGCGTCACCCCCCGCATCCTCCACGAGCTGATGCTCAATACGGGTCGCGTACGAAACGTCAATATGCCTGTCGATCGCGTGAACGGCCAGCATCAAAGTTTCGGTTTCGTCGAGTTCCATACCGAGGCCGAGGCCGACTATTCGTCCAAGATTTTGAACAACGTCGCCCTTTATGGAAGCCGGATACGCGTCAACAAGGCATCCGCCGACAAGCAGAAGAATGTAGAAATTGGTGCCGAGTTGTTCGTTGGTAACCTAGACTCTGGGGTAGATGAGAAGACGCTATACGACACATTCAGCCGGTTCGGACCGCTTGTCAATGCGCCCAAGGTCGCACGCGACGAGGTCACTACAGCGTCTAAGGGCTACGGTTTCATATCATATGGCGACTTTGAGTCCTCGGATGCCGCCATCGCTAGCATGCACAACCAGTATATCATGTCCAAGCAGATCACAGTCCAGTACGCGTACAAGAAGGACGGAAAGGGCGAGCGACACGGAGACGAAGCCGAGCGCATGCTCGCGAAACAAGCAAAAGCCCACGGAGTTGCGCCGGCCGTTCAGCCCCTCCCAGCACATCTCTTCCAGCTTCCCCCAGGCGCTGCCCCAACTGGACCGGCCATGCCTATGGATGGGCGAGGCGTACCGGGTGCACCGAGCGCACCAGGAGGATACGGTCCGCCTGGTGGACCCCCTGGCTTCGCTCCAAACGGACCAGGAGGTTATGGAAGGCCGCCCTCCGCCGCTCCCGTTGGTCATCCATCACTCCCACCACCTCCGAATGGCCTACCCGCTCGTCCCCCGAGCGGCGCACCAACAAACTTCTTTCCTCCCCCTCCTGGATTTAACGGCCCCCCACCTGGCTTTGGCGGCCCCCCTGGTTTCGGAGGCCCTCCTGGCTATGCACAGGCGCCTCGGTAGATACAAGAAACGCGAAGTTGTTAGAAACGGGAGCAACGGGGCCTTTATCGCACGTGCAAACGTAGTGCGCTCGACACGTTGATGGAAGGGGTTTCAACGCGCTGGGTCAGGTCTGAAATCACGATCTGTATCCTCATCACGAATTCAAGATGAAAAGGTGATTTTGGCGCCATTTTACATGTGCCCCAATAGGGGAAGAACGTGTCTCGAGCGCGAAAAAAATGGGAGCATTACGCTATTGTCACGTGGAATAGTGAGAAGATGTATTCAAAGGGAAGCTGTAAAGGTCAGCAGAAGAAGAGGGACAGAAGTAGGAAATGAAAGAAAGCAAGGATATCTGGCGTCCAAACCCATACTTGCAGACCCGCCCATGTCTGCTTATCCCGAGCCAGATAGAACCAGCCCAATTGAGGGCAACAAAGGAAATGTAATAATCCACCCAGCCTAAACCCTTGACAAAAGAAACGACATATGAGATTGTCCTGTGATTAATCGATCGAATGCACTCCTTGCCCACTATTACGAGAAGCTGACAAACTTGGGGTCGCGGGGCACACCGTCCGCTCCGATGTTGTTCTTCTTGAACCTCTCCTGCATGTATATTCTGCGTGCTTCGTCGAAATCGACGCCCTTTCGCTTCATGATGCGCATGACCTCTTTCTTCCCTGCGTCGTCGAGGCCTTGGCGCGAGTCGCCGGCTTCCACGTTGCCGCTAAGATCGAATGCGGAAGAAGAAAGCCCGGCTTCAATGTCGTCGCGGAAGGAGGTCGGCAGGCGCGTGTAGATGGGTTCGGGGATGGGTAGGAGGTGGAGCCAGCGGTGCCTAGTAAAGTATCCGGCTATCATGTGTTAGCGGCTGGCAAATAGTAAGCGAAAGTGGTGGTCACGCACCTGTGGCGAGGGCAAGCACGAAGAAGCAGATGGAATAGAAGATGTAGGCCATTTTGGCGATGGTATTCACAGCTTATTCAAGGGCTTATGATGTATGCGACAAAGCGGAGACCTTCGGGAGTCTTCTGTCGGCCTGCGAGTGGCGTGATGTGGACTTGGTGATGGATGACAAAAGAAAATGGATGTGTGGGGGACTACGGATGTGTTGTATAGACGCGACGCCTTCACGTCAAAAGCATGGGGGGCGGGTAGACCGGACGACGATTGATGCCTCGTCACCACGGAGTCGCGGACAAGACGTCTCGGCTGCACCGCCCTAACGCCTGCGCCTGCGCCTCGCGCTCATGCGCCGTCACTTCCGCTCCGCGCTCCCTGGCGCCGGCGTCTGTGTTGATCCATCCCCGAAACACGCACTAAGCGCATGCGGTAATGCAGACGAGGGCTTGCCTTTCAATATTGGCGAACTTTCATCGACATCGTCCGTATCCACATTCCATACAGATACAATGGCCACCACTATCTCGCACGATCTTGCCTGGGAGGTTACCAGTGAGTGAAAGATCAGGGCGCGAATGCACGACGGACTGGGGTTGACAATTGGCAGAGGGACGCAGCGCTACGCTCGTCAAGAGGGCAAATGGCGTCCAGTTCTCGCGCGACCCTCTTAACCTGAGGAACATCTACAGCCGCAAGGTATGCAGCACGTTTGGGAGAAAAATTTGAGCATATTCGCTAACACTGCGCAGAACGAGGGCTCGATCGCCAACAAGGTACGACTGACAGCCATTTTCGATTGCGCCAAGCGCGAACACGAACAAAAGAAGAAGACGATATTGATACCATGATACAGGCCATCGGTGTCATCCCCGGCAAGGAGGGTGGTGTCACTCTTCTCGTCAAGAAGGCCGACAAGCACCACCAGCCCGCATCCTCCGTTCAGACCACCACCTTCGGCCCCAACAGGTCCACCCGCAAGTACGTCTTTCTGGACCGCTGTCTTCGTAGCCGGACAAGACGGTACGCTACGACGCCCTAGAACTCTTACTGACAACCGCAGGACCTACTCCGCCATCGTCAACTCCACCACCAAGCGCAACTACCGCCCCGACCTCCGCAAGGACGCCGTTGCCAAGGCCTCGGCCATCCGCGCGAGCCAGAAGCCCGTCAAGGCGGACAAGCCATCAAAGGTCAGGGGTGCCAAGGCCAAGGCCGCTGCTGAGAAGGCATAGATTATGAGTGTCTGAAGAAATGTGGTGCATGCGAATTGGCTCGGAGTTCAACTTCATTCGGTTCATCATCTTCTGTGGGATTCGGAGCTCATGATATTGACATGAGCATGGGCTGCATGAACGAAACAAAGCCAAAGTCTTCATAGTGAATTGACTCGGCGAGAAATGAATATGCTTCGAAAACCAAGCCATGGGTACTTTTTGGGGATGGTTATATCGTGATGCTGTGATTACTGGACATATCCCGGTTCAAAGTGTATACTTGGTTCCACTGGTCATCCTGACATCTGCCACGCGAAGCCGAATGATGCGCATCCGTCTTTAGTCAGTCGTGTCCACAGCTCCAATACGACTGCATCACATGTTTCGGGATGAAGCTACATACCCATGTATCGCAGTAGCAGGATGCCGGGTACATATATGCTGGAATTAACATCTAGCTTTATCGTTCACCCCACAGTATACATCCCCTGCCATGCCTAACAAAGGTCATGGCTATGAAAATGTCGGTAATACGTAGCTTAAGCATATAGCCGTTGGACAAGCTAGAAGAGAGAGGGGATTTCCAAACTCTACAGAATGAATAGGTGGTGTTTGTGCTGTGTAGAAGGGCAGACTTGGACACTTGGCGTTGTTGATATTTGATGGGCGTTAGGGTTAGGGTCTGTCAACCAGGCCTGGTTTTTCTTCTGTTATACGTGAAGAGGTGTGGAGAGGTTATTGGGTCTGGATTTTAGAAAGCTAGGGTGTTGGAAGTGCGCTTTGGGAGAGTCGAGAAGAGGACATGATAGTACGTCTCTTATTAATCCGCCTATGCGAGCCACTATCACGGATTGAGGCTGCACGGTTAGCAATTTCAAGACACTGGAATTGCGAGAGGCGACAGTCTGCAGATGGATTGGAAAATAAAACTCCAGACCACACGCCTGCAAGACCTAGATTCGGGGGGTCCCCTCTGTTACACCAACTCACCCTTGGTTCATCCACCCCACGGTCGTCGTCAAAAGTCCACCATTCCAAATCCCCGAGTCGATCTCATCCTTCCTCCGAGAACGCCCTATGCGGGATCTTCCCCGTCTCCTCATCATACTCGGATACATAGCTTGATGCATGAAAGACGGGTAGTGGACGTGATCTTTTTCCATTCTTATTCTTCGTGCGTCGACCGCGCCCTTTAGCACGTTCTGAAACTTCAAGTAGCAGTTCCAACCTTCCAATGACCGAGGATCCGTCATAAACCGGGGTCCATTCTTTAACGAGCCTGGCGATATGTAGCCTCAGTGCAAGTGTCGCGGACGGATGCGCAACCAAAAGACATGCACAGGCCCCTTTGGACATGATGCGGATCCGCATTGCCAGGCGCTTCACAAACGCTATTAGACTCGTCGGTGACATCGGATATTCGTTCGGAAACAGGCTGACATCTAGCGTTAGCGCTGTGAGATGACCAATAGGCAATTGCTGTAGCCTGACGGTGGTGATGACTTCAACGCGGATCGCTTTCGAACAGCATGTCAGCGCGACTAGTTCCGTCCCTAGGACTCCCTGGTACGCAATTGCGGTGTCTGCGAGCGAGAAGAACCACATCGCTTCGTAGAGTTCCTGCGGCAAAATTGGAGAAATTGCCTAGACTTTTTTGTAATGCGATTCCATGATGATGGAGAGTAGGGTCAACGGTGCAGAGGGAGCTGAGCTGTAGAGAGAAGTAAGTCTATCCCTCCGATATCGACGTTGAGATGTTTAGCTGTCGCTCTGCCATTCACCGCTTTTGATACTGTGATGAATGAGATAAGATACAAGTGTAATTCTAGAACTAGCGGGGAGGCAGCATGGATACAGTCCTAGCATGCTTGCGTGGTATGGTGTGGTTGGTTGGCTGGCTGGCTGGCTGGCTGGCTGGCTGGGGCAAAAGTGCGATTGACAACGAATATTCTTGATGAGGGGGCTAACCGAATAACCGGTACGGCTACGGGCCGCGGTCGTGCCCCATGTCAAGGCCGCTCGCCCACTAGGCTATCGCCCGACTCCAGGTCCTTCGAACGGCGGTGTCTTCCACGGCATGTATCCCAGGCAACGGACACCATCGCTCTTTCTGCTTTTCCTTTGGATCCCGCATTTGGCTTCCGGCCTAGCGGCTTATTGCTGTTTCTCCGCTCCTCGGCCTTGCACCGGCGAATGCATAAGCAGGGATGAGCTGGGTATAACAACGCCCTTGTCTCACGGAATCACCAGTTTTGCCATTTGCCGAGCGGCATCGTCGCACAGCTATGGAACGCATTTGGCCGGTCAAACGCGGCCGCATCGTCACGGAGGCGCTACGCATAGCATCGCTGTTAAACGAGTTGGTGCTGCACATACCTTGCAGACGGGCCGCTTGACGCACCGCGATTGGTCATACAAAGGCCCTCTTTAGGATCGACTTCTTCCTGATTAATGGCCTAGCACTCACCGGCTACTAGTGTCTTATCGCATGTCTCTTGGGCATGCCCAACGGCCCACCGCTATTCTCACTTGAGTGCAGTAGAGGGCCGTTTGCTACCTCCAATCTGGCATTGAGGCCATCGGACTTAGCTACCACTACAAGACCCAGCGGTATGTCGTGGACTTTGGTGGACTTTAGCTGTGTCCGATACTCACCAGTCGAGGGCACGCACTATTTCCACGACCCCACCCACCCGTCGTCGATACAGTTTTTGTTGTCCGGCCGCTGGGAGCCCTGGGACGTGAGCTACGTGAAGTAGTACGTCGCGCTCATCGCACAGGAACCCCAGGTGTTTGTACTGACATGGTGTAGCAAGGCTCAAGATCCGGATATTCGACGCGTTGCTCAAGAAGCTGAGACGCGACTTGTTCGTGATCCCTACTCAGGATATTCTCCGTGGCCGTCTCCACCTCCTTCAACAGGTCCCCCGCCATTGGCCCCCGTTTATGGCCACAGCCGATCTCAGTCAGCCGCAACAGAGTTGGTGACGCCTTCACCATCTACCGTGGTTGAGCATGCCGTCTCAACATCACCGCGCGACCACAGTACGCCTTCATCAGCGACTACTGCAACCGCATATGCGTCCCCATATAGCCACCAGCCTGTAGCACAGAATGCTTTTGCACAAACACCACCCGAATCCACCAAGTTCGTACAGCCGGCTCCGATGAAAAATGCGCTTCCACAACTGATCAATCACCATCGATCGCCTTCCCAGCACTCAGATGTTTCATGCGATCCCGCCCTGCAAGATCCGTCGTTGAAACCGGTAGTGCCGGCCCAGGCGATTCTTTCACGTACCCGGGAAACCAAGATTCTGCTCTCAATTGACGGTGATGGCATCCGGGGTTTGTCCGCCCTCCTGTTGGTTGAATCATTAGTCAATGCCATTTGTGTCAAAGTAGGACAGCGCCTGGACTGTCACCAGATATTCGACTTGACGGGCGGGAGCTCTTTGGGTGGAGTCATCGCCATCATGCTGTGTAGACTCCGAATGCAAGCCCATCGAGCTAGGGAAGCTTACAAACAAATCTCCCGGCAGGTGTTTGCAAACAAGAGAGACTATTTTCGATACTTGGATCCTCACGCAACAGTACGAGGCGTCGATGACAGTGCGCTGGAAAATGAGGTCAAGAGCGTTATTCAGCAAGAACTGGGCAGTCCAGATGAGATACTCCTCGACGGACGATCAGACTCGGGCGACGTGTAAGTATGGCACACCATCTTTCTGGGACGATATCTGACCTCGCAATCAGTTTTGCCATCACAACACAAATGGATATCGGTACGTGCATAGAACTATGCCAGCCTGTACACGGTGCTCATACTGATGAATCAAAGGCACCAATCGAGCGGCGCTGATAAGATCATATCAAACACGGCGCATTACCGGACCGGACCTGGAGCCCAACATGCCCATATGGCAAGCGCTGAAGGCGACCTCGGCAGCCCCTAGATATGTGCAACCAGAGCCAGGCGTTCCACAACGGTTCGTAATCGATAAAGGCCTTGTGGACCATGGAACTACGAAGAACAATCCCGTGCGCGACATCCTATACGAGTGTCGAAAGCTGTTCCGCTATGCTAACGACATGATGATCATCGTGTCTGTTGGAACAGGCGTCGGACTCGATCGGAGCAAGGAAATCCCAGAGATGGCCAACAGCGTCCTAGATCGAAAAGCGGAGGCAAGAGGGTGGGGCGAGAAGTTTGAAGCGGACCATGCTGCGCTGATGGAGAGGGGTTGGATGAAGTATTTCAGGTTCGACGTGACAGGCTTGGAAGACGTGCCTCTTGAAGAGTGGAGTCATGAAGATCTAATCAAGGAAAAGACTTCGGCGTACCTGGCGCAGCCCGAAGTAGGACAGAGGTTCTATACCTGTGTGGATGCGATCACAGCTTTACTGCTGGGCCCACAGGGTCGATAGCACAACGCAACGGTGGCCATACGAGCGGTCACGGTGCTGGTCACACCAAACCAGACCTTATTCTCGGTCTTGTACTGGTACTTGAAGCTTGAGTCAAATTATCGTATAATCCTGTGCAAGTTTGGACAACGACGCGTGCACCGCCTGCTAATGTCGGCTAAATAGACAGCGTTGCCGAATTCCATACGGTTTAGCCTCAACGTTTGATCGCGTGCCTACGAGCAAGCGTCCGTGGGTCGCGGACCACGTTTGCGGGGCCCCAGAGTCTAACATCCCACCCATTTTCACTGCAACGACTTTATCTCACGAACTCCTGCAAAGCATGACATCACGACGTGCGGCATTGAGGACCGCGCGACGTCCAATTCTATACTGTACCGCGTAAGAAGGATCCGATGTTCAGGTCGGCTGCCACGTTCCGCGTATAGCAGGAGCATGTAGAGCGCCAATGACGCCATGCCTCATCCTGTGTCTTGGCCCAACACGCGGATTCACCAGACATGGGAAAGGCATCGCGAATCCCATGTCTCGCCATCGGCTGATGTGCGCTTATATCCAACACGATCGTCTATGATGGTCTTGGCTGTGTATGGAGACAAGCCCTTGGCTAGGGATGACAAGCCTCACATTGGCGGACAAAGCTTACCCCAGGGCAAAGCCACCCGCCTCTTGACATCAGCGGCAGAGTTTCGCGGGTAGCCTGACATTGCATGGAGAATGCGAAGGTATAGGAGCGCGTTTGCCTGACGGGGCGAGAGGGTGAGTGATAAGTACATTAGTTTCACTTGCACGGCCATCTGCATCGCCACTTGACCTCCATCTCTGCCAGCCTCTCTCTTCTGTAGTGGATCAAAATATGGCGACTGTAGACGACGGGAAAGCTATGGCTGTGCCCGACACGAAGCGCGACCCAAACAACGGACAAGGCGAAGAGCTGGAACAAGAGAAGACGGACCGAATCATCGAAGACGGCAAGGTCGAGCTTCAAGACAGTGATGCTTGGGACAAGCTTGGTTATTCTTTTCCCACTTGGCGCAAATGGTGAGTTGAGCTTGTCTTTCTTGCTTGGCTGCCGTTTTGCCGTGTGACATGAACGTTGTCGCGCGGTCCCAAGAAGCCTTGCGAACACGATCATTACAATTTCAAGGCAAATTCCAGTATCAAAATAATAGAAGCATGACGCTAACAGTAGGGACATGGCAGGCAAATTCTCGTTGTCGTCTTCTTCATCCAGATCACTATCAACACGAATGCGTCCATGTATTCGCATGCCGTAAAAGCCGTATCAGAGCAACACCATGTCAGCGAACAAGCAGCTCGCGTACCGCAAGCATTGTTTTTGATCGCATACGGTGTCGGTTGCGAGCTCTGGGCACCGTGGTCCGAAGAGTATGGGCGCTGGCCAATCCAACAACTCAGTCTGTTCCTTGTCAACCTCTGGCAGATCCCGTGCGGTCTTTCAAAAAACTACTCAACCTACGTTGTATTTCGTACACTGGGCGGTCTATCAACGGCCGGAGGCTCGGTTACATTGGGTGTTCTCGCCGACATGTGGCAGCCAGATGAGCAGGAATTCGCCGTCGCCTTCCTCGTCTTGTCCTCTGTTGGTGGATCCGTTGTTGGCGCTATCATTGGCGCCTTCGTGGAGCGTTACCTATCGGTTCAATGGATCTTTTGGGTACAGTTGATCATTGGTGGTTTTGTGCAGCTCGTCCATTTGGTCTGCAACCCGGAGACTCGTTCAACCGTCTTGCTGGACCGTGAAGCCAAGAGACGACGCAAAACGGGTGAAGACCCCAATATCTATGGCCCTAATGAGATCCGTGGTGGCCACAGAGTTACTCTCAAGGAAGTCGGTACAATCTTCTGGAGGTGTGTTACCATTCTAATCTGGTAGTGCCAAGCTGATGTGATCGCAGACCCTTCTATATGTTCTTCACCGAGCCCATCGTCCTATGGCTGTCTCTCCTCAGTGGTTTCAGCGACGCCCTAATCTTTACATTCCTCGAATCCTTCGGGCCTGTGTACGAACAATGGGATTTCGGCACCGTTGGAGCTGGTCTCGCTTTCCTGCCCATCCTGCTCAGCTACTTCCTCGCCTACGCATCCTACATGCCATCGATTGTCAAGTTCCGGAAGCAGCGACGAGAGAAGCCTGGTTCCGTCTCCCCAGAAGCGCGACTCTGGTGGTTGCTTTTCCTTGCGCCGCTTGAAACGATTGGACTGTTTGGCTTCGCGTGGACGTCACTGGGCCCCGACTATGGCATACCGTGGATCGCACCGATGATTTTCTCGGCAATGGTCGGAATGGCAAATGTGAGTGTCCATCGTTCCACCTACAGATCCCGCATCGCTAATGCATCCTAGTACGCAATCTACCAGTCTTCAATCGACTACCAAACCGCCGCCTATGGACCCTACGCCTCCTCTGCAACCGGCGGCAATGATCTCGCTCGTGATGCACTAGCTGGTGTCGCATCTCTCTACTCCACACCCCTCTACACCAACATCCCCGGACGGCCGCTACAATACGCGTCAACCGTACTCGCCTGCCTGGCCTTTGTTGTCACAATCCCAATCTACGTCGTGTACTGGAAGGGGCCCGAGATCAGGGCAAAGTCAAAGTTCGCGCAGAGCCTAGACCAGTCGTGGCAGAAGAGGGACGAAAAGAGGCGGAAGAGCACTCTTGCGAACGTCGAAGGGCCGCTTGCGCAGAAGGAAAAGGAGAAGAATACGCATTCGGAGAGTGTGTGAATGGGTTGTTGAAGCAAGCGCGAAAGCTCGAAAGCTACATAGCAAGCTTGTCGACGAATACACACACTATGTGTTGTAATATGTGGTCATTAATGTATGGTTTAGTCCTCAGGCAGCTCAACGGATATATTCCCAATACCTCTAGACACACAAGCCAACATCTCGTCCTTCTGCTCTGCCTCTGTCAAAGCAGTGCCACGATGCTGAACTCGTCCACACTTGACAGCGATCCTGCAAGTCCCACAACTGCCCACCTCACAGGAGCTTCCAACGTCGAACCCAGCATCTCGAATCACATCCAGAAGCGATTGCTCAGCGCCAACCTGCAGAGTCCTTTTTTTGTTGTCTTTCTGGCCACTAGACACGTCCACAGAGAACGGGTCCCCCGACGTGTCCGCCTGGAAAACCTCATAATGCACCTCATCCGACGCCATGCCGACGATCGTGGCAGCTTCAATCGTAGCGTCAATCATGCGTTGTGGACCACAGATGTACACGTGACTGTTCCAAATCCTGTTTTCCAGGATCTTTGCGATGTCCATACGTTGCCCTTTTGACTTGTCGTAAATGATGACGTTATCCAGGAACTGGGAGAGTAAAGAGGTAAAAGCGACTTCACTGGTTTCTCTAACAGCCTAGTCCAATCAGAGACGCAAAACATTAGCTTTTGTCTCTCACTCACACACACACACACTTCTCATGAACTCCAGACTTACATAATGCAGCTGGAACGTCTGATTGATATTCCTCAAACACGCCATCATAGCCAGGAAAGCAGTGATGCCAATCCCTCCAGCAACAAAAATGTGATTCGACGCCATCTGATCGCGACTCATGCCCTCGCCAATTGAGCCCAAACTGATGGTATCACCCGCCTTGATCGCGTCGTGGATGTAAGAAGATCCACCTCGACTCTTGTCATCGCGCGCAACGCCCAGGACGAAAGAATTTGTGTTGCCAGAAACGATGGAGTACGCGCGCTTCAACCCGTTTGGAAGTTTGATGTAAGCATGGCTACCGGGACTGATAGACTCGGGCGAGTCGTCCTTTTGCGCTTTTTCCAGCTCGAGACGAGCTATCAGTGGCGTTTCCAACGTCTTGCCTTTTACTCGTAGTTCGATCCAAGTTTCTTTTCTTTTTGCTGCGTCCGCGCGGATCTTTCGTAGTCGGTCTATGAAGACATCTCTGCATTCGTCGCCGATTACGGCCATGCTTGCGAGCTCTTCGGCTACAGCGATGTCGCTCTTGTCGCAGTGGACGTAGTGGTGTAGCCGTGCGATTGACCATTTCGGATAGCGTCTTTCGATGACTCGGATTTGCATTCCTTTCTCGATCCAGCCTTCTTCTACAACGCGGTAGTACCATCCTGTTTTGGCTTCTTGATGGGTGCGAGGAGCGAAGTTCTTGATGCCGAATCTTTGATTGAGCTTGAAGCAGGGCTGTCGCGGTAGGCTAACTTGCAGAAGACATCCGTTCGGTCCTCCGATAAGATCGGAATCTGGGTGCCCGACTCTTACCAAGTCACCAATACATATGTTGCTCTCGCACAGGCCGTCGGCGACGAAGTTTTCGCCGAAACCGCCGGCCACGAATTTTGCATCTTTATCAGCCGAGGGAAATGCATCACGCCAAAAGGAGTAATGAGAGGTACAGTATTGATGTATTGCCTTGTCGACGCCGCCATGGAAAGTCAGGTCGTGCTCGTCTTCGGAGAGACCGAGAGAGGAAACATGCAGCCTGCCGGGGCGCACTTGTTTGTCGATGCCAGATAAAACAGGTCCAAATGGCCGTAGTTTAGAAGTTCGGATTTCCTCGAGAATGGTAGGGGGAGGGATTTTGATTGGTTGGAAGTCAATGTTTGAGAGCGCCATTTTTGACAACGTTGCACAGGAACAAGTGCCACACACAGTCGTTGAATAAAAATGACTTCAACAACCTGTATGACTCCTAATCACTAAGCAAGGGTAATACGAGACATCCAGTCGACAATTCTAGTGTACCTAGCGAGAATCAGCTAGTTACACATCTAGATTGCATGGACACGGATTGTTTACGTGATGAAAGACTAACATAATTAGTGCGCGGTAGTTTTCCGGCGAGTAACCGACGCGCAGGATTATTGTTCGGAACCCTTGGCGAGTTCTGCATTTGACCACTGGCTCTGTAGCAACGTTGGCGGCGCTCTAATCTTTATCGAGAAGTCGCACCCGACGAGCTTCGGGCTGGTCTTCCTATATGTCAGAAAGAGACCAAATTTTCATGAGAAAGGGATCAATTTCAATTGAGACACGGCCAAACCCTTCTCCACCCAATCGTGAAATCGTTAGGCCCATCTTCCGCAGTATTAGACGTAAGTTTTCCATTCTCCTGCGATGGCTCGGCTAGGCCCGACTGAAGAAGTATGTTGACAGTCTTTGTTTCAATCAATTAAGAGGACGCGCTCCGACTCCGAAATTTCTCGTAAGCTTCTCTCTTATTCAAACCCATGGGTTTCATGTCTGGTCCGTGGCGTGTTGGTTGTAAGGCTGATCGCACCGCAAATTGAGTCGCGAGAGCGCCATCTAACTCGCGGAGTCGCCTTCGTTTACCTGGCGTGATTGTAGTACTAGTGGCGAGACGTGAGATGCCAGTTGTTGTGTGGTGGCAGAGTATATAACTGCACAACGGCCGAAAGTGAACAAATTACAAAGATAAGAAGGGCGCGTCCAAATTGCGAGGGAAATTTGCCTAAATCCCGAGTGATCTCTCGACAAACAAGAAGGGCAACATTGTCAATATGAGGATGCCGGTATGACGCGTAACGCGAGGCTAGCATAAGGGGCAAGTACGAGCGGACGTGGTGGGCGGAGCAGCGACGTTACTGAGAGGGGAAGTTGCATTCAATCATAGCACAGCACATGGGTGACAACATGATAGGTTGATTTCGTAATACTTGCTTAAGCCAAAAAAGCGGTAGGGTATCTATATTCGCAAAAGCCGTCACGCGTTCCAAACACCAAAGCTTTTTCATCGCTGTCCGAAAGAAAGGACATCCCCGGCGAATACATCCTAGACAACACTAGAGTAGATACTGTATTTGTCAGGCACGTTCAAAATCTCCGCTTCCCCTTATCCTAAACCCGGTACTGATTCGCTCAATCGGGCTGTGTCTCCCCGCTCTATCCACACTCAGCCTATTGTTCACAGTGGTCGTCCCATCTAGTCCGTTGGTAAGCCTCACAGCACCTTTCTCCCCGCTCCGCGCTGTACTACGACTCGCTACGGGCAGCAAAGGGCCTCCGTCGGTCCGCCTGCTGGCGCGAGCGCTGCCGAGGTAGCTTTCGATGCTGCGTCTGCCGTCGGGGCGATAGGCGGTGCTTCTTCCGCGGCTGAGGGCTTCTTCAATGGTGCGCGTGTCGAGGGCGTCTCCAAAGTCCGTTTTGTCGATGCCAGAGTAAGGGTCGTGGATATTGTGGTTGCGGTTGTTGTTGGTCTCGTGATGGGCCTGGCGGGACTTTGCTTTGCGGTCGCGGAACCGGCGTTTCACTTCGCGGAAGAAGTCGCCGATGGCGTCGAAGGAAAGGGCAATGGCAATGAAGGGTATGGAAATGGCGAAGCCGATGCCGAACATGTACTTGCTTACGTACGACAGCGGAAGAGACGGCTCGTTGCTGCCGGGCTGGTGGGGAAATTCTCGGATGTTGATGGTGAACATTGCGGCGATGAATGATAAGGGGAGGAAAATGATTGTGACTATGGTGAAGACCATGATTGTTTGGCTCTGGCGCGCGGTGCCGGCAGCTTGATCGCGAGCGAAGCGGGCTTCAAAAGCGTTGGCGTGCTTTTGCTTGAGATCGAGCAGGTCGGTGATGGAGTCGTAGATACGTTTCGCTTGCTTGTCCATGCGGTCGAGATCTTTGATGTGGATGTCGATTGTCTTTAGCATGTCTCTGAATCGCTTCTTGAGATCCTGTTGGCTCTTGTGTTCTTCACGATATATGTCTGTGATACTCCCTTCCATATCTGGAAGCACATTGCGCTGGTCTTCGAGCACCTTGACAATCATATTCAGTTCATCACGAATGTCCTTGATCTCAGCCAAAAGATCCGTCTCTGGACCAATGTCCAACAGGTTGTCGACAAAAAGCGGAGCATGAGCCGCTGTCTGCTCACTGTCGTCGTATTCAAAATCTTCTTCGGGGATCGGGGGGTCGGCCAAAGCATGTGCATGAGAATGATGTGGCGCGTTCCGGCGATGGAGGTGCTCTCGCTGCCTTCCTTCTGCTTCAAGATGACGTGAGAAGCGGTTAGGCCGACGGTGATGTTTCAGCCATTGTGATGCTTGTCTAGAGGCTGTGTTGAAGTCTTTGAATAAGATTGTCTCCATCTCGGTAGCGTCACCGATGCTCGATTCAAACATATCAAGGAACTGATAGTCCTCGTCGCCGACACGATGACGGTCAAAGACGCCACTGCATCGCCCAGCGATGATCATGGCCAGATCGTACACGCTGCGCACGGGATCTCTGGCCTTGCTATTGATGTCTTCGATGATGCCATCGAGAACGTTGAGTGGGTCGTTCCGAGGCTGCTGCCATCGTTGAGGGAAAGCGGTCACTATCAGATCTTTTCCAAGCGTCCACATCCACAATTGATCGACCATGAAAATCTTCGGATCGACATGCTGGGGATCACTTGACTTGCACTGATACCGATAAACAACCTGGTCACGGTCGCGAGACTGCGTGTCAATGTTGTGGTAGAAGAATTGATCCAAGGTACGCCGTACATGCAGCGACACTTGCGAGGAGGTCAGATGAGCTCGCAGTAGCATCTCATCGTATGTTCTCGCACGGCCAAGGGCTGGCTTGTTGTAGCGTCCGTCGCTTCTCTCGCAGCCTTTTAGCATTTGTGTTTTCGTAATCGCAGCTTGCATCTCCTGCCGCCGCCGGTCAGACTCGAAATGGAGGTAGGGCATGAAAGCAAAGATGTTGCCTTTCGCTACAGTTGACGGATCTTTTCTTCCGGGGCTCCCCGGGGATCTGAGAAGACCGCTGTTCGTGAGAGAAGAACTGATGTGCGTACGTCTCGCTTGAGACTCCGTTCCTCGAGTCGGTGTTTCATTGCCACCAGTCCGCTTGCCGGCTTGCTTCGAACCGCCCCATTTCGGGGTCTTTTTTGTCTTGTCTTTCGTCTTGGCCTTCCCGTCTTTTATGACTGTATTACCCGAACCTGTTCCGGTAGTCCAGTCTGTTTGTTCTGTACTAGTAGTACCTGATCGCACAGGCGCCCGGGGAAACTGTGACGTTGTTGGTTCCTGTGCGCCAATGGTGGCATCGATACCAAGACCCAGAGCGCTATTCAGCGTGATCTGTGGAACCCCCTGTTCAGTACCATCAGAAAGGTCTGAGTCGTCGTGATGCTTTGGTGCACGTGGTGTGCTCTGACACAGTGGTCTCATAAAGTGCGAGTGTATTTGCTGTCCACGGTGCTGATGGCTAAAGGACCGCTCAAGCGCTTTGAACCCCTCCACATCGGCGGCTCCTTCCTCGATGAACGCTTTCGTCAACAATGCCTCTACCCAAGCCATGTTGTTTGCGGGAAGATGTATCCACCTAAAAGTTGTTGCCTTTGATTCTTTGGGCAAAACGGTCACGGCGGGCTTTCTGGGGTTGATCGCATCACGGGCGTACAACAGCTCGAAGACCGTCTTTCGGTCTACCTTATTCTCGTTGTGGAAGTTGCCAAAATCGACGATAGTGGCGTGAAAGCCATTGGTAGCACCCAATGCATCTTCGCCGAGGGCTTCGACCTGGTTGTGCGGTGCTAACGTGTTGATGATGTCTTTGCGCGCAGAGCTTTTACTCTGGGCAGCCCGGAGGAATGGCGTAATACCAAATTTATCCTTGGCAGCTGGTTTTATGTCCTTTCTCTCCAACAAACATCTGACGATATCCAGGTGTCCAGCTTGCGCCGCTACATGTAGGGGTGTCATCCCAGTCAGAAGCTTGGCATTGATATCCGCTCCAGCACCCAGCAGTATCTTCAAGACCTTCACACTACCCTGCAGACAGGCGTTATGCAACGGTGTCCAGGATCCATCGCTTTTTGCCATGACGTCGGCGCCATGTGCCAGCAAAAGCTCAATGATATCGTCCCTTCCATGTGCAACAGCCAGATGGAGCGCAGTCTTCTGTCTGTCCTCTACTGCGTTCACATTGGCCCTGGGTAACCTTGGCCGTCTAAGCAGCATCTCGCAAAGCTCCTTCTTTCCAGTGCTGGCCGCCCAGTGCAATGGACTGCGCTTCTGGTCGTCCTGGCCATCGGGTCCGTCAATGGCAATGTTTTGTTTGAGCAGTTCAAGGATAACATCCCGCCCCCAATTGCAATGTTTGTCGGCCGCCAGATTGTGCAGCACATTGCGCCCGGTGTTGTCTTTCCTGTTGACATCGGCACCACACCTCAGCAACTCGTGCATAATGTGGAAATGATTTTTCCAAGCTGCCGTCATCAGCGCCGTTCTCCCTTGCTTGTCTTGCGCGTCCACATTGCCGCCAAATTTCAGCAGAAGCTGCACAATGCCGGCGTGGTTCTTCTCAATTGCCTTGAGCAGTGGCGATACCCTGCCCCCAGGCGCGCCATCAGGTTTTGCACCGCTTTTCAGCAGATATTCGGTTATGTATATGTTCCCACGCTCGACTGCGCGCATCAACGCTATGCGCAGGAGGTGATCGACGGGTTGCGACTTGGCCTGCGCTTGCTCGATGATAGCGATCGCATCGTCGTGCTTCTGGTCCTCGACCGCTTTCAGAAGGCGTGGTTCGACGCGGGCATGCTGCGCAGAGTCGCCATCGTTACTGGATCGTGCGGGTGAGCGACCCATGGCGACTGAGGGCTCTCTGCCTTCGTTTGCGCTTTCGTTCAGGCGGTGAAGGTGTAGTACAAAGGCGAATGCTGGTCAGGTTCGTGATGGGATAGGACCGCGTCTCAAGGTTAATGGACGCCGTCGCATAAGTCGCCTGAGGCCATCTTCAGGTTGGAAACCACTCGTCCATGGAATGCGATCCGGTTACGGTCAGGGAAAGCCGGTGGCTGCCTTCAGCTTCAGCTGCAGGCCTAGAGGCTAAGCTAGAAGCACCCCGGCTGTAACGTGCAGCCGCACACGTGATGATCTGCGTTTTGTACATCGTAATGAGCATGTAGATTGAAAGCCAGCCGGTGGTATCACTTGGAACTTCGACGATTGGAGATGGTGTTCTAGCTTCAAAACTGGGGGACTGCTGTGCCTGACTATCGAGGTTCGGGTATTGCGGGGAAGGTCCGCCGCCAGCTCACAGCCGGCGGAGACGTCGGAGCACTGCTATGATGCTTTTTCCCCTGACTCGACATCACGTTGTACCTGATTCGCATCAAAAGTCACACCGTCAATTGCCTGGGACGCAGACATTGACACGAGCGCTAGCGCGTTCGTTTGGCGACCGCCAGCGGATAGTGCAGCTCTTCCTCGCGCCTATAAACAGCCATGAAGTCCGAGGGCTATATAACACGATCGGCGCCAACCTCGCAGTCAGCACCGGTACCTTCAACACTTACACGTGAGAGACCAAGGAGTTCAACACTCTCTTGGTGCGTCGCTATTCTTCTTGTTAGCCTTGTAATCTACACCATGTACTACAACCCTAGTATCATGCACGCCACGAACACCGATCTATCATCATACACTCATTCGATTTTTATTCCCTTCATCTACAAGTTTAGCCCTAAGCATGTTCCTCAGGTCTGGTGTACCATCGAGGGCGTTGATATCAAGATGCCCGTAGACACTGGCTCAACGGGGACATTGATAGGAGCGCCGATACTCCCAAACGTACCATCTACCGCGGGTACGCCAGCACATCATTTCTTCACGAGCAGTAAAATCCTCTACGTAGGCCGCCAGGTAGAGCTTGCCATGGAGTTCTCTGGTGAAGGTGACTCGTATGCAACTGCGACAGTTCCGGTGCTGATCGTTGACAAGAGTTGGAAATGCCCCTGGTACGATCCCACGGTAGACCGGTTCGAGTGTCCCCCAGGGCCCGGTGGTGAGCAAGCCATAGAGCGCGACACTTCGCAAATTACCTACATGGGTATTGGCTTTGGGAGAAACGGCCTAAAGGATGGGATGCCCTATGCGACTCCGAGCGTCAACCCGATGTTGAATCTCCACGCCATCGACGGAGAACCGGTTCCGCACGGCTCGATGCGGGCAGGATACATTGTATCACGTGAAGGTGTCCAGATAGGGCTGACCCCCAAATCCACACGAGGATTTGCATTCACCAATCTAGAGCCTGGCTTGACCCACGAGGAGGATACAAGGGACTGGGCGATGGCGAGGATGTGTTTCAGCGTCAATGGCGAGGGAAGGAACTGCGGTACTGTGCTTGTCGACACTGGCATAGCGCAAATGTACATCAGAACGGAAAAAGGCATTTCAATGCCGACCGTCATCATCCCCAATCCCAATCCGAACGGCCATGCGAAAATGGTGAAGCGCGTGAAACCAGGAACAAAGATCGCAATCGGGTTCCCATCCCTAGATCAGCCTGCCATGTCCTACTCGTTCGCCGTTGGTGGGACCTCAGCCATCGAACCCAACTATGTCTTCCCTCAAATACCCGAGCACCCACCATATGTCAATACCGGAAGGAATCTGCTGTTCAGCTACTCGATAGCTTTCGATGCGGTGGGAGGGCGGTTCGGCTTTCGGTCGGCCGGCAGTCCTGGCGCTGCCTCGGTGTTATAGCGTGCGGATCAAGCGACTCGACAAGCTCCGTCGCATGCGTTCAGCCTTTCTTTTCCCTACTCCTTCCAAGCCTCTCGTCAATTCCAAATTGTATACCAAGTCCGTCGCCTTTTCCCAGGTCATCTAGTCATTTGACAGTCATGCTCCTCATGGGACTTCGGAACCCTTCCCTTAATTCCTTGTACTCTTCTACTGCCTTCACGACAACGCCGTGAGCCTGCAGGCCGCCAATGTCCACGCCTACGACCACGATTGCACCGACGACGCCCTCGACGCCCTTCACAAAGACAGGGTATCCACCCCCTTCGATAGTATACTTGGCCCACTCGTCTCCACTCATAGCATGATGCTCAGCAAATTTTTTATAATCTCCATCGAACTGGCAACCCATAAACCACGTCGAGTGACCCCATCTTAGTACTGTATTGCGTTTCTTCTCGACCCATTTCTCGTGGTCGGGCATTAGGCCAGGCAGGCTTGGCGAATGGAATAGAGTTTGGGTCGGGAGGGCTATGTGTATAAGCGCGGGGCATTCAGCGGTTCGTAGTGCGTTTCGAAGAATGTTTCCAATAACCCAAGCATGTTCGCACGTGAAGTGATTGAAAGTGAAGCTCTTTTCCTCTTTTGCGAGTTCCCCAAGGTCGCGCGTAGGCATGGGGAGCGTGCTCAGCATCTTGTTGGATGATTGGGACGACGAATTGGACATGGCGGGCGGCGGTCGGTGAGATGGTTATAGGTAAGGTACGCCGACATATAGAATATGCAGATTATGTACAAATTCAGGCAAAGATAGGGGACGGAGCGTGAAACACGCGAGTCAGATGGCAGCGGGAAGCTGCACCCATAAAGCAAGGTCGTCGGTGGTCGGGTCGTACCGTTTGTTTCAACCCCACTCTGAAACATGGCTGACGTGAGCGTTTGTCGGCATATTCATCACCGACCTTGACTTTGTTTACTCTCGTACATCACTCCACGGCAATGCAACCGCTGCTGCTGAGTGTTAGCAGATCTGATTGCCCGTAAGATGTTCGCTAAGCTAACCACATCCGTTTTCGCGCGGGTGACGGTCCACCAGCATGTGCAAGGCGCCGAGGAACCGACCACGTTTTTCAAGTTGTACCTGTTGTACAGAATGTTACTAAAATGACAGCTCCATTTAACAAAACTTTCAGTTCGGTCCGTGCGTTTGCGATTGACAGCATCCCACAGAGATGTGCCTTCCGCATGTCTTCTGTACAGTCGCAACCTAATGATTGAACCGCCCATAGTCCTTCATTCTACCTTCCCGCACATAGTCGCGCCATTTCTCTGGCTCTTCAAGACCGTCAACGTCATGACTTTGCTCATCTTCTAGTAATGCGTCGAGAGCAGTAGATCTTATTTCGTACTATATGCACTGCCCATCATTCGTGCGCTGTCGCATTCGCCAGTCATACGCTAATATAATCTCGTTGTCTTCCGCGCAGAGAAAGGGGCTAGTCCGGATTTGATGCCATTAGAAACATGTGCTACAAGAAGTTTACACTTGTAGCGATGGATTATAGGACACGCTGGACGTCGCACGGCCTGTAAACTGCGGTATTCCGAAATGTTTGGATGGTGATAGCGCCTACATTGAGGAAGCCCTCGGGCTGTCTTCCTTGTGCAAGTTCCCATTGCACGTGACGGATGCGGAGATTTTGTCCGCGAAACCGCTATGTCAGAATTTCCATCAGGTGACTTAATGAGCCATATCCGCTCATATCGAACAGATCCATCATATCTTGGAGATTGATGCCTACCTCCAATGACAGGAGGAAAAAGATGTTGTCAAAGTGGGCTTTGACCTTCAAAGCAGCCAAGACACAGCCAATCGTAGCCTTCCGAAAATGAGAGTCCAGATATTTTGTCACGGTTTGGGGTCTCTGCTGCTCTGTTCTGTAGTCGCAACTCACCTTTGGTAAGGGCGCTATGCCCACCTAGGACTAGCACTGTTTGCTGTCACCCACCTACATATACTGTTTGTAGCCTCACACAATACAACCTCAGTTCAATCCTTTAATTCTTCCTGCACGCAATACCCCACATATTTAGAGGACGATGTTGCTGTTTTATTTCCCAATGCCCATGAACTATGGTTGAGAAGCGGAAGCACTCGACAACTGGAATTATCTCCACTATACAACCATGGATCATTATCAAGTAGCAGTATCATAACCTCAGTCTCTTTGAAGCCTGCACATGTCTTCATGTAACATTCGATAACACTTTTCCTCTGCAGTCTACCTACTTCTTCGGGAGCCATAGTACAAATTTCTAACCTTTAGTGCGAATCCAACGCATCGAGTCAAACCACTATGGGAGGGAAGAAAATAAGGGGGGGGGGGGGGGGGGAACAGTGCCGACTAAGCTCAAACTCGTACTGTAAATGGAGGATCTCAAGATAGTATCATCTATGATAGATGAAGGCAGGTTCCGAGCTCTCTTCGAATCCTCAACATGTCCTGGGCTTTGGTATGCAGACAGAGATTCCAACTAATAGCAATGCGCTAGCGAATGACCCGTACGACTGGGATGTGGCGCCAACCAAGCTCGCTCCGGAAGGAAAGCATGCAGACTACAAGGCTGGGGAGATGGCATCCTCCAGATACAAGAGCAAGGCTGGGCTCTACTTCAAGAAGGTGGACTTGCTCCGTTATTACCACGAGCTTTTCGATTCAAACTGGATCAAAATTCTCACAACCCGTGAGATAAAGCACTGCGAGTTGCTTCGCAATAACCCGCACCCAAACATCTGTCGCTACTATGGTGTGGATTACAAGAAAGACCTGGCAATCACAGGGCTTTACTTTGACCACTATGACACAAGCCTGCAAGATTTCGTCATGGCGGGTAAGCAGTTCGACGCTCAAAAGTGCGTAGAGGATATTCGAGCAGGCATAGAACATATCCACTCTTTGGGCTTTGTGCATTCCGACATCAAGCCAGAAAACATTTTTGTCGATGATTAGTGAGATGGTGTGTAGTCGTCACTGCACGCAACGTCGGAGTCGAGGCTGCAATATTAGCAGCGGTCGCCCTTTACCATAATTCATGTGTAATCGACGCCAAAAATAATGAAAAGTCTTTCATGAGATGCTACAATTACTACAGTCTAGTCTCCTGATCGTGTTTGGTGTTGTTCGTGGGGATGGGGTGACGTTCGCATCACGTGTCTACTAAGCGAGTCGTGACATCTCCAGGGCTCCGCCACCAAACTGCCGGGTCAACCCAATCGTGCATCGAGTGGGGGCCCTATAAGTTTTTGTGATGGCATAGTCGCGAGGGACTCCGTTGGTCTTGTCAAAGGATTAAGTTCCTTTGCCACGCGAACAGCCGGACCGACCAAACGCATGGATGCAACGCAGGGTGCAGCAAGCGCCGCCCCGCCACCAAGTCACGGGAGAGCTGGTCAGAATTTGTTATGGCCACCATGACGTGCCTTCGCCGTTCACGAGTACCGACCCAGGTTAGGTTGGCGCGCTCCATCGCCGATCATGTCCAACTAATCGCCCGATTGATACCCTGCCAGCGTCCAAGGCGCATGGGAAAGATGGAAACAGAGAGCGATCTGCCGGCCTAGACCGCGTAGACTCTTGCAGCTCTTACAGCCTGTTCCTCGCCCCCTCAGCAATTCAATAACCCCAGTTTACAGAAGAATTTCTTACCAGAGATGCGCAGGTGCGGTTGTGTCCATTAACCAGACATGGTGTGACGTCATGCGAATCTTCCGACTCTGAGCACGCTTCTTCGCATCACTAGCTACTTTGGCCTCGAGACAGGCCGAGAGCGCATCGCCCGCATCGCCCGCACCGGCACCATGGAGAACCTCGACAGGCTCTCGGCTACGGGATTGCCAGTGTTCGACCTTAACAAGGAGAACTTGGTCCGCAAAGATTGGTGAGAAAGACGGCTGTTGCGCGTCTCATTCACCCCTCATGGTGCGCCAGTACTGACGACCGCCAGGTCGCAAACAGCAATAGGACCGCGCGAGTCGTGGCCGACAGCGCTGACAGTGCTGGTAAATACATGTGTCCTGCCTATGCCCCACTGCTCTGCCATCTTCTGGGGCAAGGACTTGACGGTAATCCACAACCTAGCCTGGGAGAAGGCGCGGGGCCAGCTTGACGGCCAGGCGTCGCTCGCGCGCAAATCATATGGCCATGAGGCGCTCGGGACGCTGCGAACAGTGCTGAGAGGGCGAACGGTCAAGGTAGGTAAGCATCGCGCCACGTCCATCTCGTCGACATGTGCCTGACTGGCCTTTTACAGCGGCCAGGTATTTCCTCGAGTCCTTGCCCGAAGACAAGAACAACCAGCTTCTGCTCAGTACCATCCTCGACGAACATGGCACGCGCCAGGGTGTTCTAGCCCAGCTGCTGGAAAACCAGAACGTCGACCGCTACATGCCCATCGAAGGCTTGGACGAGCTCTCGCGACAGCATCCAGGCAGAAAACTCAAGGACAAAGACCACAAACCCAGCAGTAGACACGCCAGCACCGAGCACGCCGACTCCATGCAGACGAACATGTTCCAGCGATTTGCCGAGCTGCTTCCCAACGGCCTCGCCATTCTCGACAAGGACGCCGAAGCCATCTTCGTCAACGACGGCTTCTTCAAGCTCACGACCAACAAGGGCAACAACGAATTCCGCTCGTGGCCAGAGAGTATACATCCCGACGACTACGAGGACGTTATGGGCGCCTATCGCAAAGCATTCGAAAGCCGCAAAGAGCTGCAGATCGAGTTCAGGTGCGATGTTACAGAACCTACCGAAAAGAAGGGTGAGCAGTGGAGAATGTTCTTATTGAAACCCCTGAGCGAAGAAGCCGATGCCGGCTTCATTAGTGCCGTCATCGATATTACCGATATCAAGCAGGCTCAGTTGACCCAGGAGCGGGCTGCCAATGAGGCAAAGGAGCGCAAGGAACAACAAGAGCGGTTTATAGACATGGTTTCACATGAGATCCGTAATCCATTGTCCGCCGTCCTACATCTAGCCGAAGAGGTTAAGGAGGTCACCAAAGAAATTGGTGACCACCACGATGACATCCGCGACCAAGTAGCCGATATCTTAGATGCTGCTGACACCATTCTCCTTTGTGTCTCCCACCAGAATACTCTAGTAGACGACATCCTATCCTTTTCCAAGCTAGACTCAATGATGTTGTCCTTGGTTCCTCGCGGTGAGTCTTCATTAACGTCGTCCTGTATCATTTGCTGAACAATTGCAGAAACGAGACCGAAATGGGAATTTTCACAAGCACTTCGAGTCTTTCACTCCGAATTCAAGGCGAAGAACATCAAATTCCATTACGCTATGGACGTTTCGTTCGAAGAGCAGAAAGTAGATACCGTTGTAGCCGATCTCAACCGCATGAAGCAGGGTAGAGCATATCTCACCGTGTTCAAGCTTGCGCTAACACTTGCTAGTCCTTGTGAACCTAATCACGAATGCCGTCAAGTTCACCTCGAAGAAGAACGGAGAACGACAAATCACCGTTTCCATGGGCGCCTCGATCAAGCGACCAACGTCATATCCTCCCAACGTCATCTACTTCAGTGAGGAAAAAGAAGCCTTTCATCTCGATTCAACCATGACATCAGAGTGGGGTGCTGGAGATGCAATGTACTTGATGGTAGCTGTCAAGGACACTGGCATAGGCATTAGCAAAGAAGGTCAAGCTAAATTGTTCGAACGCTTCAGGTGCGGCTTCTTCTCCCAATGGCACCCTAGTTGGCCAAGCTAATCATCTACCAGGCAAGCCACTCCGAAGACACAGGAGAACTACGGCGGCTCGGGCCTAGGCTTATTCATCTCTCGCAAATGTAAACATGCAAACTCACACGACTCACTATTCTTCTGCTAACGTCGCCTAGTGTGCACTCTGCACGGTGGAGATATTGGTGTAAGCTCTAAAGAAGGGGAAGGCTCCACATTTGGATTTTTCTTCAAAGTTCGTCGCGCGGTTGGAGGAGATGGCCAGGGGCGACCACGTCCTCAATCTCGGAGCAACTCAGAAACATCAAATGCGTCCACACGCCAGTCGGATAATTCTGGATCAAAGCCATCTCGGCCAGGATTTAGCCGCACGAATAGTCGAGCAAACTCCAACCTCGACAGCATCAAAGAGCGAGCAATTGAGCGTCCCGAAGCAAAGACACTGGCCAGCCACCAAGGAGTGGATACCGAGGATATGGAAGCCTCGCTCAAGAACCCACCAGTGGAAGAACGGCCGGAATCACATCCCGAATCAAGCGAAGATTCGCGGTATAAGGAGACAGCTTCAGCTACCAAGGGCGTTACATCAAATAAACCGCAAATTGAGAGAAAATTGCCGAATCTCCGGAGAGGAGAGACGGAGAGACAAGAGGAGGGTGCCCATGAGATATCTCGATCCCAAAGCGACCAACGCACTGAAGAGAATCATACCCTTCTCCTCGTCGAAGACAATCTCATCAATCAAAAGGTTCTGCGTCGACAACTTCAGTCCCGTGGTTTCCAGGTATTCACGGCGAACAACGGACAGGAGGCCATTGATGCCGTTGCTGAGCGCGGCCGCCAGGCAGAGAACGGACCGGACGATAGAAACTACTTTGACGTAATACTCATGGACCAGGAAATGCCCATCAAAGATGGCAATGCTGCGACTCAGGAGATCAGGCAACTACAAGAAGAAGGCAAGGCTGGCTACAGTCATATCCTGGGCGTCTCAGCCAACGTACGAGAGGCACAAACAAACAGCATGCGCGATGCAGGTATGGATGATGTCATTTCTAAGCCATTCAAGGTGGACGACCTGGTACGGAAGGTGCGGGCCCTTGTGCTTGATAATGGGGGTAGTGCTAGACATGACAACAGACCAAATGGCCAGCCAGATGCGCAACAGAACGGCAAAAGCAACAACGGAGAAGCAAGAGATAGCCTTAGCCCCCAGGATGCCGAGAGATCAAACAGTAATTCAGACAACATCCAGCGTGAGCGAGAGGACGACAAGCGTGGCGGGTCCCGGTCTCGTTCGCGGCCAGAGACACATACTGAACCGGCAAAAACGAACGGAAAGCAGTCTTGAGGTGCTATAGCTTACCTAGAACGCTACTCTTATCGCTTACAAACCCTTTTTTATCTGTGTTGTTCCGCCTGGCTATCACCTTGGTTACAAACTGGCATTGCATGGTGTTTCGGACGGGATACTTTGGGAGAATTATCTATGCATTCATGCGAAAACGAGGGTATGAATTGCTTTCTCATGGCGGAGGTCGAGCGTTGTGAACAATTTCAGCATGATTAGATTGAATGTTAGTACTACGACTGTTCTGGGCTAAATACAAAGCCATGTGCCGAGATAAGAAGCCTGCACGAGTCATGCAGATGCCATCCCACTTCACCCCACCTTTCCCCAGACAAACATTACAACAGCATCACAATGTGTTGCGCGTCCTTGTTCGTCTACGGCCGCAACGCACGAATTACTCTGCATCCTCCTTGACCACTGTGCTGCCTACCTAAATCAGTATCAAATATAATGGCGAAAGAATTCCAAGGGAAGACAGTCCTCATTACAGGAGCTGCAAGCGGTATCGGGTACATTCTCCGTTCCTCTCCCAGCCCTCTCAGACATGCACCATGCTAAGTACTGCATCAGTCGCGCAACAGCTCTCAAGCTTTCCTCCCTTGGCGCCTCGGTCTCCCTCTGCGATGTCAACGCGACGAATCTCGAAGCTGTCGCGTCGGAGAGCAGCAGTGCCAGCTATACGCAAAAGGTCGACGTAGGAAACAAGGCCGATGTAGAAAGCTTCGTGGCCAACACAGTCAAACATCTGGGAGGTGTAGACTACGTTTTCAACTGCGCTGGTGTAAATCCAACGAGCATGAAGCTCGAGGACACGAGCGAGGAGTACTGGGATAAACTCGTCAACACCAACCTCAAGGGTGTCTTCCTCGTCACTCAAGCCTGTCTACCTCACCTCCAGCGCGGTTCCGCCATCGTAAACGTCTCCAGCATCAGTGGTATCCGTGGCTCGGCCCTACAGTCTGTATACTGTACTACAAAGTTTGGACTAATTGGTATGACCAAGTCGCATGCTCTTGAATTTGGGCCTAGGGGCATCAGGGTAAATTGCGTGGCGCCGGGGTATATTGATACGCCGTCGAATGCAGGGATTGTAAAGGGAGGGGAGGCGGTGGACAGGATGAGGAATGGGAATGCGTTGGAGAGGCTGGGTACGCCTGAGGAGGTGGCAGATGTCGTGGCGTTTCTGTTTGGAGATGGGGCGAGGTATGTTAATGGCGCTGTGCTTGAGATTGATGGCGCGGTTAAGATGAGTAGTACTACCAGTAAATGAGTAGTGATCAAGGTGGAAGTACATTCAGAGATGGAGCATATCAATGAGAAGTAATTGATTTCCAAGTTGGTGGTCGTCAAGTATCAAAGTTTATGCTAGTCATCGTCCAATAGGAAGACGAGGCAGTGAAGCTGCGTCGTCACGTGTGTGATCGGCGAGCTGCACTAGTGGCCCGGCGCATGTCGAAAGTTCCGTCGCGACATCATCCCTCTTTTTACACGAACAACTTCCAACATCACTACAACCATGGCAGAGACGCAACCCCTCCAAACGACAGTCGCACCAGACGCCTCCCTCGAACCCACCGCGTCGTCGACCGACCTCGTTCCCACCACCGAACAAACCATCATCACGACGAATGCAGAGGGCAAAAAAGTCAAGAAGATCATCCGCCGCAAACGACGTCCCGCGCGCCCCCAAGTCGACCCCGCGACGATAAAACCCCAGGAAGTCGCGCAAACAGGCAACATCTACAACGTCTGGTACAACAAATGGTCGGGCGGCGACCGCGAAGACAAATACCTATCCAAGACGGCCGCGCAAGGGCGCTGCAACATAGCCAAAGACAGCGGATACACCAAAGCCGACAAGACGCCTGGGGCCTACTTCTGCCTCTTCTTCGCGCGCGGCATCTGCCCGAAAGGCGTCGACTGCGAGTACCTGCACCGCCTACCCACGGTCACGGACATATTCCCCAGCAACGTAGACTGCTTCGGGCGCGACAAGCACGCCGATTACCGCGACGACATGGGCGGTGTGGGTACGTTTCAGCGCCAGAACCGTACCCTGTACATTGGACGCATCCACCCGACCGACGACATTGAAGAGATTGTCTCGCGCCACATGCAGGAATGGGGCGAGATTGAGCGGACGCGCGTCCTGACTGCGCGCGGCGTCGCTTTCGTCACGTACCTGAACGAGGCGAACAGCCAGTTTGCAAAAGAAGCCATGGCGCATCAGTCGTTTGACCATAACGAGATTCTCAACGTGAGATGGGCGACTGTTGATCCGAATCCACAGGCTGCAAAGAGAGAGGCTAAGCGCATCGAGGAGCAGGCTGCCGAGGCGATTCGAAAGGCGTTGCCTGCGGCCTATGTGGCCGAGCTTGAAGGCAGAGACCCTGAGAGCAAGAAGAGGAGGAAGGTCGAAGGGAGCTTTGGACTGCAAGGGTACGAGGCCCCAGATGATGTGTGGTATGCCAAGGAAAAAGGCGAGTGGGAGGCTGCGAAACAGATTGAAGCCGGTGGTGTGGGCGAGAGAATGATGATTGAGGGTGGCGCTGGTGGCGCAGAGGACGCATACCAGGATTTGGGCGCAGCAATTCAACAGCAACAGCAACAGGGCAACGGCATCTTGTCTGGAAGCACGCTAGCCGCGCTCAAGGGATACAAGGCCACACCCTCGAATAAGAGGCCGGCACCTGCTTCAGGGCCTTTGGTCGATTATGGAAGTGACAGCGACTAAGCTTGCCTGTTTGGCAGAATGGTGTTTAGCGCGGGCAAAAGAACAAGATATGCGGAATTTCTAGTATAGCGTGTGTGTGCATGATGGTAGCATAGGTTCGGCGTTTTGTATGAGTCCCAATTTGATACCCTTGAATCGTGCGATTGCGTATATGCATGCCTGTCTGAGTGAGCAAGGAGATGAGGAAAGAGAAGATGCAATTCAAAGTACGAGACAAAACGCCGAAATACAAAACGAATGTGCTAAGAAGAAGACGAAGAGCAAGAAGAGAAAATCTCCCGAAAGAATCAGCACTACCCACCTTTTCCTTTCCAAAAACGCCATAATGTCGTGACGATTGCAGCAATCCAGTCCCCAAACGCCTTTCCCATGGCCAGGATACCCCACCTCAAAACGGCGCAACACCCTCCCTCTCACAGCCTCGCAAAAAGCTATCCCAATCCATAACCAGCCTTCTTCCAGCCCAAACACTCGATCCGAGTCCCTCCTGATGCTGCTGCTGCTGCTGCTGTTGTTGTTGTTGTTGTTGTTGTTGTTGTTGTTGTTGTTGTTGTTGTTGTCCACTACCAAAACTCTCGCTGCTCGCGCTTTCCTCGTTCTGCCCATCAAGGCCATATCCATACCCACCATCATTCTTCCCTCCACTCTTCTTGTCGTTCCGCTCTTCAGCGTCATACTCAATACACACATCTTCGACCTCTTTGAATAGCCTCTTCGCAGCAGCGGCTTCACCGATGTCTGCGCCGCCACAGCCGAAACCGCAGATGCGACGACCGCATGGGCGCCAGAAACGGTATTCGGCGACCTGCGGTTCTGAAAGTGGATGGACGCCTAGGAGACCGGAGTCGACGCTGCGGTTGGACGTGTAGAAGAGCATGGTGCCGGAGGGGTCAATAGGTGACGTAGATTCGGATTCCACGCCGTTGGCGATGGGGATTGACGGTGGGAGAGGTGAGTGCGAGTGAGGATTTGAGAAGGATCGGGCAGAAAGCGGGGGAGACGCTGGGTAGGCGTTGATGTTACGAGTGCTGGGGTGGAATTCAAGGCTTGGTCCCAGGCTAGGAATAGAATGGGGAAACGAGAATGACTGTATGCTTTGCTTTCCGGCCACCTTCTTCAGCATGGCTGTGCGGGGAGATATGCAGCGCGATGGGCTGGTTGAAGGCGTTGCGAGGCCAGTGATGACTCGAGACGATGCGGACGGGGTGCGAGAGCTGTTGCGCATCTGTTGTCCGGAGAGAACGTTGTCGATGAGGCCAATCTGTGACGCATAGTGTCCGTAGCCATGAGATTCGCATCGACGGGAAGGGCCGCACATTTCCGAGCCATCGATGCTCATGGGGCTGACGGAACGTACTGTTGGACTTAGAGCGTGAGGCGTTGCAGCGACACTTCCGGCAGCAGAGGCGGGAGAAGGCCATAAGTCTCTCGCCCCCGAGGTTGGTGAAAGAGGTGTGGGAAAGCCTGGATATTTTCTGCCCACGTCTGTCAAGAGCGACAATTGCGGCTTCGTTGCTTCGGGCTGAGGCAGAATTGTGCCAAGAGCACCCATGTTGAAGACAGGGCAGCTGCCACCGGACTGTGATGAGCTGACGAAGCCGTTGGTAGAGCCATCGAGCGCACCTGCCCATAATGGAAGACGGTCATGCTCAATAGTCGGCGCATGCTGGAAGGAGTTGTTTGTGAAAAAACTCGTGGGACTCGTGGGACTGTTGCCACTGCTAGAACTGACAGATGATCCTTCGCCAGTGATACGCCGTAGCGCTAGAGCAGTGAGGGGATTCATTGGTTCTGCTCTGGCGAAACGAGCATCATCACAGGACCAAAGCCCGCCATACTGTTGCCACGGAAAGCTTTGCAGGAAGTAGTCCTCAGGATAGACATCGTAGCCAAGGGTGCGAGCGCGAAAGAAAGCGTACACGAAACGACAGTCCGGAAATTGTCGGAGAACCTAGAGAGTTCAGCAAATGATATGAAATAGAAGATGGGCACAAAAGTGAGCAAATTGTTGTATGATATTGGGCAAGTTTGTGTAAGCTGGAGGGGTGCACTGTGTATATATATTTGTGACTGGAAAAGGCTAGGATGGGTGGATGTTCATACATCCCAAGCGGGGAACAAAGGCGGCGTTGCGGTGAGCCTAAAATCAGTCAGCAGGTGGCGGCCCATCGTCAAGCAAAGACTCACATCAAAATCTCGTAAGCTGCATACTTCTTAAGTTTTCCGGCACCGCGCCGATAAGCATAGAGAACTTCCGGTCGAGCGGTCCTGATATTTTTCCGACCAAGCAGCTTATGCATAGCAGGACTTGTCGAATACATGGGATCAAAGACGACAAGATTGCAAGAGCCGTCATAGCGGCGTTCAAAACCAACGATGCTGAGGGAGTGACCCGGTTGCTGGAGGTAAATGGGCGGTAAAAGTGTCTTGCACACGGTGGATCCATCGCTGACAGCCGCTCGAGCAAAGTATCGTTCCATGGCAGCGAGAAGCATCTCGTGAGCCTGGATCTCGCGATCTTTATTCTCGCTGAACTGCTCGACCGCGCAATTGATCTCTGAGTTGAGGAAGAAAGCTTGTGCCTGCACCGAATCAGCATTGTTTCAAATGTAATAACAGCTACGTACCTCGGGAGTGCCGATGTATTTTCTCGTGTCGCGAATACCGCCTGTCTGGACACGACCGATGTGGTTGATGCCCTGGTCCCAAGCCTCTTCAATGTGGTCCTGCATCTTCAAGATAGTTGGTAGTCGACCGGGAAATTCTTCATAGCCTTGTGCTTTCGCGCCCTGGATATAAGATAGTAGCATGTGAATATTGCGATAGCCGCAGAAGCCACCTTCATGAGGCGTTTTGCCTACGTGAAGTGTGGATGGATGGCAGTAGTACGCCTGCTTAACACTGCGATCTAGAGCAGATAGTTGGGCGAGAATGGGTATAATGCCTGGCGTCTCATTCTGCACTTGCTCGTGCTTGATGAGGCGGCCATCTCGACCAATGCGATTGACCATAGTGATCTTAGGACCTGCATCGAGCTGATCGTGCAGCCACTTAGGCATACGTTTCTCCCACGCATAAGGGCCAAGCTCAGATTTCTATCAACGTTAGCTAGATTGTTGCCGCAAAGCAGGGTGTACTCACGCCAAGGCGAGCACTCTTTATGGGTGGTTTGACAGCTTTTTCAGGCTTGGCAAAAGGGTTGAAGCCTAAGATGCTTCGTCCGATGGTACTTTTCTGGCTGTCGTTGGTATCCCGTCGGTGTCGGTGGCCATGTTTTCTGGTCTTGCGGCTATGGCCCTCGGTTCTCTTCAGGGCATCTGACCCATCCGTGCTCATGTGGTGCTCAACAGACGTGCTCTTAGCTCGGCGCCTATGAGAGCGATGGCTAGTGGATGAGCTCTGCATAGCAGCGGATGAATGATGAGAACGATATTTTGCGGTGTTCTCGTCGAATGATAATGTCTCTGCGTTGTGATAATCGATATGATCGTTGTAGTCGGATGGAGGAACAAGCTCGCCGCAATCAGGTTCAGGACACTTGACGGTTCTTTCCTCTTGCTCAGAGTCGTTAGAGTCGTCAGAGTCGTCAGTGCTGTTGGAGGAAGAGGTGTCTTCTGCATCGGTATGCGACGAGGCAGGTCTAGGGGGTAGAGAAGGCGGTAACGGCTCTGGGTCATCTTTTATGATGAAAGGAGAGTCGGTGGTATGAACTTGCTCAAAATGTAACTGGAGAGCATAATCATTTTTTGGGTGCACGGTGAAGTCGCACATGGGGCACTCCAAGCGCTTTGTCTTGCTCGCCATGTCTATGCACGTGATTTCTGAGATGTAAAGATGCTGGCAAAGGCTGAGGAGACCCAGTGCAGTGCTGTGAGCGATATGTGCTGATGGCTTGTTGGTAGTCAAGGAAACCGTCACCTGGTGCGTATGCGGCTGACGCTGCTGTCGCGGTCGCTACGTGCTTTCGTGGCTTAGTATGACAAACGCACTCAGAGATGTATGGAAGCATCAACCCACAAGTTCGATAAGAAGCACACATACTGAGAAGAAGTTTAAAGAGCAGGGACGTTGTCTGGGGGAGTTGCTGTGGTGGATAGCAAGGATACGGTGAAGGCTGGCGTGAAGAAAGCGCGACGCGTAGAACAGCCAATCAATCAAACGTGCCAAGACTCTTGACTCTGGGAAACGACCTGTACATAGGAACGAGAATAAATGGGTGGCTTCAGGCTTTGTATAAAGTCATGTACTTGGAGCCGTGAAGAGGTGCAGCCTCAATGCTAGCAGTGTGGGTCCAAGAAGAACGATCAGCCACAGACACGAATTGACGACGGCAGCCAACAATACAGCTGCTTACCCTTCACAACACTAGCCGGAAACATGGAGGCGCATACGACGAGGAGAAAGGTGCAATCAGCGAGACGCGGGACGAGAGTATACTTGAAGACAGTGTCTAGGGTCTGATGCCCTACGTCATTGGCCCGCCAAGATAGGCGCATCCACGTGACCGTGTCGGGGTTTTGATGTGACACACTCGCACATGGCCCTCCCCAATGCTGCGCCAAACGCTTTGTACACGACAAACTGCTGGGGCACTGCCGTACGGTAGAGGCCAGGCGAGGATAGCGTTGCGACGCCATGTCTCAACGAGCTCCGAAGTCCCGGAATGGTTTTCGCAACTGCGCGCCGAGATGCTGGCGAGAGAAGCTACTCTTCTCCCTGACCATTTGACCGTACCGCCTGAACACAGGCTCTCACAGACTCTCTACGGTTTTCTGCCACGAGAATTCTGTCGTTCGCCCAACAAACGTAGACCCATTGTGCCGGTCGGTCATCATCTGATATGGTTCAACCCAACGCTGCCCACCCACGACCTACTTCCGGATGGCACAGATGCGTCGCATAGCCCAGGCGGCCCCTGGGTGCGGCGAATGTGGGCTGGGGGCTCAGTGCAGGTGAAACCTTACGACTATCACGACGAGTCCCGCGGCTTCACCGTAGACACCCCCATGGCTGGTATGGAGCGCATAAAGGACGTTCAACTACGCGGGCAGGGCGACGCCGCCAAAATCTTCGTCACAATCGAGCGACGCTTCGGGAGAGTCGGGTCCAAATGGGGGAGCCTACAAAAATACCTCAAGGCGCAAATGCCCAATGAGAAGGACTGGGGCGACGCCATCCTGAGAGAGGAGCGCAACTTGGTCTTCCTCAAGGAACGCACTGCCGACGAGCTGGATGCTGTCAAAGCTGGCCAAATGGCCCCCGTAAAGTATCTAGCACGTGCGTATATCAATCTGTTGTCTGAACCACCAACTAACCTTTCTCAGCTCCTGCTGAACCCACCTTCTCTCATTCCCTTACCCCAAACCGCGCACTTCTATTCCGCTTCTCCGCCCTAACCTTCAACGCCCATCTCATCCACCTCGATCCCAACTACGCCCGCAATGTTGAAGGCCACCGTAACCTGTTGGTCCATGGTCCACTGTCCCTGATGCTCATGTTGCAAGTCATGAACAGCTACATCGACAAGCATACTAAAGGAGAGCAAATCGTCGAGTCCATTGAATACCGCAACCTCGCACCCTTGTACTGCAATGAAGAGATGCGCATTTGTGGTCTGGAGAAGAAGACGCTGCAGAACGGAAGCATATACGACATATGGATCGAGGGTCCAACTGGAGGCATGGCTGTCAAGGGCACCGTCTACACAACACTTCAAAAGTCACTACTATCCCCACACGCACAGAAAAAACGTGATGAGAAAAAGGCCAAGGAGGCAAAAGCAACACAACCATCATTTCGGAGAATAAATACAGACTCGACGAAACCCGAGCCGACACCAAAGAAAAAAGAAGCAGTCGAGCAGGAAACGGTCTTGAGCATTAACCAAACGCCATCAGAGCATGTGCCGTCCTATTCAACTCCTTTAGCACCCGAATCTTCAGACGAGCCCGAAGTCACAAACTCTCGGAATCCTGTACTCGACCAATCAACATCAGAGGACCCGCAGTCCACGCCACCCACATCAGTGCTTCAACCTTCAACTGAGTCCGAAGGTGAGAATTCTCAAAAACCCGCTCTCAATGAAACCTCTTCTCAATCACCCCCTAGAGAAGCGATAATATCCCCTGCACGATCACACAGCCGCACAGATCGTCGCAGAAAGGCCTCGCGCGTCAAGAATCACAAGTTCATTGTCCCCTCCAGCACACCACCGGCTATCCGATCCGTCGAACCATACAAACTAGGGAGACCATTCATGTCGGCACGATCTAGACACGTTCTACGCCGTCTTCTACGTGGGCCTATGCCCCAGGCTAGCGATCACGCCACGCCCCTGCCGATTTACCGCAAATATGCTGCTTCGCCGTATACCCCCAATCCCACACGCACCGCGTCAAGACATAGCCGCTTTTTAAGGGAAGGCGCGAGGAGATTTGATAGGCCTAGTATTAGGGCCGTTGGGTCACCTAGAGATATGGTCAGGACGCGTATTAGAAAGTGGCATCATTGAGTACTTTTGGTATGGAGAGTGCTCGAATTGGTGGATGGTTCAGCATGCATCTAATGTGAAAGAAATGACTGCGACGCGCCCTGACCCCTGTATTAGACTGATATGGACAAAAGAACACCGCTCAGAGTGCTATATACATCTATTTTACGTCGCAGTTGGCGATGATGCTGTGGAAGTGATGGAGAAAACGCCGTTCTAATGGGTATAATGCTCCTCGTCCGTAAAGTTTCAAGGACGTCTAGAATGTAGGAAGGGGGTATATGAAGTGGAAAAACTGCGGGGAGAATCGCTTCTCCCCCGCAGGTATCAAGGTATGAAGAAGAAAAAGCAGAAATCTGCGCACCAGGACATGCGGTATAACAATTGAAAAGCTTGAAAAGAAAAGAAGAAGAAAATGAAAGTGAAGTGGTAATCGAGTTTGTCCGTAATGCGCCTGCGGTTTTCGAAGCGACTTAGCGCGTCGTTTGGGTAGAATGGCGAACGCTCGGCAATCACAAGGGTGTCGAAGATTTGGAAAAGCGATACGATGTCCTGTCGAGTGTTGGCGACGAAGCAGAATCCCTGTTCCTTGACATGGACACGGACAAACGGCTCGAAGCACGTGAGCGCGAGCGAAACAAGGGCGGGGGGGAGAGATGACCAGTATTTTGGCTTTGGGCGATACAGTCTTCTTCTCTCCCCTGTTGTTCTTCCTCGCCTTTGTTGAACTTGTCGAACTTGATGGCGAGCTTCGTGGGGTCGTACAGCATGGGAAGTTCGTCGTCTTGCTTGTCGTCGTGGAAGCCTTCTATGCTCTCCTTAAAGATCTTGTCCACACTGGCGCGCCAGGAGCAGTGATCGACAATGTCCCGGAGATTCTTTCCTGCGCAGAGGCTGTCGTCTAGCCTTTGCAGTTCTCTTACTGCGATCGCGTCATCGCCGAACCGGATGAATTGGAGGCTGAAGTGGCGGTTGCCGGCGCTTTTCTGGTCTTGTTCGGCTATGTCGAGTATGATCTTGTCAACAGCTTTGGAGTTTTCCTTGCACCATTCCCCGTCTGTGAAGACGAATAGAGTTGCAGCTGGCTTGCCTTTGTTTTCACATTCTTCGAATATGCCCTCGAATATTTGAGTCATATTTGTGGTTGCCTTTGAGATGCGGTTGTTGTTAGGCCAAGTCTCTTTTAACCCTTTTTTTCAGCTTTTATCGATCACGATCTCCTTTGGGGCGGTTTTTGTTGTTTGTGCATGCGTCCACCGTGAATCGGATGTCGATGCCGTCTTTGTCCAGACCTGCGGCATTGATCGCCAGAGTCTCAGCTACGAAGGTCAAGATCGGCTAGTGTGTAGCCATCGTCCAGCCATTGTCTATGACAAAAACCTATCACCGGTCAGCTACAATCATCGTTTCGGAGTGAGGTTTTCTTACCAGGTCACGTCCATCACTAAACGTTCCAACGAGATCATCGTCCTGTGCTCTTGTCTCGATGCCTGGAATGCATTTTAGAATACTCTTTACGCCTTTGGGCTTCCGCTTGTCGAGGAGCCTCCTTCCCTCACAGATGTTGTATGGAAGTTCCAACACAGATGATGGAATTTCTTCTGTCATGCTCTCGGATTCGGACTGCGTGAGTAGGTGATGGCTGGCGAAGTCGTTCTTTCCATCGTTGCCGTCGGAACTAGTCGCTCCGAAGCGTCCGTCTTCCGGGTGATCCACCGAACCTATTTGGATCGCGGGTTGCAATGTGGACATGATCGGTCTCTGAACTGCCTCGCTAGTGCCATCCTCCTGCTGGTGGCTATCATAAAATGCTGGGCCTTCCGGTGTCGGATACGCTGACTTGATAGCATCACTATGGTGTGACCCAGCATGACCTATCGGGGAAGGAATCGGAAATGAATCTTCGTAAGCTACTCTTTTCGGAGTGTGGGGAGGTGATATTGGGATACGTCGTTTTTCGCGCTGCTGTGACGGTACCAGGGCAGTAGTCAGTGTGTCATAGCGAGACAGCCCTGGCAGCAGCATATTAGGTGCTTTCGTCACAGCGTTGCTTGGTTTTCCTGAGAGTGGACCGCTGAAAAGTTTCGAAGATTCTTCTGGAGATGCGGTGGTATCATGGCAATGGCCTTCGTAGTGTTGTCGAGATTGGATCGGCGAGGTTAGCGTGGTGGCTAAATTGCTGTATGTGTTTGCTGACCCAACATGTTTTGCGGTTTCATTTTTGTGAGCTTTAGGAAGCTGTGGATTTCGTGGCTTTGTAGGGCGATCAGGTAATTGAATTGTATGTAAAGCAACGCTGTTGGCGGGCGTCGGTGACCCACTTTCCAGCGTGCTGTCCTCAAAGACGAAGTCTTTTGTTCTGAGCTGTTTCTCTAGAATCTCCTTACGGTGTGGCGTCTGTCCGAGGCGTCTGCTCCTAGTCATATTATTTCTTTGCAGTTGCATGAATGGACACTGCGGGAGATGGATCTGGCTGGCTACTTGTATAGAAGTGGACTGTTGTTGGAGACGTGGGTTTATCTTTGTTCTTGAAGACCTTTCAATCTGAGCTTTGTCTTCTACCTTGGAAAGAGCCCGGAGCACAACATCGTCTGTTTCCCTTGAGTTTGCTGGCAGATCTTTGATTTTGATCTGAGCCAACCTCGTTATGTCATGTAGCTTGTCGCAGAGTTTTTCCAAGTCGGGTCTCAGCTTTGGTGCTGCCCTAAGTAGCTCGTCGATTAGGTCCAAGACTTGCTTTGTCGTATTATTTGAATTGCGAAGGTGCCCCTGAAGGTAGTTATGCCATTCACGTATCTCCGGAAGGACTTCAGTGTTGTCGTGGAACCGATCATACTTTCTCCCATTCATATTGTTGGCAGGAGAAATCTGTCGAAGCCGCTCGTATTGGAGCACACCTTGAAATCCCAACACGATCCAGGTCGCAGCTACTGATAGTACACAGCCGAAAGACCAAGCGTCAATAGACTGTGTGACTCCAGACAGTGTCCTATCCGGCCTTTGCATGCTAAAAATCTCGGGTGCGCCTAGCTGGTCTAAGTATCTCAATAAAATCAACTGCAATAAGGAAAGCTTACCATAGGTATCAGTGAATCCTCTTATTAGTTCTATGGGTTCTGTACGATCGTGAGTCTCAACGACGGGGGCAAAACTGAAGAATCCGAAGTCCGCCATCTCCAGCCTTCCACGTATGCTGGGAATGTTGTCTGGCTTGATATCTGCGTGCCATCTTCTCATCATTAGCTGTGATGTTCACAAATTATCGTTGGAACATGTACCCGTGATATCTCCTTGGCTCACTCTTGCCACCCCGCGGGACTTCAAGGTGATGTACATGCCGAATAGCTCTGGCAACCTGGGACAGTGAATTCCATGTTCGAAGGATTTCCTGAGCTCTGACGGGAGGCACATTCGTCTCATCCGCCCATGACTGGTATAGGTAGTTTTCTCCGTACTCTAATAGCAAGTTGTATATTTTCCCCAATTCGTTTCCCTCCCCTTGCTAATAGGTGTAGCCTCCCAGGCATTGCAACATTGGGATATCTTTCTTCGATTCGAGGCCGGAAAAGGCATGTTTCTCTAACTCGAAGTCGCTTTTCTTGTTTCCGCAGTAAGACTTAAGCACCATCTGATAGCACTGAAACGTGGTCAGTTCTTGGAGTCAGTATTTTAGCTGGGTAACTCAAATGTCTATAGTGATCATCCTTGTAAAGAGTCTTTCAAAATGCGTGTGAGCGCGTCGTCCGAGATGAGATCCTTCTGTACGGCTACCCATTATATTGATGCTGTGCCACCCTTGTCTGGAAGTTGTATTTTTGAACAGAACGGCAGTATGACATTCTTCCCATGTACTTTGTGATCCATGTCAAGAGTCAACTTCATCGGACAGTATGCCCATTTTTGTTGGTGGAAGTTTCTAATAACCTTTTCCACATCCTCTGGTGGTATGACTCTGCGTAGGTTATCGCGAAGATCTTGATCGCTGTCGCTGCGATCAATAGATTTGTCGTTCATTTCGGCTTCGTAAAAGCAGTTGATGAGATGGTCGCGGCCTTGCTGGATAAACAGGCTAAGAACACGAAGGCAAGACTTGTCACCAGCGAAGACTTTTTCGAACTTCGGCAGAAAAGGTCGGTCGCCAGTTGACGGAATTTTATCCCAGAACAGCTGTTCTCTGGTTTGATCGGGGCCCTCTGGGGAATGTTTCCTCCACCATGCTTCGAGCGCATGTACGTTGACAATCTCGCGCTGGCAGCTGCACAATTCTGCTGGACTGCATTGGTTCTGACATGCAACTGACCGGCTCCATTCTGATTGCAAGAGCGTTCTAAACTCCTCCTTGATACGTAGACAGCTGTCCTGCTGATGCGACGAGTTCGACATACTGACGTGGTCCCAACCAGCAACCAGGCCGGCGATAACGTCATAGGACAACAGACGGATGTCGATAAGGAACTGCTGCTGGATCCACTGGCATGAAATATGTGTTAATCGTAGTGCGATGTGTTGTTAGAGATGGGCCCGCAGACTATGCAATTGACGACAAGAAGTTGGGCAGGAAACGAAAAGTAGCAAGCCGCGGTCACAGCGGCTCGGCATTACAGGTGGGCACGCATGGCTCTGGGGGCCATATGTATCAGGGCTGGTGTAGCTGTAGCCAGGCGCAGCTTTTGCTCTGCACCAATAGAGCTATGAAGGACTACTGTGGCTTGCAGCGAGCTGACAACCTCGACAAGGCAACAAACAAGGCTACGTTTCTGCCTCGCTGACGTAGACCACCAAGTGATTAAACGACAAATTGAACAGAAAAGAAAAGAAGAAAAGAAGGAAAGATAGAGAAAGATGTGTTACAAACACAAAAAGGTCGCTAGTGCGTCCATTGCTGGGTTGCGCCCAAGGTAAACGTAGAGACCTGTCGTCTTTCCCGGTGATGGGCTGAGCTGCGGCATGAACGGCTTTTAGCTGAGCGCGCCATCGACCCCGCACCGTATCCTGAAGGGTGGCTTCCCGCTTCAGCCAGACATCAGCCTAGTACGTGAACTACGAAATCTGTGCCGACTCTCATGCACATCTTGGTGGCAGTGTAGGCTTTTCGCTCGCATTCGACTTACTGTACAAGCCCCATGAAAGACTCTTGAGGGTTCGTGACCTGCCCTGTCTCATGTTGGCTTTTCGGCCGCTCTATCGTGTACGGGCAGGATATCGCGACCAATTCGAGGTTGATGTATCCTGCGTACGAATTTCCCGAGCAAAAGCACGAAGCGACTCAATGTGGCACGTGACGTATTTGCGCCAGAAGAATCTGGGTTGTCTCACTTACACAGGAACTGGAGCCTGAAGACGCAAGGGCATGTACAATGAGCTTCAGTCGTCCAAAGAAGGTTGACTGCTTCGCGGATGCATCGTATAATCGATACGTTGACCATGCACCCAAAAGAGTCAGCACTGTTAAGGGAATGGGGACCTGAAGCCATCGCTTCAGGGCGAAGGTGGAGAAAGAGCCGTTTTCGTAGTTCGCAGAGTCTTGACCCTGATCTTGATACTTGACAATGTCGGTGCTGAACAAGATCTGTACTTTGTTAGGAGAATGAGGACGCTTTATCGGTGTTATTACATACTGAAACGAAGATAGCTGGGAGGTAAAGCAGTGTGACAATCGTGATGATGCGCATAACGATCGCCTCTCGCTCAAGATTTTTGTTAAGTTGCTCCGTTCGTTCCGAGGCTTGACTTTGTAGGTGCTGTAGAACCAATTCTTTTCGGTCACTGATGATATACGCAAGGAACTTTGCTCGGGTAATTTGCATATCGAAATCGCCGGTGATCTCATCGAGCTGCGAGAAGAAGGCGTAAAGATGGTCTCTGCTTGCCGTTCTCAAAGCGTCGGGGAAGTCTTTCCGCGTAATCAGATTTGAATAGAAGCTCTGTAAAGCCTTCACGACCTTAACATTAGACTCCAGGATCATTACGGCCGCATTGGTTTTATCCTGCCAGTGTTGCAAGTCCTGGATGTCCCATGGTTCATAGACTCTGTGCGCGCAGCCTGGTCCGCGGAGACTATTCACTGCCATACCGCTCTGCGAAGTTTAATGTCAGCTTCTAAGCTTCCGGGGAGGAGCAATACTAACTTCTTGCTCAACCACCTTCTCGAGCCACACAATGTACCACCTCCAATCTTCAGTTGACCAATGGCAATATAGTAAGTGTGCTACTAGTGTCGACTGAAAGCATTCTGTTGGATTGCGATACGAACTTTCCTCTGGTCGACCGGCTGGGCTAGTAAGGTCCGAGTAACGGTTTAGAATATATCTACCACCTTTGGTGACAATCCAGAGAGTAGTTCCGTGTTCTACGTCGAATTGATGGTAGATGGCGGCGTCTCGGACTGACCACTCATCGTGTTTCATGTTCTCATTGCTCGACTTCTTGAACTGCACTCCTTTGAGGTTGTAGCAGAGCTGGAATAATCTGCCACTTCGGCCCAACTCGGGGGCTGTTTGTCCTTTTGTGGGGTTCCTCAAGCGTGTCTGCTCGCGGAAGCCGCTAAAGCGGAGATCTTCGGCGTCACTTTGCGCCCCAAATACAAGCATAAAGTCCAGATATACGGACATGACTTGGTGATATGACATGATCTGACAAAGACTTTCCCGGGTTGTCTTAAGCTTGTCACGTGAGTTCTCTCCATACAGCTATTTGCGCAATTAGCGCTGAAGAGCGGAGTGAATGTTGTGTCAACTTACATGAATCTACACTTTGGGTCTTTTTTTTGCGCAGAAAGTTTGCTGCGTGATGAGGTCACCCGAAGGATGTACGGGCATTACACTGAGCCATTCTGATAGCTTGGCTGGGGTGTGCAGCTTCTTTTTATCCCGGGTTACGGACGTTAACTTCTACCAGAAAACGCAGGAGCTGATCTACCCTTTCCGTTTCCAGTACCCAGATCAATCATCGGAATCTCGAAGATCTCGTCCACATTGTCTTCGCTGGGGACGAGGCAAAGATTGATTTCCGCATCGTCAAGGCGTCGCTTGTAAGAGGCCAACTTCGATCTGTAAGGTGCGAACCCATCGGGTATAAGATTTTCTGGATAGCGACCTCGTTTGCGGTAGGAGTCTTGGAGTTCCAATGGTAGCGTGTACATCATGCTCAAGTGTTACAGATCGATGTTTGCTCGACGAAGAATAACAGTTGCTTACAGGAACCGTGATTTTCTGCAGAAACAAATTGGTTTAAAGGCGTAACAAAATATCAAGTCCATTAAGGCGAGCGCTCGCTGCGCCCCCCACTCATAGTTGTCATGCGCAGATCAATACAAAGGTAGATGATACAAGCCCCACCCCACTATTGGCGTTTTCCCGTACCGGGGTCAGCCAAGCTACGCGCATGACGCTAGGAATCAGCCCAAGTCAACCTTGGATACTGTCTACAGAATTCCATGCGTCTACCTCTAGCCTGATCCTACGGAATCGAACTTGGGTCTGACGCTGGCTCCGGCTCCGGTGAAACCGAGGGTCCCCTTGTGCGTTTAGGTGCGTCTCTTCGGTTCCTCAGCTCTCTCCGGTCACCCTAGTACAGGCTTAGCCCCGCGCTCACAAAGAGAAGGTCTGAGACTCACCTCTGTCAGCCTCTCGGGCACTTCAAACAGCCAGTTGTCATTGAACTTGTGGGACTGTCAACCATTTGTTTTATTCTACATGGGTATGACATACTTTTGTTGGCTTGAAGTCCCAGTTTGGCCATTTAGTTCTCAAAACTCCTCAATTTTATCCCAGCCAAAATCATCATAGGCCGTATACGTTTCCTGTATCCGGCCCGTTGTTCGCGTAGGTGGGAGGGTCAGTCTACGCTGAGCTTCTCTCGCACACGCCAGGTCTGGGTTCGCTTGCTGGCGAGGCGGCGTTTGGGCATTCTTGGTCGTGCTGGCTGATAGTGGCTTGAAGCCAGGACAAATCAATTTAGCGGGGCTTGCGATGTGTTTTCTGCCTCTCAGAAGCAGGCAGTGAGCTGGTGAGCCGAAGATTACGGCTGTGCTTTTTCAATGCTGCTCAGGTGTCCATGCGGTGCAAGAGATAGAAGGCTGAGGGTGGGATTATATGTGTTTACTTCTGAGCGGCCTCAGCTTCATGACTCTATCTCCACATCTTCAGGGAGATGCACGCACCTACTTTATAGGATGCTGGCTGGCATACTGCACGCGAGCTATATCACATCTATGAGCACCGAATAACGCAGCTATACGTGGCAATCTGTATACCGGATGGCAAAGCAGCCACTCAACTGAAACGCCGCGGCTGAGTGTCAATAGATACCTTCTTTTGCCTGCTACGGACGGTGTGGGGCACGACCTCGCTACTGGTCTGATGTGGCTGTAGGTCTGCATGCGATGTGCTATGAAGCGACCCTATCACAAGAAATTAGCTACTGCACAGCCCGATCAGTGACATACATAACAGAGCCGCAGGCCTTTCCTGAGAAATCATCAAGTACATCCTACCATACCACAGTAAGCGCAAGGCTCTTGAGCTGTGAAGCCAATATGGTAAGGGGGCATGTACTCATGTCGGATGTGCTCAAGCAGCCTTGGGTTGGCGAGATTTGATCAGTGGACCTACCGTAGGAAAACGGGCCCATGGGCTTGTATTCAAAGAAAAAGGCGGGAAAGAAATAGAGTCAAAGATGGAAGGCGGTTCAGAGAAAGAGAGGCGCCAAGTTCGGCAGTACAGATATGTTAAAAGAACCGAGTGTATAGCAATGGAAAACTATCTGGCAGCTCTCTGATGGATGTATATTGTCTGGACATGCGCAGAGGTTTTTTATAGAGTAGGAGGCCTGAAACCTGAGCGGCGAAAGTTTCTCCCAATGTTCGGCGTCCGATTGATAATTGATCGTGGGCAATGTCTACGGATGATGCTGGAGAGCTAAAAAGTTATTGCACCGAGCTAGCGAGACCGTAGGTGTTTTTGGGAGCACCTTCGTCAAAGATCCCCACTTCAATCACTTTAACTCCCATAGCTAGCAGAGGTCACCGCAAAATTGAAGTCCATCAAAAACATTCAGATGGTGCTGACAAACATCACGATGTGAGGCTGTAGACGGAGAAATCGGGCTAGAGCCGAGGCTAGTCATGATGTGGCCCAAGCGTCAACTTCTCGATGATTCCTTGAGATTTTCTACAGATATCGCGGCAGCCATTTCTCCTCCACAATCCTCCTCTTGCATCCAATCCTCTTCGTGGCTATCTTGCATTGAGCTGGAGTCCAGGAGCATTGTTTGAACGTCGCTACCTCTACCTACACAACCCAATTCCATCACAATGCAAAGAGCTTTCGCTTCGCGGGCGCGGACTTCGGCCCTCAACTCGAGCTCTAAGCTCCGCTCCACCGGCCTGAACCTCCAGCAACAGAGGTTCGCGCACAAGGTAAGATATTGACGGCGTAAATTTAGTTTTTACAACAAAAGCTAATCAATCTATAGGAGCTCAAGTTCGGTGTCGAGGCACGAGCTGGACTGCTGAAGGGTGTTGACACACTTGCAAAGGCTGTATCAACAACACTCGGTCCCAAGGGCCGCAATGTATTGATTGAGTCAAGCTACGGATCCCCCAAGATCACCAAGGGTACGCATCAATTTTGCCATGGTTTTGGATGTTGCCCGCTGACGTATTTTCAGATGGTGTGACGGTCGCAAAGGCCATTACCCTCCAAGACAAGTTCGAGAATCTCGGAGCCCGTCTGCTCCAGGATGTCGCCAGCAAGACCAACGAGGCTGCTGGTGACGGTACCACCACGGCCACCGTACTCGCCCGCGCCATCTTCTCCGAGACCGTTAAGAACGTTGCCGCTGGCTGCAACCCCATGGACCTGAGGCGGGGAACCCAGGCCGCCGTCGAGGCCGTCGTTGAATATCTGAGGGCAAACAAGAGGGACATCACTACTAGCGAGGAGATTGCACAGGTCGCCACCATCTCCGCGAACGGCGACACACACATTGGCAAGCTTCTGTCCAACGCCATGGAGAAGGTCGGAAAGGAGGGTGTCATCACCGTCAAGGAGGGAAAGACGACCGAGGACGAGCTAGAGGTCACCGAGGGCATGAAGTTCGACCGTGGCTACATCTCCCCCTACTTCATCACCGACACCAAGACGGCCAAGGTCGAGTTCGAGAAGCCCCTCATCCTGCTCTCCGAGAAGAAGATTTCTGCCGTCCAGGACATCGTCCCCGCACTCGAGGCTTCCCAGCAGCTCCGCCGTCCTCTTGTCATCATTGCTGAGGACATTGACGGGGAGGCGCTCGCCGTCTGCATTCTCAACAAGCTCCGTGGTCAGCTCCAGGTTGCTGCTGTCAAGGCGCCCGGCTTCGGTGACAACAGGAAGTCCATTCTTGGCGATCTCGCTGTCTTGACCAACGGTACCGTCTTCAGCGACGACCTGGACATCAAGCTCGAGAAGGCCACCCCCGACATGCTCGGTTCCACCGGATCCATCACCATCACCAAGGAAGACACCGTCATTCTCAACGGCGAGGGTAGCAAGGACCAGGTCTCCCAGCGCTGCGAGCAGATTCGTGGTGTCATCAGCGACCCAACCACGTCCGAATACGAGAAGGAGAAGCTCCAGGAGCGTCTCGCCAAGCTCTCGGGCGGTGTTGCCGTCATCAAGGTTGGTGGCTCCTCCGAGGTCGAGGTCGGCGAGAAGAAGGACCGCATTGTTGATGCTCTGAACGCCACCCGCGCTGCCGTCGAGGAGGGTATTCTGCCCGGTGGTGGTACTGGTCTTCTCAAGGCTTCCGCCAACGCTCTTGGCTCCGTCAAGGCTGCCAACTTCGACCAGCAACTTGGCATCACCATTGTCAAGAACGCCATCACCCACCCCGCTCGCAAAATTGTCGAGAACGCCGGTGCTGAGGGCTCCGTCATTGTCGGCAAGCTCATCGACGAGCACAAGGCCGACTTCAACAAGGGTTTCAACAGCGCCAAGGGCGAGTATGTTGACATGATTGCGGCCGGTATCCTTGACCCCTTCAAGGTTGTCCGCACTGCTCTTGTTGATGCTAGCGGCGTCGCATCACTCCTCGGTACCACTGAGGTGGCGATTGTCGAGGCACCTGAGGAGAAGTCGGGCCCTCCAGGCGGCATGCCTGGTGGTATGGGCGGTATGGGAGGTATGGGCGGAATGGGCTTCTAAGAAACTGAAGCCTAGCCGTCTGTTTTCTTCTTCTTATACCCCCATTCCATTGTAATGACTTTAGTCTTATGTCTTTCCCAGTGATGGCTTATGTACACGATATTGGGTTGGTCTCCGCTCCTCACTCATGGTTTTTCAAAAAGCGCAGCATTTTGGTTATTTGATGTTTTTGTACAATATTGTGTATCTAGATGATCTCCTGGGAAGGACAAGATGTACAAAGCGATGAAGGAAATGTGAACAAGTTCAAAACAAACAAGTTATGACGTGCATAAATTAACGAGTTCGTGAACTTGTGAAGATTGGGCAGCAGGGTCATGGCCGGGGATCTTGGGCCGAAGGTTGGTTGCTGTGGCGGCGCAGCGCGGTCAACTAAACCTGTCAAGCATGACCCCACTAGGTACGTCGCTTGAAAATAACCCCACTACTTGCCTCAGCCTCAGCAACACGACTCCTCCACCTCCGCTCTCTCTCCCGCAAACACACCAATAACCCACAACAATCAGTTTTCTCCATTGACGTAAGCTGCACCCGTTTCCTGCCGACGGCCAGGCAGCTACATTAATGTTGCTTCTGCGCACGCGGCAATGGCGCCTCATGACGACAACGCTGACAGGCAGCACAGTACTGATAAAGCTACTCGGTGCCCCGAAGCCCCTTTAGCATCCTCAACTCTACACATTCGACATCATGGTACGTCCTTGGCAGATGGTCCGCGTAGAATCTTGTGCTAACATGGCTCGTAGGCTCAATCCGGGTACGTACTGCAACACAATCAACACGACATGAACAGCTGTCGCCGCCCGGGACCCACACGCGCGAATGCTTCCATTTCCATACATACCTTCCCCATCTTAGCGCGTCGTCCAAACGACATTTTGTCTCGGTACTAACTCCGCCTGCAGTGTCTCCGTCTCCCCCGAGTGCATCAGCGCCTTCAACGAGCTCAAGCTCGGAAAGGACATCAAGTGGATCATCTACAAGATCAGCGACGACTGGAAGGAGATTGTCGTCGAAGAGACGTCCAAGGAAGCCAACTTTGACGCCTTCCGCGAGAAGCTGCTCAACGCTAAGAGCAAGGACCGCAAGGGCAAGGAGGGCATTGGTGGTCGCTACGCCGTCTTCGATGTCGAGTACGAGCTCGACAGCGGCGAGGGCTCAAGGAGCAAGATCACCTTCATCAGCTGGACACCAGATGACGCGCCACAATACGTATGTCAAAACTTGCGCCGCCGCGATGTGCACGAAACAAGTCAAGCTAACCTTATATAGCCCCGCATGATGTACTCATCCTCCAAGGAGGCCATCAAGCGCGCTCTCAACGGTCTCGCCGCCGATATCCAAGCCAACGACGCCGACGACATCGAGTTCGAGAACATCAAGAGCCGTGTCTCCAAGGGCCGCTAAGCGCCTCTGCTGTCCCTTACCCGGTCGAAATTGCGCACATGAATATGGGAGGATGATCCGATTTGGTAATGAGATGATGAAATGACTCGAGCGATGAAGTTGGCAGCGTGTCATGGCATAGTGAATTCTCGACAAGGAAATGAACACGTTTGAAGATGTGATATGCGGGCCGGGTTTTCCTTTGCATTATCAGGCTTGGTATGCTTTTGACAAGCCGGGAACTGGTCAAATGGTCTTTGATGGACATGTCTTTGGTATATTTGTTGATCTAACGTGATGTGATGTTTTGCTCATCTGACGTGATGAAATCACTTGTTCTGCTCCCAAGCCCCTTTGAATACACCTACCAGCCGCTCACCCTCGTCCGCATCCTTTATCCTCTGCAGTATGAAGGTCTTCAGATCACCCCAGAATTCTTCCGTAGCAACGACGTCCTTTCCACTCCCAACACCAGCAGTCCCCGACGCCGTGCCGGCTAATGTCTCTCCCGCGCTGGCCAATCCCTTCTCGCTCTCTGTCGGTGGCGCAACGGCAGGAGGGCTCGTCACAGGCGTGCTCCCCGCTGCTGGGCTACCAGTGCCTGCTGCAGCACCAGCCATGACCATGACGCCAAACTCAACCTCGGCGCCGGCATCTGTGCCTATGATTTCCAAAAGGGTTTTTGAATCGGTGATGGGCTTCTTCTTGTACAGAATCTTGATCTTAGCTGCCGATAATGAAGCTCGTGTCGCATACTGTTGCTTGAGGTCGTAAACAGAGATTTTTGAGGGGTCGATGGCAGAAAGCGAAATGGTTGGTGTGGAGGGCTTCATAGGCTTGAGGGTCACGGTGATGGTTGAGGCTGATGGTGCAGAGGCATCGGTGCTGTCGGTAGACTTTGGGTTTGGGCGTTGCGGGTGGGGTGGGTGAGGGAGGCGGGGCAGTGTGTACTACGTAATGGTGAGTCCATGTATTCCTGCCAGAGCATATGAAGTCTTACAGCGCCTTGAGCGGGATACTGTCGCGCGTCTGCTATGTGGTCTGAGGATAGCTTCGCTGGGCGCGCGTCGAGGGCGCTCAGGAACGATTTACAGAATGCAAGTTCTGACATGGCCGACTATGGGGAGTCTGTCCTTGGCAACGGCGTTGGATCGTTCGCAATAGAGCTACGAAGCACTGTGGATATGGGTGAATGATGGCGCGCTCGCGAAGGTCGTGTATAGCTCCAATGCGATGACGCTGCTGGAGAGATGCGGGACAGTGGGCTGGACCAGGGCAAAGCACGCTAACCCGAAGGAGGTCCGCTAGCGTGGAAAAAGTTCCCAAAATCTCGTAGCGAAAGTTGCAAGTTCGCGCAGCCGTCCAGTCGGCCAACCTCCAACACCATTACACTTTTTCCCACACAAAAGACTCTCACGATACATCGGTCGCCATGGGTCAAGGTCGCCGTATGAAAAAGCAGGGTATTCCTGAACCCCTGGACGAAACTCTGGTGACGAGGAAGCGTAAAGATGCGCCCGTTGCTGCAGACCCGGAGCGCAAGAAGAGGAGCAGGACAGCTGCGAGAGAAGCCAGGGAGGCAAAGGCAAAGGCCACTCCCAAGACTAGGGTCGCTGGAAAGCCTGTGAAGCCTGTCAAGACGGCCGCTGCTATCGTCAACGGAGCGAAAGCAAAGGGAAAGGCTGCGAAGGCTGCTCCTCCACCATCCGACGACGAAGATGACCTCTTGGAGGATGACTCTGACCTCATGGATGAGGACGAAATCAACGTCACCGGACTCGATGCGCTCGGTAGCGCGTCTGAAGGCGAAGAGTCAATCGATGAGGACGAATTCGACTCTGACGTCGTGGATTCGGACACCGAAATTCGAAAGACGGCCATGTGGTCCGACGATGAAGATGATGAGGATGCCGAGGAGAAACTCACAGCCGCCAACATTGCCGGGTTGTCGAGGAAGTTGGATGAGCAAAAGGCAGTTGAGGAGGCAGAGGCGCAAGCTGAGTTGGAGGAGAACATGATGCAGACAAACATTGTTGGAGAGAGGCCGAAGATTCTGGAGGATGAGGAAGATGAGGATGGCAGGCCGATCACCAACCTTGTTAACCAGGACATCCAGTTGCTAAGGACCAGGCTTACGGACACTATTCGTGTTTTGGACGACTTCAAGAACTTGGGTGAGGAAGGTCGAAGCAGGGCAGAGTACCGGGCGTCGTTGCTCAGGGACATTTGCGCTTACTACGGTATGCTACCAACACGAAACATGTCGCAATTCTCTGGCCTCAAACTGACCCAATACAGGCTACTCTGAATTCCTGGCAGACAAGCTGCTGAACCTCTTCCCACCCCGCGAAGCGCAGGCTTTCTTCGAGGCCAACGAAACCCCGCGCCCCGTCGTTATCCGCACAAATACGCTCCGCACCCACCGACGAGAGCTAGCGCAGTCGCTGATCAACCGCGGTGTTCAGCTCGAGCCAGTCGGCAAATGGTCAAAGGTCGGACTTCAGATTTTCGACGCACAGGTGCCGTTGGGTGCTACTCCGGAATACCTCGCGGGCCACTACATTCTACAGGCTGCGTCTTCGTTTTTGCCCGTCATGGCTCTTGCGCCCCAAGAGAACGAGCGCGTACTAGATGTAAGTTGTGACACTTGTCGACTTTCTTGGTAATTTGACACTAATCGCATTCAAATACAGATGGCAGCTGCTCCTGGTGGTAAGACGACGCACTTGGCTGCTCTCATGAAGAACACGGGATGCATCTTCGCCAACGATGCCAACAAAGACCGTGCCAAGGGTCTGATAGGAAACATCCACCGTCTGGGTGCAAGGAACGTCATCGTTTCCCACTACTCCGCCCTGGAGTTCCCTAGGGTCATGGGTGGCTTCGACCGCGTACTGCTCGATGCGCCTTGCTCTGGAACCGGTGTCATCGCCAAGGATGCCAGCGTCAAGACGAACAAGACCGAGGCCGATTTCATGAAGCTGCCCCACCTCCAAAAGCAACTGCTACTTGCTGCGATCGACTCTGTCAACCACCACTCCAAGACTGGAGGTTACATTGTCTACAGTACTTGCTCAGTCACTGTCGAGGAGAACGAGCAGGTTGTACAGTATGCGCTCAACAAGCGACCAAATGTCAAGCTTGTTGAGACTGGTCTTACTTTTGGTAAGGAGGGATTCACAAGGATTGGAGGCAAGAACTTCCACCCATCTATGAAGGTAAGTCTCCCAATTGTCGGATCATGGTACGAAGCAAGCATCCTAACATGTTCATAGATGACCAGGAGGTACTATCCCCACACCTACAACGTCGACGGTTTCTTTGTTTCCAAGTTCAAGAAGATCGGACCCACACCCCCCGATGCTATTGGCGCCAACGAGTCTTCCAAGACCAACGGTGCTGGCACTACAAGCACAACTGCTGAGCTCGAGGTCATCGACCGCACTCCCATTGGCGCGGACAGTGACGAGGACTCAGACTTTGGTGGCTTCGATGAGGATGAAGACAAGAAGTACCTTGAGCGCGCGCAGGCCAAGGCGCTTCGCAGGAAGGGCAAGGACCCCAGGGCTGTCGTGCCAAAGGGCGACAAGGCGACCAAGGAAGCACCTAAAGTAAAGAACGGTCACGTCAGTGCAAAGGAGCAAGCAGGTCGCAAGGAGAAGAAGGGCGGTGGTGTTGAAGTCGCTAGTGAAGTCGCGCCGGAAAAGACTTCTAGCGGGGCCAGTGATGGGAAAGAAGCCAAGGTTGAGTCGAAGAAGGCGCGGAGAAAGAGCGGGGAGAAGAAGGGCAAGGCATAAGACTTTTGCTAGTGCAGTGTTTCAATGATGGGGAGCACGTGAATTATTGTTAGATACCAATGCATATGCAGCAGTCGTCTATATTGGTTGAATTTAGTGGGTTCGATGGTCTGGAATGGTGTCGGTCGTCGGATGTACGAGAATCGGGGCAGCTTCTATTGCGGCGAGCCAGACTAACTGCATGTTGATGCCCAACATCCCCACAGTATCGCGTGCGTGTATGCGGCAAGGCAGAGAGGTCTCTATTTCTTCAGCTCTCGAATCCAACAATACCATGTGCACAACCAAGATTCGAATCACTGTTCTACGGAACCAACTGCTGCGCTTCTCCTCCCCCTCCTCTTCCTCCTCCTCAAACCCATTCGGAGGCAGACGGTCCAAAAGTGGTCCGAAGATTTGACGTTGAAATCCCATACGGGCAGATGACAATGCCATTACCGCTCTGGGGGCGTACCACCGGCGCCATAAACGCCTCCCGTATATTCGCTACCACGACAGCACGCAGCGCGGCGTGTCGGAAGTCGGCAAACCAAGTCGTTGGGTAAACTACGGGCCGTGGTAAATATCAAGCCATGGTGGTGCATGACGTGTGAGCGAAGGCGTCGCCCGGCAGAGCCGCAATGTGTGCATGTGCGCCGCGTTGGTTGCGAAAGCCTCAAAAGCAATCTTCGCGGCTTCTAGCGATTGCGCCGGCGCCAGCTAGGGCCAACTTCGCTAGGTTTCCAAGCTTCTGCCCTGGGCGCCCAAACGGGCCGGTTTGGACTCCGCAACTTTTCTTCCCCATGGCACACCCCTCCACTTATCTGCCCACCTCAACAATCAGCCGCGCTTTACACCTAGGCCCCTTCCGACATGCGACGAAACGAATAGCCCGGCTTTGAGATGCGGCATGTCACATGTGCGCGAGCTGCACGAGCGCCGACTACGCCGCTAGCTGGGGCGCTCAATCTTAGTTGCTGCCCCAGCTGTGCCGTCAGCACCTGGTGGGCATGCCCTCTTCTTTTGTCTCGTTGGAGCAAGCATGCCGAGCCCCTGCTAGCGAAAGGCTTGATGGACCAACTAGAAGCATGGCTAGGCCTGCCCAGCCCTCGGGCATCATGAGAGCTCATTCCATAGCCCCATCTAACGGGTCACTTAAGGTCTTGGTGGCGCTGGGTGCGGCGTCTGTCTACACCGACCATGCGTCGGCGAAGGAAGCGCATCAGCACAACAATATGGGAAAAATCCCCGACGAGGGCTGCAAAAGTTGCGCAGCTGTGTAGCACCGAAAATCATTCCGAGGCTGAGGCATGCCATCTGTATTCCCTCATGTTCCTAGCAGTTCCTGTGCCGCGCCCAAGGGGTTCAGTCGGCCCGTGTTCGCTACAAACCTCCTGCGAGATCCAACCAGCGTCTCGGAAAAGGTTTTTTTTTCTGGCTCGGGAAGAAACCTCTGTCGTGTTTCACGCCGGGCGCGCGAGTGTGCCGTGCACACTCCCGACCTGACGTCTCCGCAGTCGCACGCGCCTACGCCGTGAATGGCAAGCTCGCCATGCTTCGAGTCGTATGCGCCGAGCTTCGCTTGGCTTCAGCACCCCCGTCTTCCATGTTTCTTCTTCTCGCATCGCCTTTCTTTGTCTGGTTGCCCAATAGGTTCTCCATTGGTTGGCGGTGCATAAGTGCTGCAGTCATTGTTACATTGTAAGCCCCCGACGTCAGACAGTGTGTAGGGGAACGGCCATACGAATCTGGGGTAACAAGCTATGGGGATGCTGAGTGGCCGATACTTGGTGTGGGGATTGGCTAGCGCAAGTCAGATTGGCCTGGGGGGAATCGACCAGGATTGGGACATGTGTGATGGGGCACGCGTCTGCCGATAATTTCCCACACTGGCGAGCAAGGATAGCCGCTGCCCCAGGCTGAATGGAGAGATGTTCGGGACTGGGGCTGGTTCAGATAAAGGCATCGATGCGCGCGCTGTCTTGAGTCGACTTATCGCGCAACCTCGTGGGCCTTTGCTGCTTATTCCTTTTTCCGCCCATCTTACAATTTCGTCGTCAATACCGACATCATGGGTATTATGCTAAGGCCGCCGCCGGACACGGCTGGTAAGGCATGGTATGTTATGCATTCACCGGCGTTGCAAACACCACTGACAATTTCATAGGCCAGCCATTCTTATTGGTCTCTTTGTGGCCTTTGGTGGTGTGCTCTACGGGTGAGTTTGCAGTTTGCAACTATACCACCGGATTCAGTCTAATGATCCCAGATATGACACGGGTACCATTTCTGGTATCATTGCCATGGACTACTGGAAGAAGGAGTTCTCGACAGAGCCAGATTACAGCATCACGGCATCTCAAGACTCGCTCATCGTCTCCATTCTCTCGGCTGGTACCTTCTTTGGTGCTTTGACAGCAGCACCAATTGGTGACTTACTCGGACGCCGCTGGGGTTTGATCGCTTCCGCCGGTGTTGTCTTCAACTTAGGTGTTATTATGCAGACTGCTGCCACAGCACAGCCCCTTTTCATCGCTGGCCGCTTCTTTGCTGGTTACGGTGTTGGTTTAGTTTCCGCTTTGAGTAAGTCATCCTTCCTCTTGTGCTCTCGATGCATGTCTAATGTCGCCGCAGTTCCCATGTACCAGAGTGAAACCGCGCCCAAGTGGATTCGTGGAACCATTGTTGGTGCTTACCAGTTGGCTATTACGATTGGATTGTTGCTAGCAGCTATCGTAAACAACTCGACCAAAGACCGCGATGATTCTGGATCTTACCGTATCCCCATCGCTGTGCAGTTTCTATGGTCTCTGGTCCTTGTCGTCGGGTATGTGCTTTTCTGCAGAACAATGATTGACTGCCACTAACTTGGTTGCCCAGACTTCTTTTCTTGCCAGAGACTCCCCGATACCTCATCAAGATGGACAAATACGAACAGGCTGCCAAAAGTCTGGGAAAGCTTCGTCGCCTGCCGGTCGACCACCCCGCTATCGTCGAGGAGCTCAATGAAGTCCAAGCTAACCACACTTACGAGATGTCTTTGGGCAAGTCAACATACGCCGACTGCTTCAAGGGAACACTAGGAAAGCGTCTCATCACCGGATGCTTGTTGCAGGCGCTTCAACAACTGACTGGTGTCAACTTCATTTTCTGTAAGCTTTTCCCTTGTCAAGAAACGACGAATGCCTACTGACATGGTCTAGACTACGGAACTCAATACTTCCAGAGAGCTGGTTTTGACGACCCGTTCATCATCCAGGTCATCACCAACTGCGTCAACGTTGTATCGACTTTCCGTAAGTATCCAAGCACACCTTGCATACGCATTGGGTTCTGACTTTTGCATCTAGCTGGACTGTGGATGGTTGAGCGTCTCGGTCGCCGTAACCTCCTGTTGTTGGGAGGTGTTGGCATGTGCGTGTGTCAATACATCGTCGCCATTACGGGAACAGTAGCCGGAACGACGGATTTGCCCGCCCAGCGAGCCGCCATCGCCTTTGTGTGCATCTACATCTTCTTCTTCGCCAGCTCATGGGGTCCAGTCGCTTGGGTTGTCACGGGTGAACTGTACCCTCTCAAGGCCCGCGCCAAGTGCCTGTCCATGACCACAGCCAGCAACTGGCTGCTGAACTGGGCCATTGCCTACTCGACCCCTTACATGGTCGATCCTGACCACGCCAACTTGGGCTCCAAGGTGTTCTTCGTATGGGGAACTTTCTGCTTCGTCTGCATTGGTTTCGTGTAAGTCCAGCCCCCTCCCCCCACCAAACTTAGGCCCACCTGCTAACGTCACCCCTCTCATAGCTGGTTCATGATCTACGAAACAAAGGGCCTGACCCTCGAACAAGTCGACGAACTCTACGGCATCGTCAACAAGGCCTGGAAGTCAAAGACATTCCGCCCCGCCGTCTCTTTCGCAGATATCGACCCGGCTACCGGGCGCAAACTCAGCTTGAGCGAAGTCGCCGCCAACCAGGACAGGAAGCGCAGCGTCCAGCACGAGGAGGCTGTCATGGCTATGGAGACGCAGGAGGCGAAGCACTAGGATGTGTGGTGGGTACGTTGATGCCGACGCAGATGCATGATACAGCGAAGTTAGAGGAGAGGGATATGATAGAGAGGATGAGGAGGCGGAGGTGGAGGTGATGATGCCAAGAACGTCGACCGAAGAGATGTAGATGTAATGTTTTTTTTTTCTCAAACGGCGATACCGAGCCGCTTTTACCCCGCGTAGAATGGAATCGCACATATATACGCGTTTCTATATGCGAGAATGAATAATCAAACGATACATCCATGTTACAGTGTATACACGGCCCTAACCCGCTTCTCATCTTCCGTATCTCTCCTCCTCGATCCATGCTTTCTTTCATGGTCCTTCTTCGTCGTCTCCACATACCGCACCCCCACCCTCTCCCTCTCCAACAATTTCGCCTCAAACATCCTCCTCTCCTTCTCCTTCTCCGTCTTCCCCACCCCCACCTCCACTCTCCTCACACCATCCAACGCACGCAGTATCTTCCACCCCGCCCCCGGTCTATCCGCCCTGACACCGTAATCAGCCACGCGAAGGGTTTCTTGTCCGGGTACGTATGCGCGTTTGCCGTTTACGCCTAGCGGCTCGGTGATGTTGGTGGTGGTAGAGGAAGCGAGGGGGTTTCGGAAGGGGTGACGAGGTTGGTGGGATAATCTCATTTCCTGGTCGCCGGAAAGAAAAAGAAAAATCAAAAGTCTGAATCGTGCTACGTGAGATGTGTGTGTTTTGGGGTGGGGGGTTTCGGAGGAGTCAAGGGCGTGTGCTGTTGGGGCTGTGGATTGAGGTGAAGAGTGTACGTTTGTGGGCTGGCACGTCATATCATGATATACACGAAGATTGATTCATATCAACGGGTGTGACAAAATGAGGTATTCAAGCGATGACATTGCTTCTAGATATCCGTTTTTACCAACTTTTTTTTTGCTTGTGGGTGGCGTGATGCTCCATCATGTCAAGATGACATTACCCAACCGAGTACCTGGGACAGCGACGAATCGCAAAGCCACGTATTCCAAGGGTTGTGAAGAAACCAGATATCGCCATTTTTGATCGTAGTGCACCGTATGCGGGCTTATGCAAAAGCATCAAAAACAAGATGAAAGCCGTGAGCCGTGAATCGTAAAAGTCGTCAAGTCGTGAGGTTCGTCAAACGTTCTAGGAGCGACAGTTAGCTGGTGTTCCGAAGGGTAATTCGTTCAAGCACTTACACACATGAAGTCATCAAGCATCCTCGCGTAGTGGAAACGACAAGTCGAGGAATCTAGGTAAAGAAATCCCTGTTGAAGGGCTTTGCCACGGGAGTCTCGTCCTTGAAGATACCGTCAAGAAGTCTACGACTCTCGTTGTCCTCAGTGAAAGCCTGGTAGTTGCCATAGCCAGGGAGCCATTGAAGGTCCGTCTGCTGAAGAACACGTTGAGAGTATCCCTGGCCCCATTCGCCTACTGGTTCGTACGGGTCGAACATAGAGTTCACCTGGCTTGACAAGTTGACGAAATTGCCATCGAAGAAAGGGTCTTCCTCTAGCGTATTGGTTCCCTGCAGAGAGCGCAAGTCCTCAGTAGTAGCCATGATGTAACGGTCTGAACCGACCAAAGTATCGTCGATGATCGAATGCCGGCGATTCTGTTCCTTGTGCTGTTGAACAAGCTCCGATGTCTTCTTGGGGGTCTGGAAAGGATCTCTAGCGTTGCAACGAACTTCCGGAGCCTGACTCTCAGTCTTGGTGTAGGTACCGACTGATTCGGATTCCTTCATCATCTCCTCGAAGGTGACCATTCGGTTGTTGTAAGCCTGAGAAGAACGCTGCTGGGGCAGATGTTCGGTGGACGGCGGAGCTTGACCGAGGGCCCTGGAAATCGGTGAGACTGAAACGTAACGGGGGGTACCAAGCAATCGGTCGGCGACGGGTGTCTTGGGCTCCTCAGATTGCTTGTGGTGGGGGTTCCCAGAGTAGAGTTTCTTAGATGCGGTCTTGAGCGTGACGATGAGAGAGCTGGTACTCTTTTGCAGTGTGCGCTTCTTGATCGGAGTCTTGACTGGGGCCATATCCTGTGTAGTCCTTGCGTCAGCAGTGGGAGAGGAAGATCTTCCACTTCGATTCTTGCGCGTCCACGCCATCTTCAACGATGGAATTTGGTGGCCCTCAGAAATTTGCTTGCCCCGCAGCTTCAAGATAGCCTGCTGAAGTGCGCTGGCAGTGCAGGTTACGTCGACCACCTGGGCAGCTTGATCGAACGGGATCTGAACACCAGCCTCACCACACGCCCAAATGATGCCAAGGACCACATTTTTCCAGTCGTTATCGCTCCATTTGAGAAGCTTTGGACGAGGTTGACGTGGCTTGCGAGGCACGCCGTCCTTGTTGATCTTGGGCACCTTGGACGGTCGACCGTACTCGCCGTCGCTCTCGACATAATCACTGTCATGTGCTGGGGTGTAACTCACTGGGGATGCGACCTCTTCGTTCTTGACATGATCACGCGTCTCTAGCTCTTGATGTGGGCTAGCGCTAGTGTCAGTGAAGTAGCGGGAAGAATGGAACGAGTCGCCGGGAAAGTTGTGGTTGGACTGTAGCGTGGACTCATAGGGATGGAAGTACCCGTTGACAGGGGCCTCGGCCTTGCTAGAATCCTTGTCGTTGAAAGGCCACGGCATGGTTGACGACTGGTCCACCGGGGTGAAAGCATCCTCTGTGTCGTATAAGCCAACCATGCTGAGCTGATTGTTATGAGAAGGGGACATGGTGGCTAGTACTCTGAGAGACGGAACTGAGACTATTAAGTGATGAGTATATGCAGAACATGGGATGCGCGGGGTAGAAGGCCTACCTGAGGCGCCGTGGGTGACGAAAATGCTGCTTGACTGCCAACGGAGGCGGAAAAGGCGACAGGAAAGATATGAGGGTGGGGTCCTCTTCTATTGCTTGGTCAGTGCATTTCTAAGCTGGGGCTCAATTTTGATGTCGGGGGGAGTCCCCGAGACTGCTCTTGGAGCAAGAGAGCGAAACAGTGACGCGGACCAATGCCGTAGACCACGACAATACTGGCAATTGATGATCTTGCGCTGCAGAAGCTCAGAGCAACAGCTCGAATGGGAAACAGCAACGAGGGAGCGGATTTACGTACCTTTGGAGAGCTGTCGGGGAGGAGGCGCTGGATTGGACTAGAGAGAAAAGTCCGGGGAGTGAGACGCGGCGCTAACGTTCTCAAGCTCCGAAGCAACCAAATTACGTAGGCAACAATTCGCCAAGTGGATGGACGTGCTTAGCGAACAAGCGACAAATACCACAGCGGTATAGGTTCCTTAGTCGATACCAGCAGGTTCAGACGGCGAAGAATATGGTAGATGCCGGAGGAACCTTCGCTCTGGAAGTCCCTTCCGTTGCAGCACGAATATCTTGGTTGCAGCTCGTCTGTTCGTATAGGTTGATAGTAGCTGGTGGGTGCGATGCCTAGCAGGGGCTATCGTGCCACGCGTACAGATTGGGTATACCAACGAATCCGGAACGGGTTGGCGATACACAGGGAAGGTCGATGCCACTATGCGTTGCCTACACCTACACACTCGTTTTTTGGCCCCCACCTGATGGCGCCGTGACTGCGTGATATCCTCGATGCCCGGATGAAGCAATGGGCTGTTCGAAAAGAAGCGCGGGCTTCAGAACAGTTTGCTCGTGCAATGCCGCCGTGACTCCGGAGAGATAAGAATATTTGAGCGCTCGCAAACGTAGGTCAGCCTCTGGTCGACCTGCCAACTAGTAGAAAGATACAGGTTCAAGTGAGAGAGCGACGTTGAGCTTTTGGGCCTTGATCCTGTAGTCAAAGAACTTATATGGAAGAGAAAGTGGTAACCTTTGGTATACCCACAACTCTCCGTGACGCTTAATCTGGGCGGTATCGGCGCGGTAGCTGGATCCACTTGGAAACCTCGTGACGTAGATGTCTATCCTTTTCCTTACCCCGCACCAACTCTCCGTGACGGTGGCGATCGAATAGGCGGTGAGGGCAGATAGCGACCAGACGATGTCCGTTCCGGATTGTAATAGAAAGTTTGCTTTTCGCGATGACGGTGGGTAGTATGATCTTGTAAGAGATATGATGACCATGATCCGGATGGTGTATAATCTCGACTGCAGTACCAACTCAAGCGGTTCACGAAGCTTGTGCCACAGATGAAATTGTTGCGTAAGTTAAACAACACCGATGAAAGTATGGTGGGCAGTCTCTGCCGACCAGATCAGAATTTAATATGCTCGCATCTCAGTAGTTTGTGATGACGTTCGGAACAGTGTTGGAACGATATCTATTGAAAAAGAAAGGAAAGTAGGAGAGACAAAAATAGGATATCTGGGACAGTAATATGAAAGGGCTTAGATAAGGAATTTATGCATGTGAATGAAGAGGGTGCAAACGAGTAGAAAACGTGATAGGAAACCTATACAAGAGCATTTGTGGTAGCATGACAGAGCTTACTATTGTGCCCAACGAACTGATCGACGTCTCCGGTTCTGATTCCTGCTAAAGTGCCGTAGGTGATGCGAGTAATCGACGGCACTTGGGTGTTTTGGGACCTGGAACTACTGCCTGGAAGCGTTGGTGATAACCGAATTCCTGATATTACAAGGAGCTGGCACTGCGATGTGTGTTGAGAGTACCAGTTGTGTTGCGTAAGAAGAAAGTAACGAGGTGGGGATTTTCTCGTGGCCAGGATCTATAAACCAAGGCAGCACCGACATGGAAGCTCCGATGCTACGCTAAGGTGTGAATGGATAGCGTGCCGCCGTAATGCAGACGTATCAACCTTTCGCTGTGAACGTCAACGTTGATCCGTTATTGGAAGAAGCTTTTTTGTGGTATGATTTGATTAAGACTAGAGCGTGTGCTTGGATGCAGATAGAGGCGGTAGTGGAAGCAGATATTCGACCATAACCTCCCAGTCCGTGACTAGAGAGCAGCTGTGCAAGCCGATGGTGGTTCGATATCCGGGTCGTGAAACTTTTTTCTTTGGCTGCCAACGCCTCATGTATGAGCCTAAATGCATTGTAGGGAGAGGCATCAGAAGAGCTGTGGGCAAGTCCAATACGAGGCAAGGCTCGATTCGAGGGGTGCTACTCGTTCCATGAAATCCTTCAGGTCTCAATGGTGGCTGTAGTAAATTCTATATGTTTGATATCGATTTCATAACGTCAAACCATGTGTATCGTGAGACGCGAATATTGTAGTGTGCGTTGACTCCTAAGCTAGTCAGTCTTTAACGCTAACCCAAAGCCACCGCCGAAGCTACGAAGCCTCCAAGTCAACGCGAGTAGCAATGCGAATTATCGAGTACGCTCGCAAAGCTCGGTGTTGCCTGCAAGGATTGTCTCTGAACGGTATTCCAATTGGCAGCGCTTGAGAAGGGGGTCACGGGAGGTGTCGTGGTGCGCTCTTTCCAGGTATTTTCTGGGGGCAACGCGCTCTATACCGACAGGGGCATCCAGGGGGGTTGAGCTAGTTCAGATCTCTCACGCGATACTGGGGTGTTAGCCATGAATATTTAGAATGTATTGTGGAGGTCGAGAGGATCGGGAGGAGGCCGAGGCAGTGGTGGCTAGTAGGTGGGCGAGGAGCAAGTAGAAGTGTAAATAAGGTTTCTGGCGCTAAAAGTGTGATGGGCAGGGGCGTCGCCTCACGAGTTCACAGGCTTGGCACGGTCTGGCATCATAGAGCAAAGCGCTGCACGAGATTGAAAGGGATGAAGGTATTGTATTTGATACTGAGGATCTACGGCCATCGGAAGGATCCAGTCATCGAGCTCTTAGTTCTGCCGCTGGCGATGGGCTATTTGTAATATGTTCCCACGCGGCCTCAGGCAGACCCCCGCGGGGTGGTTTCGCGTGGAGGGGCGCGAACGATTCGGCCCGACTCGAGTGACGTCGAATCCTGGAGCCTCTAAGATAGCTGCTTCCTTATATATTCCTGGCTTTGTCGACTCGACAACAGTCTCTTTACTCTGAGGTCTGTCCCAGGTCGCGTGCATGGAAGATGATTCTCGCCTTTCATGTCCGCACTGACCTCAACCACCAATGTGCTTCCCTCTCCTGAACTTCGCAGCCCTACCCAACCACGGCACGCGCCGCCCACCGCCGAGCTCGACGGAAATGACCACACGTTGTTGTAACGTCCCTTCAGTATGATGCTGGGATGAATTCTTGACGCTTCGCGATGGGCATGACCTTCGAATCGCTCTTACCCCCTGTCGAAGATCCGGCTTCACGCCACGAAGCTTTCTCCCCATCGTGTCAGCCGCGCCCTACCGACCGACGATCTGCAGCTCGCTTATACCAATGATACAAATCAGGATACTAGAGGATCAAGCTTGTTGAGCGATGATGAGAGGCCTGGCTGGACTCGGTCTGCTTCAATGCGCCCACCCAGCGCGCTCGGTAGTCCGCATAGCTAGCGCTCGCGGCACTCGCTCCCAATTTCGCTCAACAGCCATACTTTTTATAAGCTTGGTAGAGGCAGAGAGAGCAGGACAGCGCTGATGTCTCACTGTCGTATCCATTCCAGAGGGAGCGCGTTCGACGAATCTTGCAAAAGAGCCTTACACCCAGAGAGATCACTAATGCCGACGCGATGCCAGGTCTTCCCTCACCAAGCCCAAGCGATCGCCACCTCCGGTACGCCCATTGCTCGTTTTGTTCTTCGTGTCTTCTAAAAGGGAGACCGGGTGCAGAAAATTTAACACATCTGCTTGTGAGGCCGACGGTGAGGCTTCCTACCCCGCCATGTGGCTCGCAGAACAGTTGTCATAAATTGGCTGCGGGACTGTGACCAGCGATAGCTGTTGTACTACCTCCGTGGTTATCCATACATACAGTTCTCATCACCTGGGGTGCTTGTTTGCAATTCGGCAGCTTCTGCGACGGGCATAATTGGCGACGCGACAAAGCAGACGGAGAATGTCCACCAACAGGACCCCGGCTCGCAGCGATCCGCTCCATAGACAACGTTCAATACTGGATAGTACCTCGAAGCATCCTATGCATTACTGCAGACGTCGCCACAATCCTGACAACAATTACGTGAGCCGAACAGACTGTCTCTGAATCTTGTCGTTGACCCCACAACAAAGGAGTTTGTTCCAAGGGCTGGCTTGATTGGATCTTGCTTGCGCATCGAGTCCACGGTCTGGGCAGTAATCTCGCCTAGGGCTGGAGCGAGGTCGCATTTGTTATGGTGCTTGTCTTTTCGCGAACCTGGCAAACAACGTACTGCGCGGAAATGGCATACGTGGCTGATCATAGCAGCTCCCTCGATGCATCGCGCATATCGGATCTATCACCACACGCTTGGATTTAGTTCATAGCCATCAGCGTGTCCGCCCTTGCACGGCGGCGTCGCTCAACAATCGGGTTGTTTCCTCCAAGTTTGTTAATGTGGTGGGCATAATGCTGGGGCTATGCCTCAGCCAGCGCCACGGAAATGTCTATACATGGAAGCCGTAGAGCAACGGTGGATGAATCGCAATGAAAATCCAAAGCGCCTCTCGATAGAAGAGATACATTGGAACAATGCGGCGGCAAAGGCGAAGTGTTCGACCCTTGGCTAGTGGATGTCCATGCATTTTTCTCTCGACTGAACCTGCACGCCATCTGTGCCAACTTCAGAGCAAAGACGACATACTACAGCATCCAAGTCGTTTGCGGATAACGATGCTGTGTCATACACCATTTACTGTTCTACCGGATATGCGTGATCCGAGGTTCCATGGTGTCTTTCCATGTATGAAGAATGCCGTCACTTAGCCACGGCAGCCCTCCGATTCTCGAATCGGGATAATAAACGCGAGTTGAGCCCAGAAGACAATGCGCGTATCTTCCGTTCTAGACGACGCTGTAAGGAAAGCGGATGCGGTTGCCCCATAGCAGGGGCCTGCGTGTAAGCTTTAACTCATCGAGGAAGCACTCCATACATGAACAACTTGCATATGTATCTTAATCATGCGACAACCACGACTTAGGCGTTGGAATTGCAAAAAGGCGCTACTTTCGACAGTGAGACAAAACGGCCAAGCTGAAGACGTGGTCTTTGACGCAGTGCGCCAAACAGAAGTTGACTTCCGAATTACGGCCAGAGGTCAACACCGACTTTTTTGTCATCTCTCCCGAGTGGCTTGGATAATTCGTTCGACATGTGTGCTGATGCTTGGGGTATGTCAAGCTCGATTGCTTTTCCCTTTGGCTTGACAGCATCCTTGCAGTTCGAAACGACTCCGATCCCGGGTGTTAGGTATGTTTGGTCGATGACAGCGGCCCTTCGTTTCGTTCCAAGAGATTAGCATGTGAGTCTAAGATGCACTTCCGGTGTGCCGAAGTTTTGTGTGCAGAGTTTTGTCTCGGATTTGGTAGCATGCCCGGGTGCCCTTCGATTCCTGATTATGGCGTCTTCGAGAGCGGCCCAGGGACCAAACCAGCATCCACAAAAAGTCCCGGCGGACGTCGGATTGTCCTACATCTCTGCTCGGCCATCGCATGCTATATCCAGGTGGGGTTCCGAGGAGCCGTCGTCATGGGAGCGGTCCGTCGCTTGCATAGCATTCTGGTGCCCAAGATTTTCCCCTACTGCGGGGCTCATTGGAGACACATTCCGCCAAAATTCACGCGACGTACCCGGGCTCGATCGATGTGCAGATTGCGGCCACTTGTATCCGTGAGTCTCGAAGGGAACGATGCCAAGAGAAGGGCTCCTCTACTGGAATTGTGCATTGTGTGGGTGCTGTTTCCCGAGAACGTCTTGCTCCGCCAGAGCTTAGGCCTACTTCATATGGTGCCTATCTTGTCAGCGGTCGGGCCCAGCAAAACTTCCCAAGCTGGACCTTGTCGTCGCTACGCCTACCCAACAATATCCACGATGCCACACAAATTCATCGTCTCAAGGCTCGAGAACAAACCTCACAAACTTTAGTCTCGACGGCTATATAAATCGCAAAAGTCCTGATTCCTTCACCGGTAGCGAGTTGTCTCGGCTACCGGTCCGCTGACGGTGCACAGTGCGAGACGATGCGATGGTTCGTCCGTTCGAAACTCCTGGCGTACTACGAGGGTGCGCCGACAGACGAATTTTTCGCCTTTTCTTTGCAATTGATATTCAGTAGCACCCATATTGTTAGGAAAGGGGCTCGGAGCTTACCATAGTTCACCTTACCACATGGAGATTGAAGAGGATCCTAGCTCTCCCCTGGACTGTTATACACTGTGGCATTGAGGATCGCCGTTGTTGTGCTTTAGGCAACAGCCGCGATTTAGTCTCAATGGTGAACGTCCGGTATTCATGTCGCAGCCTCTAGACTTGCGATGCACTGGAATCGAATTTAGCGTTCTTGGATGCCAAAGCTCACGCCTGAATCTAGATGCACCAAACATCTTGTCAAGACTTGAGCTCAGGCCTGTGTCCGTGGTCGGCTCCATGGGCCGTACGAGTTTGGCTCAAATAGCTCAGTATACGTCAATGGGCTAAAGACACGCACCCTGGATTGTCCGTACATCATCCTTTTCGCTCCCATGCCCGTCGAAATTACGGCGCGCATAGCGAGCGCACGTATGAACTTGTTGCACGTCGCATTGGCGTGGAGCAGCAAGTCGTGGCCGAGATTGAATAATGAGTCCCAGTTCTCCATCTTGATCAACATTGGGGATGAAAAATGGCCGATACTATCTATGCTCTACAGGGATACTGACGTATGCACTGAAAAGAGCCTAGATTGACTTCAAGGTACAGCTCATGTTGGCAAAGGGATTCAAGAAGTGGCCTTTAATATCGATAGCTTCAGTTGTTGTGAGTGCACAGAGCAAAGATGACAACATCAAGTAGGCATAAACACAGTAGGCTGGCAAGGGCACATGCCCTTGAAGGCAAGCATGGCTGAATTGCTAGATCTCACCAATCTCCTTTCCACATTCTGTATCCATTACTCGTCATTCAGCACTCAAGTATCGGCTTGCGCTGTCATGTCGCCCTACAGGAACAGGTTACCCCTACCTCCTTCTCGACCGCACATACCAACCGCTACTGCCGTTGTACCGAGCTGTAGTATCCTCCCTCTCCTGAGCGCAGAGCCCACAAGCCACATTCAGTCGACACTGTACGCATTTACCCATGCGCTGAAGCTTTCCGAAGCTCGATCGATAGCTTCATCTAGCGATAGCCGCCTACGATAGCTCGTTCGCGAACAACGACGATCCCGCCATCCGCTCGTCCATGTAGTACCGGAAGCTTGTCGAGGAATCTACCTCGTGGTTGACTAGCAGGAAGCGCATGCCCACTCTCGCGTCGCCGCCATAATCGATGTATTCGTCCGCTGTAGCGGTCAGGCCGAGCTTTGCTTGGAGAGTCTTACGGGCAGCAGTCAAGCGTCTGAGTTTAAAGATGAGGGCCCGAGGTCAAAGTGAAGCTCTGCGGCTTCAGCGAAGCGGTAATCTTGTTTTACCATCGTCAGCGAAGTACTTGTTGCAAAATGAGGTTTTGCCGGGTAGCGCAGAATGCCTTCATGCGTATACTCACCCGCTGGCGCACGTGGGCAAAGATACATTCTTGATTTTCTGCTCCAGACCACCACTGGCGAACATAGAAGAGCCGGCTGTTGATATGGTGGCCTTTGTCGCGGAGGATGACGATTTGTCGCTGCTTTTCGTCGCAGAGCGCCATCTGCGCCATCTCTCGAGTGCGAAGGTCCTTTAGGAGCTCCTCCATCTTGGCTCTGGAAGTCCTGTCAGTGTCCATACTGCGCCTCAAGATCTCTGACCGCGACAGTACAGAAGTCGATTTCTCGAGCGAGTCGTGGGGAGCTGCACGGGATAGGTATCTCGTCTGCGGAGCTATGCGTAGTTTATCACCAACTCTCGCGCAGATCTTCGTGAGACCCAAACTTACGGCTACGCATGTCGATACGGCCTGAGTGAACTCAGTTAGTTCCATGTCGAACATGGGGATGGTGTTGCGGGTGTTGGTTGTGGTTTGGTGATAGAGTGGAAAGTCGATAAACATTGTCACCCAGCTTCTGTCCGCACGACCATCTCAAAGGCTTTCGAAATGACGAGCAACTGGACCGCCAGCAGACGATAGGATGGCTTCAATTAAACACGAGGGTGTGCCCTACCCAATAATTAAGGATCTGCACAACAGCAGACATTGGTGTCTCTCCCGAGATATCATACATATTGTCAGTCAATCTGCCATCATTGTGCTCCATGTCAACTTCTCTGCGCAATCTACACACCGACCTTCTACCGCTTTCTAAACAGTGTGTCTACGGGCTCCCCCGCATCCTCCCAACAGGCCAGTATGGACCTCCTCAGCAAAGCTGCGATTCAACGATTTGAAAGCATCTTCATACAGCAGTCAATTATTCATATTATCGCCAAATACCCTACCTCGGCGCACCATCATCTGCATCATCTTTTTCTCGTACCCTCACAATCTCCACCATTTGCTGTCACTCTCTCCTGTCACATCCTTCTGCCCTCCCACCGCTCCAATGGCCAGCGAGCCGCCGGGCTACGAGGCGGAGTACGTCGTCCTCCGGGCGCAGTTCCTCCCCATCGCCGACTACATGGTCGCATAGCTGGAAGATGCACGCCTGAGTGTGAATTGCCAGCGGGAAGACCGGGGCCCCAATGAAGCAATGAACGATTCCGACGTGCAGCAAACAGATACTTGGCCTTTGCCACAGCTTGTGAGTAACCATCTGGGACCAGTGTAGTGAAATGTGGTTCTGACTCGTACTGCAGCTCGATGAACAACCGCCGCTTGAGCTGGCCGTGGTGGGACCGCGTTTTCTCCACCCCTAGCTTGCTCTCGCGATTTTCGGTGCCATCATGTTCGCGCTGGGTTTCGCTGCTCGCTGCTTTCTATAGAATGGGGCAGAACCTTGCCAGCCTCAACGCCGTAACTCACCAACAGATGAAGTACGAACGTCGGTCTTGGAGACTTCATTGAAGAGCTGGTTGACAAGAGAGTTGGAAAGGAAAGGTTCGAGGGATACAATTACGGCGTAATTAGATCAATGACGAATGAAAGTCTATTGAAAGCCTTCTGCATACTGCACATGAATCAAGTCGGAAAATGTGCGAGGTAACTACAAACCATTACAGGATGTCGTCGCCTGTCGACTTCCGCTCGTCGAATCGGGACGTTTTCGGCGAACCCTCTGAACATCGTCTTCAATGCTTAAAAAACATTGTCGAGCCTCGACATTTCTTCGTGTTTTCACTTGCATGTGGTTAAGATAAGATTACAACTAAAAAGCGGCAACAGGGCCGATTGACAGCTGGCATGCATGCCGATCCGTGGTAAACCTCGGCTCGTCGGGAACAAGTTGCGGGCGACACTAAACCTGTTTCTCGTCTAGCACGACTCCCATTGGGCGTCTTCGCACAGATGCAACCGCGACCCTCTTTAACCTCGCAACCTTAATGTGACTGCACTGCGATCGACCGAAAGTTCTAATTACTAAAGCTCTGCGATGGCGCCATTCATACCCTTCTACAATGGTGTCCTGCGCACCCGTACTCTCCTTCATTACCGCCTCGGACTGCCTAACGAGCTGGTTCTCGACATCCAACACAGAGCGCGTTACTAGGTGGGAAACGAGTTCGTATACAACGATTATACTGTTCTCCGCGATCGTGAAAACTCCAGCAACTTTCCGCAGCCTACACATGCCTCGCTCTTCCTTTCAGCAGCAATTGGCCCCTGTCCAAGACAAAGAATTTCCGGGACATCGAGTCCTTGGTTGTGAGTCACGACCAAGGCTGGACCCGAGAGAGTATACGAGGCACTTCCAACACCTGCTCTTGGATTGAGGTCTCTATTCTTTGCAGCACGCGACGACCAAAGTGGGAACGCACGACCCTATCCTTGAGGAGCTTAGAAAGCGAAGACGAGTGGGAGTTTCCTAAATTCAGCAACATCCACGAGATTATGGACGGTTCGTTTGGCATTGATGAAGCCGAGTTCGTCCCCGGCCCTTCATCGGAAGTAGAATCGCAGAGGATGCACTGCAGCGCAATGGAGTCAATGCTGCACGCCTAAGAGAGGGTACCATTGGGCGTCGAGGGCGAGTACGCCTAGTAGCTACAGGGCAACGAAGTTACGAGTTCCTCGGTTTCTGAAGGCGAGTATGTCAATCGATACAGCATAACTTGGGACTGCAAGGAGATCCGACTTGGGAAGATAACGAGGGAGCTGACCATGGCGAGGGGTTTCTTGACTCTCTGCAAGACAACGACTAACTCGCAAGACACAGGATGAGATGGGAAAATCATATACACGGCATTCGCGTTACAGTGCGCTACACCGAATAGCTCTTGTCAACAACATTCACGCAACACGTGCTCACGGATCTTCGATCAAAGCCCCTTCCTAAGTGTCGTGCGCCTAGCCACACAAGTCTCCGCTGTTGGAACCTTCATTGTACCGATATGCCTGGGGAGTCATTTCACCTCTACTGATTCCGCTGGATACATTACCCTAACCGCCAAAGACACCTATTTTCCTCCATTCCTCCAGAAGCAACAACCTCACTCTCAAGGGAAGTCATCACGAGATGTGCGGAATGAATCTTGGCAAGAGCTTTATCGGTGCGTTCTGCGTCTACTAGAATTTGCTCGCGAGTCTCCGCCCCAAGCTTCTCGTTCTGCCCGCGGATGGAAGCGGTCTTCTCAGCAATCTTGCCTTCGTTGGTCGCCACGTCCAGAGCATTCTCCTCTTTACTGCTCTCGGGTCAAACTCTCGCCTCCCCAGCGCGCTTCCGTCCAGTGGTTCTGTATACTACAGTGCATGTATCAACTTGAGAAAGCGATCCCAGAGTAAGAGATGTTGTTCGTAGCTCATGATCTGCTTTCGTCTTCAAACCGGGGGAAACTGCAGACGTAGCAGCACACAGATCTGATGGGACACCTGGCACGATTCGGGAATCCTTCGTGGTTGAAGAAATCCGAGACGCGCTTCTGTGCGCCGACATCCTTCCCAACCATTTCTTGCGATGTTCTCCATGCGCCTGAAGGTTCTTTTTGTACTTGTCTGTACGGATCCTGCAGTAGGCTCTCAGCGACGAGTGTGGGGCGTTCTGCTGCTCCATATCACGCCAGAGCTGGAGCAACACCCTGGACTGATCGAGGTTCAGATTATTTTGCCTTCATGCCGTTTCGCGTCCTGATTCCGCAGATGCTCGAACTACTGATGTGCGCTCGCGAGCATTCCCTCTTTATTTTCTGGCGTGTCATTTCACGGCATGGTGTGGGCGAGATACGATGATAGAAAGCAGGCACGTACTCCTTGGCATCACCGTTGCATTGAGCCGGCTCAATACCATCGGTGGCTTTCTTGTTTGGATTGCCGAGCACACCGAAAACTTTCTCGACCTCACTATAAACAGCCGCATACTCCAATCGATCGCCAGGAGGCAATATCGTAGCCCTTTTGGGATGATACATTCGATCTAGGGCGTTGCGTGCTGCGCATATAAACTCGGGAGGTGCGTCAGGCGCGAGCCGAAGAATTGAGCAGTGCGTGCCGGTTTGCATAGGGGTTCTTGTTACCCTGTCGTACCACTCTGGAGCAAAGACTGGTCGCATTTCAGTCGCATCTAACGGCTCGATATATGTTCGAGACGACCAAAAGTAGGCCTAATCTCAAGAGGAGTCCTGGTGCAGCCTGGTGATTGTCCCAGACAACTATTGCGATACAGCAAGACATCCGCTAGAGAAAGAAAGCTCTACTAGATGGCAAGCGATCGCGCGCCACAATTTCGAACGCAGACGAGATCGTTTCTCGGGAAGATCTGGGAACATACTTCGCACACACCTGCGTCTATCATCGGGAGGAGCGCACGGCAACCCACTTGCAGGCGATGCGCATCCCCACCCGCACGAGCCCAAAGACCCCGGACAACCGAGGAGAGACCGAGGCGATCGTACAACCACATTTGGACTCAACCCACGTCGCTAGTCTTGTAAGAGCGTGGAGGATGTGACCATCGGATGAGAAATATGGCGCAATTCAACACAATCGCGAATCCCCATCGCTGGCAGAAAAGAATTCAGGCAGTGGGGGCGCGCTGCCCACCTAAGCGCATAACTGGTGGGCATTTGTGTCGTTCTTATAGGGCAGCGCATCACCGCGCCTGCAGGGACGAACGTCAGTCTTTCGACCCCCCAAAAAGGCGCCGGCGCGAAGCTCAACCCTCGAACATACGACAAGACACCTCCCAACTGCCGATCTAACACCAAACAACTCAAGAAAAGCAACGCGATTGCGCGGAAATGCATGTGGCCGATGGAGAGTAATGTCGGATACGTACAGTCAGCAAGCTTTTGGGCAGCCGACCTTCACCGACGCGCATGCGAGTGGGAGTTCCTCTGGACGTGATCTGTTCGATATCATCGACGCTTCCAATCTACATCACGACGCCCGATACCCTTCTGGTGATCAACCGTTGCAGCCACTTCGGATACCATCTCACGAGCAATATGCGCAAAGCCAGCATTTTGCGTATGCCTTGCAGAATAGTGGTGTGTCGGTTACAGGTAAGCGTACCCCTCCTCTCGCGTTCATTTCATCATTTCCAGATATGCGTTCATCCTGTGCGAATTTCTTGTAACCCCTTACCTTTCTGTCCTCTGGCACTGGAGGTAAATCCCGCATCTCTGAGTTGTCGGCTCTGGATGACGTTCGGCCGGGAGAGAATGGCGTGCTCTCGCTAGCTGCACGTGATCGAACGATGCAGTGGTACTTGCGACGACTGCATACCTGCTTGGGGAGGTGTTTATGCAAGGTCTGCACAGATGCGTTTTGTTGGATCGAGGGGCCTGGCGATCAAATACGCAGCGATGACCGTGTTTTTGGGGTGCCTCTTTCTCTGGCGTTATGGTCACTGACATCTTCTCAAGGCCTACAGTATACCTCGCCAACACTACCAAATATGAACAGCCACATCCCGCAACATTTCGAACCCGATAGTGCGATGCACTTTGGACTGGACGATCTTCAAGGATTTTCCGCGGTCACGCAAGGTTACAACATCAACGCCTATCGCACGCCATACCCTGACAGCAATGCGACATCTACTTCGTCAGCCACATCACCCGATCCCACAAACGCCACTCTCCTCACCGACCCTATTGTCGTCGAAGCGGAAGAAGACAAGCGAAAACGCAACCAGGCTGCTTCTGCACGCTTCCGCCAAAAAAAGAAGCAGCGCGAGCAACATCTTATGGAGAGGAGCCAAGAAATGCAAGAAAAAGCCAAAAAGCTGGAAGCGGAGAATGATGGCTTAAAGAAGGAAAACTTGTTTCTGAAGAAATTGTTGGTGGAGAAGGTGGATCATATGAGTGATGAGGATCGCGACTTGTTGAGGAAAGCTGCGGAAGGCACGCTGGACAGGGTGCCAGGGAAGAAGTCTTGATCATTCTGCAGTTTCGCTTTCTTTTCAATGATTCACCCTAGGCTCTTGAGTGGAAGGCAAAGATGGGTTTGCTAAAGTCGCAGGGTCACGTTGTTGTCTTTTAAGGAACGCGTCGGCGTTTTCGAGTTCTGGTGCATCAGACTCTTGTTCTGGGTAATATTCATATTCATCCGCGTAATCAGGATGTTTTGGGGTGCGCATTTACTTTCAGAGTCGTTCAAACGATTGTTGATTGTGCATTGCAGTTGCGATTAGAGCCATGAGCGACTTGACTTCGACACATGCCCTTTGCGACAAACTCCACCCACCGAAAATGCATTCCGGTACGGGGTTGGCTTTGGAAATCAAGGCCGAGTTCCGACCAGACAGCATCTATGCCCTCGCGATAAGCCTCATGCTGGCTAAACATGCTTCTTTTTCGCATATCTTGGACGTTGTTGTCTCAGCACAGCCGGGTAACCGAAGCCGTGGCGTCCAATAGAGTTGAAGCAGGCACGACGGTGCCTACCCGTGTCTGGCCATCTTGTACAAGAGTGGCTGGCTTCCATCAGCCTTATACCCACATTACCCTCAAGCGCCATAATGTTCAAGTGAAAAGAGACGTATCCAACGTCTTGATAGATTCATAGGGCACTTCCTGTTGCGATATTCCATCGAACAATGCGGGTTGCTTGAGTCAAAGATAAAAGAACGACTCGATGTACGTCTCCCTATACCGATAGCACGCAGATACAAAACCTTGTTAGTCGCTGGAGCCCAGAATGGCAATCTAGTATGAGCAGGAACCCATTGAAGGGAGAGCACATGGCTCGTTCGTCCCGTGCATCGTACAATACAGCCTTGCTGATTCTCTACGCCTCTGCACGGTAAATCTCTGACACATGGGAATTGCCTTGGAGGAAGTCACAGCTCTGTATTTTCTATTCGTAGACGGCTTGATTTGAGCTTCGCACTTACTTCATCTACTTTGGTTATTTGTCCTTGTTGTGAGGGCGTCCCCGGCATTGTTTGAAAACATTTTATATTCCATCTCCAAGTCCAATATCCAAACTCGAGAACAGAACAGGGCCCCCATGGCGGGATAGCCTCGCCAAAACGCGTATTCGGACGAGGCTGCCACCACCGCATCTTGTCCGCAAAACGAAGCCTGACCTCTTTGGGCTAGCGCTTATCCGCGCCACCCTGAGTCATCCATGATCTCACGCGCGGGTCATATTTGTAAGCCGGCCCTCGCTCCTTCACAACATGCGAACCGCAGAACAACATGCCTCTGCAGGGGCTTTGATGCAGTGCGCATGCGACTCCTTCGGTGTTCGGCTCCAATCGTGAGTTTCTTCTCGAATGTCGTCTCCAGGGCTGACCAACCTCGCCCTGTTCGCATCTTAGCCATAGACACGATGTGAGATAAGCCAGCGATGTAGTAGGCTTCAGGTGTAGCATATAAATGCAGCAAGCCCGAGGGGCAAGATCGATATCACACAACATTTGCGCAGTCACCACTGAAGTACCCTTCAAGCACACAAGAAACCTCAAGACTCACTCCATCCTCAAGACTTTCTACTCCAGCTCGTAGCAGGATCATCTTTTCTCTCCTCTGATAACCCGTCATTTCTCACCATCCAGCATCTGTCCGCAATCCACATGGCTACCACGATGCGCGCATGGCAATTCCAAGCTTCCTCCAAGCCCTTCCTCGAGAGCCTCTCGATCCCGCCATCAGGTATCCCAATACCGTCCATCAAGGAAAATGAGGTGCTCCTGGAGAGCTACGCAACAGGCCTCAACCCAATAGATTACAAGATCCTCGAGCTCGGTCTCATAACGCGCTTTATATTTCCAACTATCACACCCGGTATCGATATCTACGGTCGCGTCGCCAAAGTCGGCAGTAAAGTGTCGAAATTTCAAGAAGGCGACGTTGTGTTCGGCGGCATCGCTCCAGGAAAAAAGCACGGAGCCCTCGCAGAATACCTACCCGTCTCGCAAGATACACTCGCCAAGGTGCCAGAAGGATTGAAGGGAGATGACATGGTTGCCATGGCCAGCGCTGGTATGACAGTCCTCGCTGGATTGCAACCGTACGCAAAACCAGGCAACAAAGTCTTCATCAACGGGAGCTCGGGAGGGACAGGTGTAGCGGCAGTGCAGATAGCGAAGATCCTTGGATACCATGTCACCGCTTCTTGCTCAACAGCAAATGTCGATCTAGTCAAGAGCCTGGGCGCAGACACAGTGCTAGACTACAAATCCGCTCCGATTGTCGAACAACTGAAAGATAGTGGTGCGATGTTCGATCTCATCCTCGACAATGTCGGGGCACCCGCAAATCTCTACCGCGTGTCGAATCATTTCCTACGGCCTGAAGGCAAATTCATACAAGTCGGCCTAGACATGAATTTGAGCGCTGGGCTCCAATTCTTCCGCAATCAACTGACTGGTCTGTTGAACTGGGGTAAACGGCAATACATCTTCGTTGAGGGGAAGTTGGAAACAGCCGTCTACGAGCAACTTGCTGCATGGATGGCTAAAGGGAAGCTGCGAGCAGTCATCGACTCTGCGTGGGAGTTTGGGGATGCTCCAAAGGCGTATGAGCGGTTGAGGACAGGAAGGGCGAAAGGAAAGGTTGTTGTGCATGTGAAGGATGAGTGAGATGGGAGACAGTTGCCGAAGGTGAATTATGGGCTTTCCCTCAGGGGCCAGATTTCTGTAGTGTTCTATTCAGCACATTAGCTTATAATTAATAGCAATTCTTGAAACATTGTTCTTCTTCTGTGAACACGTGAAATGACGAACAAAGAAAGTCAAAGTTGTCCAGGTCCAGATTCCCAATAGGCAAATAGACATATAGAGTGTATATGCATCGTGGCCTGCGTGGATGTTCTGCGCAGTCTAACGGGCGGCCGGCCGACTGCGGCATGACGTCGGGCTTGGCGATACAAAAAGTTCGGAAGCCTTCCGAAATCCACGAGCGTCAAACTTTCAAAATGCGCTCGCTAGTGAGAAGCATACAACCTCTCTCCGCGTCTTTTCACCCCCTAAGACACACGAGTCCCATACGGCCATTCAATGCGATCCCGCCGCCAGCATGGAGACGCTCGTTCCACGCTTCCGCGAACTTGAGGGTCGTTGACCTTGCATACAAACTGCACGATGATTCAGGCAAAGCGAAAGGAGATCCAATTGTCATCATACACGGCCTATTCGGAAGCAAGAGGAACAACCAGAGCGTGGGAAAGTAGGTGGAATATCTGCAGCGAATCCATCCGTACAGTTACTAAGTGCTCTCCAGTGCATTCGCGCGCATCCTCAAACGGCCCGTCTACGCCATCGACACGCGAAACCACGGCGAATCGCCGCACGACAAAGTCCACACGTATACGGCGCTGGCCGAAGACGTAGAAGCTTTTCTGAAAAAGCACGAGCTGAAGAACGCGACGCTCATCGGGCACTCGATGGGCGCGAAAACGGTCATGACCATGGCACTGAGGAACCCAGACTGCTGCGCAAACATAATCCCAGTCGATAATGCGCCCGTTGACGCGGCACTGTCGAGCGACTTCCCCAAGTACGCAGAGGGCATGCAGCACGTGGAGAAGTCGCAGCCCAAGAGCCAGAAGGAGGCGGATAAACTTATGGAGCCGTATGCGAAAGATCTTCCTGTCCGCCAGTTCCTTCTGTCCAACCTCGTCAGAAGTGAACCGGGTCAGCCCCTCAAGTTCCGGATTCCGGTCGGCATTCTTACAAAGGCTTTGGATAACATGGCGGACTTTCCCTTCACCGATCCGGATCAGGCGTCGTTTAGTAAGCGCGCACTGTTCATTCGTGGGACGAAGAGTCACTATGTGAGCGATGAAACGCTTCCGATTATCGGCCGCTTTTTCCCTAGATTCGAGCTGGTGGATGTTGAGGCTGGCCACTGGGTCATTAGCGAGAAGCCCGAGGAATTTATCAACGGTATGTACATAGACCAGGTTGAGTTTCGAAAGTTGCTAATATATCGAAGCTGTTGTAGAGTTCTTGCAAGAGAAGGAATAAATACCCATACAGTATGTGCACCTGAACAGATATATATTTCTTTCTTCAAAAGAGTCAGACTGCATCATACGTCCCACATCTCTCGCGATGAAGTAGAGCCTTTTGTTCACGACACGAATGATGGTTTAGAGAGTGGCTGTTGTTCTAAACGAACGGCACAGCAGCAGCAGCTAACCTTCCTAGAGCGATATTTCCTTCCTCAATATCGTCCATTGTGCACCAGACCAACAACATTTTCCGACACTCCATCCCTGACTTCCTCACCTACGCTTGTCCAGTTCCATACCTACAAGAAACTATACGAAGTGACCTTTGCAGCAAAACACGCCGTCACTCCAGGCGCTACATCAACATAAGGCCCCTGCTCAAACCCATTGCAGACAGGGTTAGCAAAAAGCCTGGCTGCACCTCCTCGTCAGCATCCACTACATCTCACAGTCCTGGCGAACAGCCAACGTACCAGTCCGCGTAAACCCATTATCCTGCACCCTGAAACTGTCATACGGACCCGTGTACTCGTTGCTCAAACACTTGTCGCCTTGGGCCAAGATTGTGTCTTCGACGAAGGGCTCCGTGCACGCCGCGTCGGCGTAGAAGCGGACGTAGCCTATGCCGGCGGGCGTCTGGCGCTGTTGGGGAGGCGACGCATGCGTAGCTGTGGCTGCTAGGGTGGCGGAGAGAGCGACAAAGGCAGTGAAGTGCATTTTGGTGGTTGGTGTTCAGTTGTGTCTCGTGGATGACAAGATGGGGAATGTATTTGCTGAAGGTGATGGAGGCTTCCCCAGCTGTCTTCTTATACACTTTTTCTTTCCACATTTGTTGGTCTTTAGGATAAGATGCAACGTCTGGTTCTCACGCTTGTGCGTGTTGGTGGTGGAGATGAGGCGTAAGACCTAATGCGACGCGGAGATGTCAATGGTTGTTGACATGTCGCTCACCAACGTCCGATCTTGCCGTACATGAACCGTTTCCTTGCGAGGTAGGAAGTTGGATGTCATGATTGGCTAGCGTGTCATAATTGCTGATGTCAAAGTCCCGCTTGGTTGGAGTGCACGCTCGTGCGCGAGTGTTGGTGGTGGAAGATTGTGGAGCCGGATGCGTACGTGGCGAAATGCTGCGTGGGGGTTGACTCTCAACAGCATTTGTGGTCGTATCCTTTCTGTGCCTTTGATCCTCCAGGAAATCACCGAGTGTTAATGATGGTAGTCGCGGGATGCCGATATGTGCGGTTTTCGAACCCGGTATGCAGTGCTGTCGATCGTTAAACGCGCGCTGTGCAGTCAATGATTGTGCAAAGCCCAAGTAAGAAACAGCACGCCGCGCAAACTGGAGGATCCTCTCAATGCAGTCGTATGGCTAAGCCAGTAGTATTCGGTAAGCTTACTCACGCATCGTGCCATGCCGAGGCCGCTTCACTGAATCCGCCACTCCGTTTCTGAGCCCGTGAAAGGGAGAGTATGCGTCATTAGTCCTAATGACTGCTTGGAAGACGTGCACCGAGAGCGGAGTGCAATGCGCGGGCAGAAGTTCACTTAGGCGTGTGCATGCATATGCAGCGGCCCCTCGCGCTGACATGAGATGCAGAGCCAGTCCCGCGGCCTTCCACTTTGGGCTTGGGGCTGGCTGCTCGATCCTTCGAGTGTGACATCTGGGATTCAATATTGGCCGCTTGCTCTTTTCTGCGCAAGACGGGCGCTACACGTGGCCAATTCTTCGGACACCGCTCCGGCCTTTCAGTCAACAACAACGTGACTGGAAAGGATCTCGATGACGAAATCGCTCGGAAAGTCAATGTTACGCGCTTTCTCCTTCTGACGCCGATTCTCGATGCAAGATTGGTTTGCCGACTGCCCAGTACGGCTATCGCGCCCTTCGTGCTGTACAACCTTAGCCATGACTGCTTGGCTCTAGGCAGCTGAGCAAAAGCTTGACCAAAAGTTCTCTGTTGACTGGTTTGGCGATGTATCCCGTCATGCCTTTTGCGATATACGACTCTGCTTGTCCTTTCAATGCGTTCGCTGTTATTGCGACGATGGGTGTGCGCAGTCCTTTGGCTCGGAGCTCCTTGGTAGCACCAACTCCATCCTGGACGGGCATGCTGATGTCCATCAAGATCAGATCGTAGCTTGGCTCTTGCGACGCTTTGGACACGGCTTCTTTGCCGTCTGGCACGGTATCAACATTCCCGAAGCCCAATCCCTGTAGTATCCGCAGCATGATCTTTCGATTGATCATATTATCTTCTGCAAGCAAGACGCGCTTGCTTTGGGCAATCTTCCTAAGCTTTTCCACGGGATCTGTCAAGATGGGCGATGGTGGAATACTCAGCCCGGTCGTGCCTTCTTGCAGGACCTCGAGGGCTTTGAGTTGTTTGCACTTCTTGAGCTTGGCGGTGAACCAGAAGACACTTCCACGACCCTCGGGGTTTGGATGAAAACCAATGCCACCACCCATAAGTTCGGCCAGGGATTTACAGATGCTCAAGCCTAGGCCTGTTCCTTTGTATTTCTTGGTAGCAGAGTTGTCACATTGAGTGAATGGCGTGAACAAGGTACGTGAACTGTTAGCTGGCACTCCGATACCAGAATCCACGACTTCGGTTAATATGGTGAAGGAATCCTGATCCTCGGTTTGCAGGCGCGCCACGATGCGCACATATCCGTTCTCTGTGAATTTGGTAGCGTTCGACACGAGATTTTGCACGATTTGCCTGTAGCGTAAAGAGTCCCCCTCGGCAGATCTTGGAAGCTGATCATCAAGATGGCTCTCTAGCTTGACCTCTGGCTTTTGACAGGCCTGATGCGCTCGAAAAATAGATTGAATAATCTCTGTGACGCTGATGATGTCATGGTTGATGGAGAAACTCCCGGATGCCAGCTTGCTATAGTCCTGGTAATGAACGTGTTGAGTCAGTCCACATGTTTCTCGCTGTAGGTCTGGGACTAACTTACTAATATGTCGTTGATGACCTGTAGAAGCACATCGCCTGATTCTTGGATAATCTGTGTAAGCTCTCGTTGGTTGTCGTCGAGCTTGGTGTCTAAGAGAAGCGTCAATGCTGACAACATTCCATGCATGGGAGTCCGGATTTCGTGGCTCATGTTGGCCAAGAACTCGGACTTCAGCTTCGAGGCTTCTTCATAGGCGGCAATCAGGCTGGTTTCTGCTTTCTTCCTTTCTGTCAGGTCTCTGGTGATCTTGGAGAAGCCCAGTAGGACATTTTCCTTGTATACGGGTGTGATGACGACGTTCGCCCAGAATCTGGAGCCGTCTTTACGGAGCCGCCATCCCTCGTCTTCACATCGGCCATCCCGCAGCGCGTCCCTTAGTTCTATCCCTGACTTGTCGTTGTCGCGATCTTCTTGGCTATAAAAGACGGAAAAATGTTTACCGATAATCTCCGCTGGGGTGTATCCTTTGAAAGCCTGGGCTCCGGCATTCCATGTAGCAACATGTCCTGTGGGGTCCAGCATGAAGATGGCGTAGTCTTTGATGGTTTCCACTAGCAACTGAAATGTCTCGTTCTGATAAGAGCGTTCCCTCATCTCAAGTTGCCGTTGATGCTCCTCAGTGATGTCGAGAAACTCCATTTGTACGCAGCGCAAGCTTCCTTGGCGCAAGATGGGAACTGCTCTCAACTTCCATGCGACTTGAGTATCTGCGACAACCTTCATTTGTTGCAGAGTGCCAGTCCGACATGCGATCTCTATCAACTCATGAGCTGATGCGAATACTGGAAAGGTGAAGCCGGTGTTAAAGATGTCATGTGCATGCTTTCCCAAAAGTGTCCCGCGATCGCTTGCACCTGAAACAGTCACGTATGAGTCTGAGACATGTCGGACTACCAGCGCTGCATCCAGGATGACCGTGGGCGCTGGCGTGTATCTTATCAGGTCGTAAGCAAGGCTGGTCGGAACTTCGTCGTCGCGTGTCGAAGGCGGGAGATCGTCTAGCGCGGGCGGTAGTTGCTCTAGGAGCGCTTCCAGAGACGCGGTCATGGCTCCGAGATATGTGCACTAGCCTTTGCGAGACTAAGGGTAGGACTAGATGGTGTAGGAAGTAATATCGTACGATTGTCGCATCGCAAAAGGCCATAAGCCGGGGTGAGACCAGGCTTTTGTGGGCCACAAGCTAATCAGACTGCCTCCTCTGCTGGGAGATGCGTGCGACCTCCGCGGACGCGACTCAAATCTAGAATCAGCCATGCCGTCATGTCCCCTCCTAAAATCAGGCTCATGCCACTGTCGCTGGAATTTGAATAGGTCTTTCAGCTTTTCCAATATGCCGTGTTATCGTGAGCTATGCATTGCACTCGATCCAGACCGACGTAGCTCACGTTACCTGACGACGGCAGGATCGGGTTGGCTGTCTCCACTTTTCCGATCCGAATGTATGGATCGCGACTCCATTCTCCATCCCGCTCGATGAACCTTACCCAATTCTCAACACCCGAAACATCGCCATTGAGATGTGCAACGACTACCGAAGATTGTGGGCAGGTATACCGGAATCAGACGCGCTCCTTTTGTTGTGATATCTGTTTTGCGGCCGGGTAACCCCTCTCAATCGTCTAACCGATGAAACGCGAGCACTCAAGATCACGTTCGCCAGGAGAAGTGTAACTCTCAGAGTCGAAATGTTTGAATTTTCGTGTCCTCGGCCAGATACTTATAGTCTTCAAGCCTTGAAAGACAGCTGACTACCTCCTTCCTATATTTGCTAATAGCACAGGTAGCGGCATGTTATTGACAGCATCTCCGAAACACCACGTCCAAGGTAGGAAGGTAGTGATACTAGTCATGACCCATAGGATTCGGCTCAACATGACTCACATTGATTCATCCTCAACATAGTCCAGACAAGAAATATAATGATGCGGGGATTTCCTTAAAAGACAGATTCCAATATTATTCCAAGGCCTCCCTTGACAACATGTCGTTACGACCAAGAGACACCACGCTTGCCAGCAATTTTACGAAACTGAAACATAGCAAGCCCACCAAGACACTCGACCCCAATCACAACAAGCTGCCAAATCCACTCAACGTTCTTGTCATCGGCGCGTCTCGCGGAATCGGAGCTGGCATTGCCAATGCATATGCAAAAGGTGGTGTGGCATCACTCATCCTGGCCGCACGCCCTTCATCGACACAAGAGCTAGTAATAGTGGCGCAAGAAGCCAGAGCCGCCAATCCCTCGACGTCAGTCACCACAGAAGCCGTCGACATCACATCGAACGAGAGTGTCGTGCAGCTTGCACAAAGAGTGAAGAAAGAACTCGCCACGTTGGACATTGTCATCGTGAACTCGGGATACTCGGGTCCGGTAGTATTGAAAGTCGATGAAGGAAATCCACAGGACTTTCAGGATGTATTCAACGTCAACGTACAGGGTACATATCTTGTTGCGCACCACTTTATACCACTACTTAAAGAAAGCAATGGCGCTAAGATGTTCATCGCCGTGAGCTCCTTCGCGGCATGCATCATCAACGGACACATCGCCAACACAGCATACTGCATTTCGAAATTCGCCCAAGCGCGGCTCGTGGAGTTTCTATCCGAGCAGTATGGAGCAGACGGGATATTCGCAGTAGCCGTACATCCCGGTGCCGTGAACACGGAGATGGCAGACAAGACCACCCCAGACAGCTTCCGATTCTGTAAGTTCAATCACTGAGAATAGACTTTATTGCCATCACTAACCTACTAGATCTCACCGATGATGTCGGTCTCTGCGGTGCCTTTTGTGTCTGGCTAAGCCGTGAGAAGCGCATGTGGCTGAACGGACGACTATTAAGTGCGACATGGGATATCGACGAACTGCTAGAAAAAAAGGATCAAATCGAGGACCAGGATATGCTGAAGTTCGGCTACAGGCTCGGCAATGCTTGAGGTGTCCAAAACAGTCTCCCAAGAGAAAACACAAAGCCATGGATGGTATTGGTGCGAGTTGGACGGATCGGTGATTTGGCGTCATTGCGAGCCATGCTTGCAGCCATTACTGAAAACTTGGCCACGTCAACCTCGGGTCATCCCAGATAGACGCATTGCACACACACTGATGCAACGGAACGCGGGTATGCATCCACTACAATCGTCTGAAGCCAATCAGGGCAGTGTTTGCATATACGAGTTCATCCGGTAGAACAAGCAACCTCTGAGGGTGTTTTCTCGATGTTATGACGACAGGTTTATTCTATGCAGTTTTTGCTGTACGTGAATTCACTTCATGTCGTCTAGCGTAGTTTCAACCCCATTTAAAGTCTAGTTCGAGGGATTCCTTGTGTCTTTTTTATTTCGAAGGAAAACGCGATTATACCAATGATACGCATTTCACATCCCAGTACATAACGGTACAGACCTCGCCGTCCTTTGCAAACCCCGCAGGACATTTCCAGAATCTTCTACACTGCCTTGTCAAACTTGCCAGTCAAGTTCTCATCGTCTTCCTCGCTCGGCATCGCGGTCTGGAATAAGTGCTTAAGCGCGAAACCGACACGGGCGATCCCAAGCTCGTTGAATATGAAGGTATAACACCAAGGGTATGATGGGGATGAATGAGACGAGTGCTGCTGCCGTGTCGTAGACAGGGTGCGTGAGGTAACAGGGTGCGAAGTTGAAGTTTTTTCAAGAAAAGAGAAGCTGACTATCGTGTTCATGCTTGATGTGGTTGAGAAGTCTGAGGTAGGAGGCGGGGTCGCATGTGTTTAAGGTGGTGTTGGAGCCGTTTACGAAGGCGTTTAGGGATATGGAGTTCAAGGGAGGGTTGTGAGGGGGTGGAGAGGGCTTAGATAGAGAGGGATTAGGGGATAAAATTACGGAATGAGAGTAGAGACAGTGTAGATGTTCTGTTAGTATATCTCGAGGCGTGTAATCTGAATGTTTAATCAGTTGGGCATTAGATTCGTGACGTACAATAACTAATATATCCTATAGTCTTTACATCAACCTCACAGTCTTTGTATTCGATGCGGTCAACCGGCGATTACCGATGAATTGGTTCTATCTACGACTTTTAGAGATATAGTGGAAGAAGCGATGACCGTAGAAACACAGTCGCCGAAAAGTAGACGTTTCGCACTACACCCCATTTCGACGCAGCCAAATCAACCGATAACCCGATTATCGTACTCGCAGAAGCCCAACACTTCAAGTCCATCAAGCTCCCTTAAGAATAGCCAAAGTAGTAACCCCCCCTTAACTGCCCGAGCTGCCCATAGCCTCGCCCACGTCAACCACAAAGTGATAGGTGAGCTTGGGTCTCTTTCTATTGCATTGTATCTTCTCGTCACCCTTTTAAGGATTCGCAATAAGCTTTGAGGAATGTTCGATTTCGTTCTTCTACGAAGTACCGCATCCGCCCTGGCGCGGTGATCTTTGCTCGTTGACCAGACCGTCGGTGGGTAACGTGCACACCCAACTGTCTTTCCTGGCCCACTTGCATTTTGGGCATGTGCACCTGTTCTTGCCCATTGGCGGTTTATCCCTGCATTTTGGACATTCGTAGGTTTCGGTGATGTTTATCACGCGGCCTAATTCGCTGCCTGATGTATTGTTCTGCGACGTGATTTGGGCGTTTGAAGTAGCCATAATTGTTTGTTCGAGATGTGGGGAGATTGCAGAAAAGTGATGATATTCAGTATGGTCTCCAATATTATGTTGGTGGACCTTTGAGGGCTGCTGTGGAATACAATAGCACTACAATGCTTTGTCCACATGTTTATACAATCGCTTTGTTGACTGTGCTCAAGTTGGAGGTATAACTGATGCCGCTGTCGCAGTCATACCCAGGAGTCTGTGTTACAGGCGAGCCGTGTCACCAGCCGATGCCCATAGTATTCCTCACCCTCTTCATTGTCTCCTCAGCGATGTTTTCTGCTCTCTCTGCCCCCTCTTCCGCATGTCTTACGAGCTCTCTCTGATCTCCACCCATCAAGTCTTGATACCTTTCCCTAATATCCCTGATTCCAGTATCGACAGTATCTGCAACCTTTTCTTTCAATGCTCGCATGCTGAGATCTTTCAAGTCATTCGCCAGCTCTTCTGGTGACGCAGCGGCAGAGTCATGGAAATGATACATCAAATCCACAAGATTGGATACACCAGGTCTCTTTTCGCGATCATAGCTCACACCCTCGACTGAATCAGTGAGTGCAGTCTTCAATTTGCTGTGTATTTCCTCCCTCGTATCTGTGATGAGGATGCGACTCCTCGGTTTTGGATCGCTCTTGCTCATCTTCTTGGTGGGCTCAGTCAGACTCATGACTCTTTTCGCCGGACTCAGAAGCGTTTGCGGGACAGTCAGGAGGGGCTGTGACTGTGAATACACATGGTTGAAGCCGGCGGCTAGTTCGCGGGTGAACTCGAGGTGTTGGGCTTGGTCCTCGCCGACGGGGACGTGAGTGGTGTTGTAGAGAAGAATGTCTGCGGCTTGGAGGACGGGGTAAGAGAAGAGACCGAGTTTGAGAGCGTCTTTATTATTGGAGGCGTCGAGAGGGGAGGCGTTAGAAGGGAGAGACAACTTGCTCTGCGGACATGGTCAGCGCCGCTTCTTCGACCTCATGCCGCATGCCATACCTTCCACTGCGTCATGCGCCCAAGATAGCCCATGCTCGCACCACAACTCAATATCCACATCAGCTCAGCATGCTGCTTGACACTACTCTGGGAGAATATGATGCATCGCTTCGGATCCAGACCTACTGCTAGCAGACTGGCCAGCATCTCTTTTCTCCATGTTGCCAATTCACTCGGATCTTGTTTTATCGTAATCGCATGCAGATCGACTATGGAGAAGAGAAGAGTAGTATCCGGAGAAGCCTCATCCTGAAGCCTAACCCATTGCCGTAATGCGCCTAGGTAGTTGCCCAGATGCGGTACACCAGTGGGCTGGATGCCGGAAAATATCACCTGTTTCTGAGTATTCTGCTGTTTTGAGGGCGACGCGACCGAGTATCTCCGTAAGCAAGTGTTACAGATACGCAAAGGTGAAGGGGCTGCACGATGCAGCGAGCGGAGTGAAAACATTGGAGTCGGGTGGTTCGCACAAAGTCGGGTAATGGGCAGCGGGCTCAGCCACTGGGAAAGCGCGGCCGGGGTGGTGTAGCTTTCGTCATTGTGGCACTGCCGCCCGCCCACGGCCACGACCACTCGTCTGCCACGGGCCAGGAACATGATGGCTATGCCCATTGATTCCCGCAACCTCCCCACACCACCACCACAACTCCACCAACATTCACCACCGCACTAGCCATACCTCTACTCACTCACGTCCTCTCCCTGGATAATAGCAGAACAACACCACCACCACCACAGTCATGTCTTGGACAGGTATTGCAGCCCAATCACACTCGTCCGGCATCACGGCGGCTCACAAGATGCAGGGTTCAAGAAAGGCGTCAATCGCGCGACGACGCAGGTCTTGATGAAGACTGGCCAAGTCGAGCGCACAAATGACCGCGACTTTGAGACTGAGCAGCGGTATGTTTCCTCACCCCGCCAGCCGACGCCTCCCTATTTCCCCCCAGGCGTCCCACGACGAACAAGCCCACTAACATGATGGCAGGCGCTATCGCACCATGGAGACGGCAGCAAACAAGCTGCAAAAGGAAGCAAAAGGCTACCTCGACTCCCTGCGCGCCATGACGGCCTCGCAAATGCGCATCGCCGAAACCATCGACGCCTTCTACGGCGACGCCGGCACCAAAGACGGGGTATCGCGCTCCTACAAGCAAGCGGTGACGGATCTAGACGCGGAGACGATAAAAGCGCTCGACGGGCCCTACCGAACCACGGTCCTAGACCCCATCCAGCGCTTCTGCTCGTACTTCCCAGACATCAACGCCTGCATCACCAAGCGCGAACACAAGCAAATGGACTACGATCGCATGCGCGCCCAAGTCCGCAAGCTAACCGACAAACCCGACAAAGACGTGACCAAGCTCCCGCGCGCAGAAAAGGACGAGCAGCTTGCGAAAGCGGCCTACGACCAGCTCAACGATACCCTCACTGCTGAACTCCCGCAGCTCATCGACTTGCGTGTCCCCTACCTAGACCCCAGTTTCGAGGCCCTCGTCAAGATCCAGTTGAGGTTCTGCGCTGAGGCTTACTCGAGAATGGCGCAGGTCCAACAGTATCTCGATGCTAATACAAGAGATCAGTATGCCCAGGGTGAGCTGGACGCTCGGGTTGAAGAGGTGCTGCAAGAGATTAGGGATCTGAGTATTGCGGGGACTGTCTAGAGAGAGTGAGGACAAGGGTAGAAAAGAGGTGCTGGTTTTTTTCTTTAATGTGTGTGTGTGCATCATGTTATGATATAGTCATTCTGAGAGGGGCGTTTCGAAATCTTTGGGTTTGCCGCATTGCTGGGGGTTGTCAAGAGTGGATTGGATGGATGGATGGATGGTATAGATGCGTGCTGTTTTGAGAACCTCATTACAGTCACGAGTGAATCTAATCAATGTCAACGTCAACAAACAAACAAACAAACAAACAAACTGCCATCACATGAATAACCACCACCGCCACCCCCACCAAATCATCTCCCTTACAAGCACTGCACGGTAAACCTCTCCAACACACACACAAACATATACGAAAAAAGTCTGACATTTCCTTCTTGCATAATCGTCTACACGAATCCAGCATCCATCATATACATGTCCGTCCACCCATGGCGCCAGAAAAAAAATGGATTTAAACCCCGACACAACGGAAAGGACTAACGCACGCACATATCATAAAATGACAAAAAAAAAGGTGGGAAAGAAGCCCATGAAAGACAAACTCCGATTCCTATGCAGAGAGAAAAAGTGTGGAAATGCCACTGGAAAGTGTGGATGAGTTCTGGGGGGCGTAAAAGCCCGTTGGAGCCATGAGTCCCATCCCCTGCCGTGGCATGTTATGCCATGCTGATACCAACCAAAACGCCTCGCTGATAGTGAAAATGATGGGGAAAATGGGGATGGGAAAATGGAGATGGGATGGAGAGAGGAGGATGCGTGTGCGGTGGTACGCGCCTGTCCACGATGGAATGTGGTGGACTGCGGGGTGCGTGTGAGTGAGGATGTGACGGACGATAGAGGCATGAAACCCCAGCTGCGGGGACGAAAGAGGCAGGCGTGACGCGGCCATCAATCCAGCACCACGACGACCTATCGTTTCATCGGGGTATCGTCGTCATCCTCATCCTCAGCATCATCGTCATCAGCAGCCTCAAAGTCCGAATCCATCTCCTGGTCCTCATCAAGATCGCTCTCACTACCGCCGAAATCCAAACTCTCAGCATCGCTATCCTCCCAGCTCATATCGAACTCGCCCTCATCCTTCTCCTTCTTCCACGCCGTCTCATGCGTGGGCATGACGAAATCGGCAGGGATATCCTGCTTGGAGAGCTCGAGATCCTTCTTGACCATGTCCTTGTACTCGGCGGGCTTATTGCGCAGCATGACGCCTGCATCCACGTTGGCAGGCGACGACACTTCTGCGTCGTCGAGGAGCGAGAGAATGGATATTAAGACTGTTTCAACGCGCTGCACGGGGGACCAGCGCTCTGCGGCGGTTTCGCCGGACATCTCGTCGTCGCCGGGTGGGTGCAGGATGGAGATGCAGAGACGGCCGTCCGGGTAGATGTTGGGGTGGTAGAGCGGTCGGATGAACTTGAAGTCTGCGACTCTGTTAGCGCTATAATCTCAACTGCGCGACTTGGCTTCTGGAATGAAGCGCTCTCTCTCCTGGCCGTGACGTACCTGGTGGGCTATGTGGGTAGTTGCGAGGAAACGACATTTTCGCCTTAAAGTACCCGCCGTAGTACATGGATTCCTCATTTAGAACTATGAGGGCTACACTCCATTCGAAGACGTTCTCGTTGATCAGCTATGATGTGGTGAGCCAAGTCGTCCCTGCATCGCCACTCCGACGCTGACTCTTGACATGTACCACGGAAAACGTACCTCGATATTCGTCCACTTCTCCTTGCTGAGCTGCTTGAATTCATTCATGAGTATCCGCTGCGCCATTTCCGCCATGTCGCCTTGTGCTTTCAATGTCCTTGCTTGGAGCGTCGAGTTTCCGTGAGGGGGGTACTCAGTAGCAGCGGCCGAGGTAGTCGTTCGAGTTGACTCGGGGCAAGCAGTAGGTAGGGAACGTGTGATGTATAGTGAGAGTTGATTTATCGGTCGGGGGTGAAGAGTGAGAGGGGAAGAGAGAGAAAGAGAGGCGAGAAGGGTGAGACTTTGTGCTTTAACGGCGCGCGTTCCGCTGAAGGGCGGCGCTGCATGATCGAATGCTCTCGCCGAAAGCAAGGATTACCTAGGCCGGCCTTTCGGAAAGAGCCTAATTCACCGCTTCCGACCCTGCAGGAGACCTCGTGGAACCTTCACCTTGTTCTCAAGTCCTGCACCTACACAACGTCACCGCCGTTCCTTCTTCCTCGGCTGACTTGCTTTGTCCGTTCCACCACGCTTGCACGCAATCACAATGCAATCCTCGCCCATTGTGCCCTTCCGATCTCGGAACGAATAGGAATGGTACGGAACGAAAGCGTCTTCTCAGCCCGCGTGATAGCCACGACTGACGGCTTATCTATCGTCGCAAAGCCCGGCCTAGTGTACCAACTGAGGCACGTCTCCTTTGCATCTTGGAGCCTCACCATCATGCATGTCCCTCAGGCCGTCTGTCAGGCTACCACGTGGTACTTGCTGCATACATGTACTGCCACATCACGGAACATGTTTAGAGTGCCTGAAACAAAAAAAGCCCACATGATGCTCTTTTACTGTGTCTGGATATGTCTGCATTTTCTTTTGTGTTGCATCTACGCCTTCTGACTGAAGTCCCGAGTCTTTTCGCCACCACACTCAACGTCCAGCAGCCCAACAAGGGGTTGCGCTGCCGGCGTGTGTACTCGAATGACCTGCTCGACCCGCAACTTCATAAAGGTATTTTCATAATGGATTTTCGGGAAAACAATTCTTTCCTTTTCTAATGCCCGTACATGGATTGTCCAACATGATCGTGTCTAACATGACCCAGGGATGACTTCCCCATGCTGTGTAGTAGAGCCCGGCTGAATGACGATATCCACCCATTACACCTGCGCTGGCGTTACATCGTGTATTGAATGAACAACAGAAAAAGGAAACAAAAGAGACAACAAGTACAAGTCAAATGTATCGCATCTTCTTCGCGACACCCAAGCAAACAGAAACGAAGAGGCAAATGACGCCGATGATGCCAAAGAACCAGGCCAAGCTGCCGTCCTGCCCTGGTACCTTGACGTTCATACCAAAGAGACCACAGATCAAGTTGAGAGGAACAAGGATGGTCGCAATGACTGTAACCTTTTGAAGCGTCGCGTTGCTGTCGTTTCCCTGGATGACTTGGTCAACCGAGATTTGTGCGAGATAGTTGGAATGCGCACGACTGAGCATCTTCTCGAAATGGGCCAAGTTGGACATCATGGTGACGACGTGATCCTGAATATCACTGAGGTACATGCCCACGTCGCCACGGGGTGCCACACTGTATGACTCGTTGCAACGCTTGGCGAAGCCCTTGATGACATCTGCCTTGCCTCCCAAGAGACGCAGGAGCTGCATGACGCGTTTGCGGCAGTCGCCAATGGAGCGAAGGATTGCGCGAGAGTCTTCGATGCGGGCAGTAAAGACCTGGTCTTCAATCGCGTCTGCCTCGTCCTCGATACCCCGGATGACAGGAGCGAAGCTGTCAACAATGTCGTCAATGAGAGCATAGCAAATCCAGTCGGCGTTGAGGTTGATGTAGTCGCGAAGTCGGCTAATACGCTTACGGACATTCAACGTGTGTGGGCTCTCGCAGAAAGTGAAGGTCAAGATGCCCTCCTTGAATACTACGGCGTAAAAGTTGACAGGCTCCAAGTACTCGTCCGACTCCTTGTCGGCTTGGTAGAATGAGCGGAATGAGACAAAGTAGTATTGGTGGAACAACTCTACTTTCTCGCGCGGCTCTTGGATGCAGATATCTTCGCGAGTAAGGGGATGCACTCCAAAGGCCTTGGAAATGGCAAAGACTTCCTCTTCCGTTGGGTTGACCATGTCGAGCCACCAAACGCCGCCGTCTGATGGTGTGTCGAACAGGTCGCGGAAACGTTCGCTAGGCATTAGGAGGCCTCCGAGTTCAGCCGCGTGAATTGTGTCGTCCAGTTCGGAGGAGAAGAAGGTCCAACGGTTGAGCATGGCTTCGGGGGCTTGCTTCTCGGCGAAGACGTGCGACAGACCTTCTTCGGCAAGCTTCTCTTGGATTGCAGGGTCGACATCCTTCAAAGTCGCCGTATCGGCCTGGTTCTTGGGCGTGACAGATTGACTAGACTTGGGACGAAGGTCCGAAAATACCTTGGGCTTTGCGGAGAGGTTGGAGGCTACGCTCGGCTTATGACGCAACGGTTGACCAATGGGCGTCTTGTCGTGAGCCTCTGCGACGAATTCCTCCAAGGCCTCGTAGTCGAACCTAGTTGTCTTGCCCGTGTCCTCGGAAACTGGGAAGCAAACATCCTCTTCGGCAGAGCTATGCGTAGACGCAATGTCTGTGTTGTGTGATTCTTCAGGCCGCTCGTCGCTGAGTGTCGGACGGCGTGCAGTGCCACGAGAGAGTGTCCTGTGGAGTGCTAGGTCGACCTCGGAATCGGCATGGCTTTGGAGTGTGTTGGCTCGATCACGGCGCCTAGGTCCGGCAAATGCGTCGACGGAATTGGGAGGCGACACGGAGCGCGAACTGGTGGAAGAGCCCCTGCTCCTAGTTAGGCGCTCAATGGCAGGGTCGCGCGGGCGCCGGAATGTCTCTCGTCGGGCCTGAGGGCTGTGGGCAAGCGAACCGCGGCGCACGTAGGCGTCGACCCCTAGGTGCTGGTCATCGTCTACCACAGCACTTTCGAAGTCGCGCCGCGTGATGTCTGCCTCGAGGGCTTCGTTGACTTGGAGGAGTATGTTGGGGCGCTCTTGGCCGTGGGCGCTGGCAAAGGTTGGTCGTCGCGACCTGGGGGGAGAGTTGGCATCGGCCCGCGGAAGGGATACGGGCTGGTGGCGGTGGTCGTCGAGGTCAGACACCGGGGTGCTGAACCTCGTTTGGGTCTCGGATCTCGGAGTGTCAGTCATATTGGCGACTCAGGCGGCGATGAGTGGGGCTCCGGATCTGATGCAGTATGCTTTGATTAAGCCAGGGTTTTTGTTCCTTGACGACTTCTTGCGGCGCAAGAAGCACGGAAGCGGGTAGGTCGCTTGTGAGCGCCCACCTCTAAGGCACCGTCAACTTGACGATGGCTTCGCGTAGGGTCGTCCCCTACACTAAGCCGATGGAAGACAGTGTCTGATAGCCAGACTTCCGCACCCTCTCCGGGAATAGGAAGATTTACAAAGACGGGAAAACAGTAGCGAGTGTGTTTGTTTCGGTAGAGACCAGTTATGGGGGCTTGTGGTCGCCTCCGAATACCCAGGCCTTGGTGCCGAGTAAGGGGCGGATGAAGGAGAGCCGGTCAAGGTAGAGTCCCGCCAACTTGGTGGTTTGTGTGTATATGGACGCCGTAGCGTCAGAAAGTGTTGTGAAAGGGGATGGTGGAAAAACAAAGACCCCTTGAGCGATCAGTCGCGGGTGTGGATGTCGGTCCACGGAGGGTTGAGTTGGGAAGCTTGTAGGCGCACTGTCGCGGCTTCCAGATTCGAGTGGGACTGGCGAAAATGCGAGTTTGAAGGGTTGTGGGCGATACAAGTGGTGCAAGACCAGGTGGGCGATGAAAATATTGGTTCACGGGTGGTGCGGGTCTTATGTACTGTGGCTGGAATGCTCAGGCCAAGCTTTTTCCTTCTGACGGGGCCGCATCTCGCCCCAGCTGATTGGGCTGATGCGAAGACAACGGCTAACTACATGGAAGCATGTGACGCGTCTAGAAGAAAGAGGGCATGGAGGTCCAAGTGAAACCGTCCTGTTGCCGTGGAGTCATCGGCCGCTTCCAAGCTTCTTCCCTGGCGAATCATGGAGAAAGTTGTTGAACATCGTCAGTGTCGGGCGCAAATAGAAGGTCGCAGGGATGGTCCGGCCGCGGGTGCCCCTGTCTATCCGAAGTCGTTCCGATGGGGCATGGGCATCGCGAACATGCCACCTCTTTCAAACACGGCTAGCCTTTCCGCGACTCGCAACCAGACCAGCGGCCACGATCGCCAGAGTAGTGTACCGTCAACTCATATCCGTATCCATATCCCAGAGACTCATCTAGACCCAAATAACACACATTGAACCCGGCGAGACCTCAGCGCCCGCGCATTCACTCAACATGGCAGACCAACTACTGGAGCAAGTGCGCGACGCGGTAGAGGGCCAGATTGTATGCGACACCTCACGACAGTCGACGATAGACGTGCTGACAGTGACAGGACTTTGAGGGTCAGAGGCTCGCCGAGATGCTGAGCACAGTACTACTCGGTGCTGCCGGTGTATGTTTGACACTCGTATCTTGAGCGGTCCGCTATACTAACTACCACAGATTCTCGCCTTTATCGTCGGCTACATGGCACAAGACATTCGGCTCGCACTCTACATTGGCCTCGCTGGCACCGCTCTGACCTTCCTCGTCGTCGTACCACCGTGGCCTTTTTACAACAAGAACATGGAAGACTGGCTGCCGGCGCACAACTCTGCACAATACAACGTCGAGGTAGATGGCGAAAAGGTAGGATAGTTGCATGCAGGCAGGGCGTATGGACAAGGAACACATGTATCATAATAGGAATCCGATTCGACGGCGCTGACCGCCCGTGCTGCTACCTCGAGCTCTCATAGCCCTTTTGTAAAGGCCGTACTAACGCCAGACGTCCGAATGAAACCATAGCCCGAAAGTGTCCATGTTGCACCAACCCATTTCCCGTAGCTGCCGCGAACGTCTATCGACCGTACTTTTGGAACTCCCAGTCTCTGTTGTCTAGCGGGCAGACCTGTCGGGTCTTGAGCCATCGTGAAATGCAGTGAAAGTGGAAAGCGTGCTGTCGTGAGTTAGTATAGAGACTGTGCATGCGTGTGAGAACCTACGTTGCAAATGCCCCAGGCGACGGTGCATTCCTCGCTCGTTGCAGAAGCTTGGTTGGCCTGGCACTCGATGCAGAGGTCCATGATGTGGTTACGGCAAATGGCGCAGTTGTCAACGACAATGTCCCACGCCCAAAGAGCCACAGCATTCCACTGAGAGAAGTTAGTACCAACTTCTCCACTCTCTGTTTACCGTCATGTGCTGCCTACCTTCTTGACCTCGAAGCGTTTCTTGTCCCCCTCTCCGCTGGCGCCGGCCTTGCCAGCCTTTGTCTTCGCCGGGGGCGCATCGGCCATGTCGACGTCGGCCATAGTTACGGAATGTGGTGGTAGAAAGTGGTGGGGGCGGGGAGTTGATGATGGTGGAAGCTTATGGAGAGGGCGAAACACGCTAATAGGCCGGGTGCAAGACGAATGCGTGCAGTCAAAGGTGCTTTGCAGCTTCAGACGTTGTTTCGGGGTGGCAAAGTACTGGTGAATTGCTCCCGAGTAGTTTGGAGGCTGAAGGCGCAACGTGCAACCGTAAGACTCCAGCAGCCGGCGAGGAAATGCCAAGACCGGCGCCCATTCACGTCACTTTGCGACGACGTCGCAATTCCAGGGTAATGCGAAGCAACTCGTCACCCACCCTGGATTGTTTCAGATGAATAAAGACCGCATTCCAAGCACGTCTCAGAGTTCAAGCCAGGCCCATTTCTGATTCCCTCTTCCAAGCCCAACCGCCCTTCAGCCTTACTATAGTATACGCCGCCGCCGCCGCCGCCGCCGCCGCACCGTAATCGTCAGTGCGCCTTGCCGAGATCAGCCCTGTTTGTCCACAGCCACCTCCGCGCTGGCACAGTCTTATGCGACCAGCTCTCTTCACAACACCCTCACTCTTCGCCCTATATCACCCGACGGCGCGTGCCTATCTCTACCCCGCGAATCTGGATATGAACACTTTACTTTTCAACTTTTCCACACTTTCACCTTATCAGACACCCACCAACACACAGACCGCGTCATCGCATCCCAGCCAGCCCACTTCCACATCTCGAACCAAGATCGTCCGCCTCCGACCCTCTAGATAACCCCAATCGCAATCACAATCCCCATACTGCGCCTCACATGTCGACAGCTCAAACCACCGCCTCTCCACGAGCCCCCCGCGGTAAGCCGCAGAGCCCAGCTCAGCCGCCTCAGAACAACTCCGGACGGCAGTCGCAACGGAAACCTCGAAATAACCGTGCGCCCAATGCACACAACCAGCGCAATGGCCCCGTCGGCTCGCCGAGCAAAGGCCCTGTCGACCCCGCCCTTGCGGAAAGTGCGACCTTCTCTGGCGACGATGCCCACATACCTTCGGGACCACGCAACATGAAGAGGCATACCCAACTCCAGTCTTCCGATCGCGTCTTTTCTCCCGCTGAATCAGAGCCCGTTCCCATCAACCCGTCTGCAACTCCGGCTAAGATCCAGGCCGCATATGCTGGTCCCACTTTCCATGCTTCTCCAGCGCCTTCTGCTTTGCCCATACCCAAGTTTCTTTCTCGTTCTGTGCCCGCGAAGACACGTGCTGGTCCACCAACTCCTCCGCCCGAGGACAGTTCCGATTCCGGCTCTCTGAGTCCTTCTGCATCTCCTTCTCGTGCCCCAGTGGCCGTTCCCCCGCGTAATGAACAGTCTCCGCTAGACCTTCTTTTCAAGGCCGACGCAGCGGAAAGAGCCAGCAACAACAATTTTGCTGGCCCTCCTTCACATAATCCTTTCATTTCTGCGAATACACAGAGGCCCCAACATTTCAAGCACGATTCTTACCATTCCCTGAATGGCGTCTTTCCTATTGAGCTTGACGGCGAGAGCAAGCATGCGCACATGTCCCCTCCACCCGCAGCATCACCAGCGTCGCAACGCTCCGTCACAGACCCCAATGGCGTTCCCCAACTCAAGGATACTCACCAACAGGGCAATGGCAATGATGTGATGCAGGACTTGTTCAATCGCCTGTCCATGTCACAGAAGAAGCCCACTGCTGCAACACCTCCTCGGCCAGGTCCTCAAACTCGGCAGTCGCCTTCGCCATTCCATGATGGTCGACCCCTTGTCCGAAGCACATCTGGGCCTATTACTCCCCAAGCTCAGCTTCCGGTCCCGGAAAACCCCGACTTTTACTATGGCAACCGGAACCTCTCTCCCCTGTTCAAGGCGGCCCAAGGCGATTCAAAGCGCAATTCTGGCCTTCGCACCGAGATTACCGCCGATTCTCCAATGGTGGAGCAGAACGCATTTCAAGGATTCGCTTCTGTTCCTCAGCCTCACGTGATGGATCCCAACGCCTTTTCCCGGGATCGATCAGGAAACGGCAATGGGGGAGCTTCCAACGCGTACCGCCATTCTATGCCAGCCTATCAACAGAGTCCAGGTAGCCAAAGGCGTACGCCTGGTAGACAGCCTCATCAGCCCCGCCAGGATGCTTATCCGACAAGAGGCCAGAGAAACGGACCAGGATCGGGACCGTCACCCCGTAAGCCCGCCATGAATGGCCCCCCAGCATCTGCACCAAGGCCTTCCACTACTATGATGTCTTTTGTTCCTTCTTCTGTAGCCGCCAAACAGCGCAAGACCTCTACACCTGCTGCAACCGCGACTGCCCCGGCAATGAAGACCTCTACCCCTTCCGATACATTAGCTTTGGAGCAGGATCTCAAGCGCTTGCTTAATCTCAATCCCACTGGAGATACGTCTGGCGTTAGGTAATCTGTTTTCTCAGCGGACCTGTTCATATTTGCTCATTTTGCGTCTGAAACTTTGTCCATTTTCGCTTACTTTCCTTTGTTGATATGGTTTCTCTAGCGTTTCCATGTAGTCATGGTACATGGCTTTACTCTCATTTATTTGGTGTCTTGGGCGTTTGGCTTCCGGTCGTTCATTTTTGGTGTACGTAGTGTGTATTGGCGAGTATGTCGTTTCAGGCTCTCTATCCGACATAAGGATTTTCTTTTGTCATGGTTCATGGACATGGGATTCTAAGAGTTGGACGATTGGCGTTTTACAGCATCACGTTTGATGCCTTGATGCATAGGCATCTTTGGGGCTGTCTCGACTGGCTATGTGAAGTGGGCTTCCTCCTGCAACAATCTGCTGTCCACACTCTGGATCCAGGCATGACTCAACTCGACTCATTCATCACTACAACACCACAAATTTCAAGTAAAAAACTAAGAAAAATATTAGGGCATGATGCTCGGCTCTGACGCCTCCTCTCGGGGGCACAGAGTTTTCATGTCCAACATTGGCTTTTGTTCGGTCCGACTACGTGACCGTGACCTGTTCGACGATACCTTCATTTTGGTGTATGCAGACATCCAGTGATTACTACAAGCCGGTGTTGCTCCTGTGTACGTGAGTAGAGTTTTCAACTTTTGTGTTAGAATCGGCATTTACTTCCAAAGCACCGTTGAACGAAGTAGCGAGTTCAGCTCTAGGTTGACTATCTCGGTTCACTTCAGATGTAGCTCTTTCATTCACTATGCGTCATTACTGACGCTGAACGTGAGTGCTTGCTTGGCAATCACCGCGATACACCTCACCGTGAAACATTTCGACCTGGCGCACGGGGACTGCGATATATTCACCTGATGGTCCCTCGCTCTGCGACTCAAAAAGAAATTGTAGGGCGTCCGGACCCAACGCAACGTTTGTAGTGTTCAACTGCGCTTTCGGTCCGGCCACCTAACAGATCCATTCCACCCGTCGCCTTTATCATTCGTTCAAGATGAGGAGTCTTCGGAATAAAGGTAAATAGCCTGTATCTGTCGCGTCTTATTGCGCGTGACTATGTAGGCCAACCACAGACGGCCTGGACTAACCATTATGCAGCTTCGCGCTTCTTCAGGGACAGCCCAACTCCAGATGAGAAGGCGGCAATCGACGACAACTCGGATGTCGACTATGGCGCTGGCATCCAGGGCGCTGAGGTGAAGAAGAAACGTGAGACTTGGTTCTTCAGGTGTACGAGTAGATAAACTAACAACGATAGCGTCTCGATTCTTTGGTAGCAAGAACGACAAGCGGGAAACACCATTGCCGGAACAGCCAATCAGCTCGTCTTCTTCGTCTACAATACTCGCTCCAGTCGCGGACCGAGTTACTACACACGACCGCAGCGATAGCTTCGATGATCTGCCAGACTACGATGAGGACGAAGAGTCGCCACAGCTTTCATCAGCTTCTAGCAATCGACTCGCTTCTTCAAACGACAAGCGCACTAGCAACGGATTGGAGACGTCAATTGTCAAGCCGCAGTCAAGTTTTGCTGCTTTGAAGGACAAGAGTACGTTATTATATCAATCACTCCCATGGGATCCGTATTAACATATCACACAGCCTCCCGCCTCTTCGGCAGCAAGAACCGAAGTCTTACACATACTCCCCCGCCTCCACCTGTACCGCCAATCCCCGCCGACCTGGCAGCACCCAAGCTGCGCCGTCCCGTACTCATTCCGTTCCCCAAGACGCACAGTTCCTGCTCCACTCACACCAGCACCCAAGGACGCACCATCTCCATCTCCCGCCCCCAACTCACTGCCCAGCCCTGCAATCTCCCCATCCCCGAAAACGCCATCACCGTACCCTTTGAAAAGCGCACCGGTCTGCCGCCACCCCGTCCAGCTCGCCCAGACAGCCTAGACGACGACACGCTAGCCCTGATGCGCGAAAGCGGTTCGAGAATGGTCCTCTGCCCCAGTAACCGCGGCAGCGCCAGCACCGCAACAACAAGCACACTCCGCAGCGCCGCCAGCTCCATCGAAGCGCGTCTAGGTTTCCCCTGCGGCCACGCCACGCCCCGCAGCAGCTCCCTCGACTCACCGCTCGCCGCGCGCTTCACCCCCGACCCCACGCTCCGGCTTCCCGTTCGCGACAGCAGCGGCAGTCTGGTGTATAGTCAGTTTAGCGAGTCCATCGAGTACCGCACCCGCGGCTTGCACGCTGCTGTCTCCGATGGCGTGGACGCTGCGGACCGCGATATCGGGCCCATTGAGCTGTTTCGCCAGAGTAAGCAAGGTGATTGGGCGCTTGAGGAGAGGGTTAGTGGAGGGGTGGATGGGAGGGGGGGTGGCATGTTGTTTCGTGATCGGTGGGGTGGGTTTCATTTTGTTGCTGATGTTTAGGCGGGGATGTGTGTGGTACTGGGTGAGAGTGGTATCTGGGGGTTGTTAGGGTATGGTGCTGTTTGTGTGGCGGGAGGATGGTGTGCCGGACTGTGCGGGTATGCGAGCGATGCAGATCCATGATGTTAGAAGATGCGATCTGGAAATCGGTCTAGACAGCGTGTACGGAGAGCTACCGCGATGTCCGTACTCGCAATGCGAAGGCGGCGAGGTAGGACCTTGTCTAAATGCCTTTCCACATCTTCCTGTTCTCTGTCAAATGCTTCCTCTCATGCACCAACTCACCCAGCTTGAGTCATCATCCCACCCTATCTATCCTATGCGATCCTACGCCCTGTACTCATCTGATCTCCAGCACGATCCGCACTTATAAACTCCTCCCATCACGAGAACTAACCTAAGAATCCCCACAACATCCCCATCAACCCCTCCCCTTCTCAGCTCAGCGTAGATAAGCGTAAAAAGAAGCCTGAAAGTACATACTAAAACTTGATACACTGGCAAGGCAGCGGCGCGGAGTTAACAGGATATAAGACTTCCATTAGAAGAATCGTGAAGTCGATGGGCGGCGGGGGGACTGGTGTTGGAGATTGAAGGTTTGTATGGTGGACTGTGGGTTAGAGACGGGCTAGTGGAAGTAAGCCGCAGTCGCTCCAAAGGCGCTGCAAAATTCGCTGAAAAGAACATTAACAGACTCGTCTCTTACCCCATGATCTCACCATCCTTTCGAGCCTCGTATGCGCCAATAAAGCCTAACCAAGGGAGAAGAAGAAGAAGCAGACAGGCTATAGTATGGACTTAATAGCTTCTTGACATAGTAGGGCATTTGATACGGGTGCAGGACGTGATGTGATGGAGTTGGGGCTTCCGTTATACCCCTCTCTACAGTACCTAAAAACTTTCTACTTAGCCCCACTATCAGACTACCCTCGTGCGCCACCACCATCACCATCCTACTATCCCAGTTCCACCTCCACACTCCGCGGCAATGAACAACTGCAGTCATAAACGATAGTAGTCAAGATTTTTTCATCAAAACAACCAAACCTTGGTCGCTTAGCTCAGTTGGTTAGAGCGTGGTGCTAATACCCATCGTATGAAACGCCAAGGTCGCGAGTTCGACCCTCGTAGTGACCATCTATTATGATTGTTTCTTTTTGGGCTTTTTTTTTCGCACCCGCAGCTTCTATCGCGTGTCTGAGCCGGTTGGCAGGAAATCTTTTCCCCACTGTTTTCATGCTGTTGTGTTGAGTGGGGTGCACATGTTTGGAGGGTTCGCGTTTTGCTGTTTTCTGGTGAGAATTGCGAGGTTGTGTGAGGTGATTTTGCTTTCATTTTGCTAGGTGGGTTGATTGAAGGGCTTAGGTTATAGCGGGTTGGTATTCAGAAGCGGATAAAGAGGGGTCGGTTATTCTGTGCATAGGCGTCTTTGCATCTAAGGTACTCATCTCCTGTGCTTTTATGACGTAGTTTTAGTCGCTGAGATACGAAGTGTTCTTCATACGCGATCTTGATTGTGCGTTGATATTTTAGCTATACATGAAACCACGAAGATGAAAAGAAGTGTTTTTAAGAGAAAGGCTGAAAGACATTGTCTGGATTGAAATGATGACTAAGTAGTACTATATCTATGACTTTGAAGAAAGGGGGAGAATAGGGAAGGAGGATAGACGGTCATGGGCCTAGTAACTCGACTCTAAGCTTTAGTTCCATGAAACACCTCACTGCTCTGTGGATTCTAGAGCTTCCCCTCGCCTGCACAACAGTCCTTGTTGGAACTCTCAACGAGAACAGACGCGTTATTCTTGGTACTCGGGACATCGATGGCGGGATTCCTATCGAAGAAATCACTGGGTTTGAAGTGGACTTGGTAGATTTCCACGGGCATGACGGGCCAGTCTTCGACTCTGTGGAAGTCACGTTAGCAATCCATCCATCCATCTATCCATGCATTTAAACCCCATCTCCTTTCCTACCCTCAAGAATAAACGCAGCGCAGAAAGAAAGTAAACGGATTGTTGAAAAAAGGGAGGGAGGGGGGAAACTAACCGCGGATTATGCGTCAAACCAAAAACATTCCACACCACCAAATCCTCCTCCTCAACCTCCTCTTTCCTGGCCGCCATATCAAACACGCCCCCTTCTTCGCGCTGACTCTGCAGCGTAAACCGTCCTGCAGCATACAACTCGTCGTCCCTGTACTTGGTCACCCACACATGGTGCTGAGTAAACAGGGCGCGCTGCGCCTGAATACTATCGGGGTGAGCGAGGATCTTCTGCGTCGGCAAGGGCTCGAATTTGTAAGCGACGGGGTTCCCTGATTTCGCGTTTTTCTTCGCTGGATTGCTGATCTTGAACACGCGGTGGTCGGTCGGGTTTGCGTCGACGCCGGTGGAGTGGCGGAGAATGGTTTTTCGCACCTCATAGAAGTTGCCGTTGGGGTTTGTTGTTGTGTCGAGGGGTGCTGTGTGGGATTCTTCGTAGTGGACTGTGTTTTTGTGGCCGTCGATTGCGGGGTCAAATCCTATGGGTTTGCGGTGGTTAGTGGGCTTTACTCATCAGGCGTTGGTTTTGTGTGTGTTTGTAGGGGGGACTCACGAGCTGCGAAGATGTGTTGGTGGTTTTGGGCTAGCACGCCGTTGGACACGACATTGCCGTAGTCAGATATCTTGCCCGGGTCGATGTTCACCACGGATACGATGCCCGTGGCGCGCACTTCTAGTGTGATGCCCCCGGCCGTATCGAGCTTGTAGGCAAAGACGTATTCGTAGTTGGCGAGTGTGATGATGAATTGGACGACGAGTTCGCGCATGCGGGTTACGACTGCGCGGCCGGTTCGCCAGTTGGCTGGTGGTGGGTGTTAGTAAAGGGTGTTGTTTGTTGACATGATTACTCACTGTGCTTCCAGCCAATGCCGTTGTCCTGCTCGTGGAGGCAGACGACGTTAGGATGGACTTTTGGCTCGCCGTCTGAGCCAACTATGACGGCGTCAAAGTACTTGATCACACCCAGACAATCGCAGCCAAGAGAAAGATTGTTGGCACAGTTTCCGGCACCACCGTCACCAAAGTCAAAGGCTTGCTTGCGGTGGAAGGGTGGGCGCGCGTCCGCATATGGTACCGACATCTCGCTGATGCTCATCCGGTACATGATGCTTCTTCCATCGTAATGGACATCGTGCAAAACAGCTCCTTCACGTGGGTTGAAAGAAACCCGGAAACTCCACTTCTGCCACTCTACCAGAGATTCGTCCGTAACCTTGAATGAAGGGCCGTCGGGTTGCGTGATGTTGATTGGCTTGACATCCTGTCGCAAGCCACCTGCTAACAGCTCGGGAACATACTCTGCTCCCTCGCAGTGATCAAGCACGCGCTCAGAATGCGTCTGACCTGTTAAGCTATCGCCCTTTCCACCGGTAGCCAGGCGATCGATGCGAATAATCTTCTTCGTCTGGGCGTCCATTACAGGGATCAACGGTAATGGGTAGGCGTAAAAGTTGGAGTCTGCGTTTCCGTTCCGCGTGTCTTGAGCGAAGCAGAGACCTTGAAAGTATCGCCGGTTCTCGGCTCCGATGTCGAGACCACCATACGGCCTAGTTCCATTAGTATATCGGAAAGAAGGTGTGTTTTAAAGAGAATCAGAACGTACCACGGCTCAACGACCAGCTCGAATCCATCCGGTAACTTAAACTCCTTGATAGCCTCTTGAAACATATCACTCTCATCGCACGCCTTCACCAGGTGTTGAAACTCCCACAGCGTCAAACTAGCCTGCTTCTCCTTTCCAACAATCTCATGACGGATTCTTTTCTGTTGCTCAATATCAATGACCGACTCATGGTACTCTGGAATCTTGTCGGAGCCAACGACATCATACTGGCACTTTGCCAGGCGCGGTGGCCGTTTGGAGGCTGGGGATTGGCCTGGTTTGGCGGCATGTTCGAGATCGAGGTATTGCTTCATCAACTCCTTACTTGGCTCTTGTAGATAAATTTCTCGAAAGTCGACGACGACATCTTTGTGTAGGGAAAGGACCGTGTCACGAGCGATGCGTGTTTCCTCTACGTTGAGGATCTTGAAGGGGTGCGGTGCCATGTTTGGGTGTTGTATGTGTGGTATGATGAGAGTGAAAGAGGTGTACCTACTGCCCTACAACGCGAGGAGGTGTATGGAGAAGGAGTGAGGTAGAGTGAAGGAAGCAAGATAGTGAAGTCTGGTGGGATACGCCACCTTTTATCATACCATAACTAGACGTCTACATGGGTGCGATTCCGCATCTTCTTGCCGTGACAAAGTGGGGTCTCCACATGATACAGACGTTGCGATAGACTCCGAACTACCTTGTGCCTAGGGTACCGCCTTCGTGCTCGGGGTTGTCTTTGGGCGGAAGCTCGCATGGACATTCCATTACGGGCCTAGTGCAATGACCGCTAGAAACGGCATCATATACGCTGCACTGCATGTGGACGTTTGGACAGATAAAGACGTGTTATCTTAGCCATGCCCTGTACGTGCGGAGATATCCACAGTGCTAGTCCTCTTTTCTCGTTTTCGGAGTTGTATCACGCGGCAACGCGTGTGCTAGCGGTTCGTAAAGTCGACGGAAGAAATTCCGCAGTGGACCCGGAACGTGGAATTTGCACACAACCACCACCTACGGCACGGAAGTCCTATAGGTGGAGCGACATGGCATTCTAGCATCTGGGAGTTATTAAACACTACCTATCTCATACACTGAACAATCCGCCGGCTTGGCCCGGCCTCTTCACACATTGCTACTATCATCATCCCCGTCTCGTTTCGCTCCAGTCAGCCTTCACTAACTCGAAATCCATCCCATGCACCCAGACGACCCTCGTCAAGAACCCAGTGGTGCAGTATTCGATCGTAAAGTTACGAGCTACCATACCAATAGAACCTGCATGTAAGTTCTAAGTGAAAAACGCACTTTTAGAGTCAGTATTCCTTAGACTCTAGCCTTTAACAGATACAATAATCTGGCTAATGCGATAATACATCATTCGTCGTCCGGATCAAGACTCAAAACCCGAGCCGAGTCAAACCAGTGCCGTTGCTGTTTCTATGCATCGCTCTTGGTGGTATCTTAGCAATTTTGTAGTCCGCCCTAAATGGGCTGTAAATGCCGAGACTAGGCGATACAACATGTACCATAAAGAAATCCTTTACATGCGACCAGATAATTGCTAAAAGTAGACAACTTTGACATGTCGTGAGAAGCAGGGACACTCCAGATGAACGTAGATATCAAAGCGGTGAAGAATAGGTGCGAGATTCGTACTCGCTGATTAAAATGCGATTCAACTATTCTTTACGAACAAGTCGTTGAAACAATGGATGTCGTGTGAGTATCCATTTCCGAGTCTGATGAATTTCTCAATATATCAGTCCTGATCCTGCTCCCCATCCTCCTGCTCATCCCTCTCCTCATCCCTTCTATCCTCATCTTCTGGGGGCATGGAGACGGGAAAGGAGAGATGCTTCCAATCTTCGATCTGGAAGCAGTTAGAGCATGCACGTAGAAGATGAATTCATCATATACCTCTTCGGTGATACTTTTCAGACGGTCGCGAATGCTTTCTACAGCATAACTGCCGAGAATCAAACGTAGCGGAGGGTAGCTACAGTGGCCCAGCTGCCACACTAGTTCGGCACTCTTCACAGCGCTCACGGGCTGTCGGTCGTTCAGCCACTGCACCATGCGTCGCGCGTGTTGCGCGGGACTAGTCAATCCAGCATAGGGCTCGCTTGGATTTGGTTTTACAAAAAAGTGACCGTACCGCTTCGGCTTCGGGGGTCCTGTTCCTGGCGTGGGTGCCGAAGTGTAGCTGGGGGGCAATACGTTGTCATCCGGTTCGTCCAGTCGAACATGACCGGGCTCGACTAGGGTGGCTTTGATGTTGAAGATGTCAACTTCATAAAGCATGGACTCTATAAGACCCTCCACTGCGTACTTGGTCGCACAGTATGGGCCAAGTCCAGGCACGCCAAGCGCCCCTGCAGTGGAAGAGAATATAAGGTAGCGCCCAGAATTCTGAGAGCGAAAGTAGGGTAACGATAATTGCAGGATGTGAAGGGTACCGAGAAAGTTTGTGGTGAATTGATTGCGCAGGTCGTAGTCGTCCTGGTCCTCGCAGGCTGCTATGACGCCGTATCCGGTACTGTTGGCTATGACGTCTACCTGTCCCCAGTATTCGATGCTCTTTTTGATGACGCGATCAACTGTATCCCGTACTCTGACATCGCAAAGCAGGCCCAGACAGTTCCTATTCTGCCACTTATCCATCTGCTCAGGTGTGTTCTCTTCTGTCCATCCAACCGCGGTGCATTGGTCGCCGTGCGCGAGGATGGCTCGAACAAGGGATCGTCCCATGTGGCCGGTTGCTCCAAAGACCTGGGCGAGTCAGCCATCAAGGATATGCATAGCCAGAAACACAGCATACAATCCATGTTGCGCGTTTCGGTGGGTTGTTCTCAGACGGCGGTTCGCATGTCGCGGGTAGAAGGAGATTCGGATTGTAAATGGCCGCACCTGGCGATAGGCTCTGACTCTGCGTGTCGAAGTCCATGACAAGGTCGAGAAATGTCACCAACAGATGCGATCTCAAGCTGTCCTAGAAGGTGGGGAGCTTCATCGGCCAATCGGACATGCAACTGCCGCTAACTCCGTATGCTGAATGAAGGAGCCACGAAGATGTATGGAGGGCCATAATCGTCACGTTCCATCTAACGTCTCCCATAATGTATAGAAAACGAAAAAGCCTCGCAATCTCTCAAGGCATGACAAACCTCCTCTCGTCGATCAGGAAGCGGAGACCATCAATAGCCAATTGGCTCGGGAAAGCGTGCTGGCGGTTCATAAAGTTGCTGACAAGGATGAAGAACATGATGAAGATGTCAAGGTGCATAGGCGACGTGAGGAAGAAGTGGTAGGCTAGGAACAGAAAGGCCTGGGTCCGGTATCTGCTCTTGATGGATCGGATGACTCGGGCTGCCTTGATAGCAGCAGCGCCGTTGGTAGGGGTGCGAAAGGAAATGACCTTTGAGAGAATGGGCATCCTAGGCAAGGCCGGATCGTGGATTATCCGGAGAGACCTGGGGTTGCGGAGACGGGGGCGTGGAGGAGTGCTGGGCCTAAGTAACAGACCTCGGGCTTATCGATAGCATCTCTATTGCCTGTGCGGCATCCTCCATGCACAATTACGTCTCACGGGTGCTTCTTCAGAAAATAAATCCACACCACATCCAGCATGGAATTGTTCAGCCGATAGCAAAGACACAGTCGCGACTATGAACGAAGATGTTCCTACATCCATGCCGCTGCCGGTGACACAGGGCGGCTCCTCATCGTCAGTCCATGTTGAACCGCAGCTGAACCCCGCTAACATGCCACAGACTCTCCTTCACCCAAGGCTTCCTGCTCGGCCAGCTGTCGATTGCGATTCTCATCTTCTGCTTCATCAAGTTCTTCATCTTTGGCGAGCCGCCCTCGGCCGACGACCGCGCATTGCATCTCAACTCGCTGCGACGAGCTCGAACGCTAGCCCACCAGCAATCCTACAAGCAGCTGCGGACGCGCGCAAACTCGACATCCCTCTCTCTGCGCCACAAGCCGTCGCGGAGTATAATACGAAAGGGCGAGGAGAGTAGGGGAGGACCAAGTATAGCGACCATTCTCGCCAAGACATACTACAATGTGAAGGGACACCAGCCTGAAAGCCTAGACTGGTTCAACGTGCTCATTGCACAGACCATTGCTCAGCTAAGAGCAGATGCACGACAAGACGATGCCATTCTCACCTCGCTCACTGAGGTGCTCAATACGGGCAGTAAGCCCGACTGGATTGGCGAGATTAGAGTAACGGAGATAGCCCTGGGCGACGAATTCCCCATCTTCAGCAACTGCAGAGTCATGCCCGCCGAAGACGGCTTCTGGTACGGGCCCGGCAACACAGGAAATGAAAAGGAACGGCTGCAAGCACGAATGGACGTAGATCTAGGCGACGTCATCACCATTGGAGTAGAGACGACACTGAACCTGAACTGGCCCAAGCCCATGTCTGCTGTACTCCCCGTCGCCCTATCAGTCAGCATAACACGTTTCTCAGGAACACTCGCAGTGTCGTTTATACCCTCCTCCTCACCTCCATCTACCGCCCCAATGCCGTCACCCATGCCCGACCGAAGTTCCTCTCCAGCCCGCCCTTCCTCCTCATCCGGCGCCGCTCCCCCACACCGCCCTACAACCCTCGCCTTCACCTTCCTCGACGACTACCGCCTCGACCTCTCCGTAGGCTCCCTCGTAGGCTCCCGTTCGCGCCTGCAAGACGTGCCCAAGATAGCGCAACTAATCGAATCCCGCGTCCACGCCTGGTTCGACGAGCGCGCCGTAGAACCCCGCTTCCAGCAAATCGTCCTCCCTTCGCTCTGGCCGCGCAAACACAACACCAGAGGCGGAGCCACAGCGCCAGACGCAGACGCCGCGGCTGAAGACGGAGTCGATGACGCCGACGACGAGATTGCAGTCATGGAAGGAAACGGCACAGCGCCTGGCTCTACCTCTTTCATCCCCAGCCCCATTGCGGAAAACGCGTCGCTGGAAGATCGCATCGAAGCCGAAGGCCAGAAAATGCGCGAAGCGGAAATCAGAGCCGGCGTACGTAAACCCAGTGCGAGTGAGGACCGCAGTCGCAGTCGCGATCACCGCACTGATGGTGGTGCTGGCATGCGCTGGCGGGGCGAACAAAGGGAACGGCAACCCGGGTCCGGTAGACCCAAGTTGCAGAGTAGAACTACCACGGGTGTTGTGGGGAGTATGCCTGGGGCGCTGCCGAGGTGATGGCTGTATGATGTGGGTGATGCGTGTAATTGTATAGAAGGGGTTTTTGTTGGATTGATGTGATGGTAAGGAAGAGTGTGGCTGGCTGTTTCTCTCTGTCTATCAGAGTAGAGTACAGAGTGGGCGCGGGGGCTTGTATATAAGTAATAACACTTCACATTTCACACTTCACACTTCAACACCATCTTCTTCTTATTCGAGAATTCATACATGAACCGCGGACATTAACAACTCAGTTCATACACACTTCTTCACCTAAGTACAACCGTTATCCCCCCCTGTCCACATGTCCACATACACAAGCCCAATCTTTCCATCAACCTTGAAGAGGCCCTGTATATAGAATTACCCCGTCGTCCACTTGTGTTTAAACTATTCGTTTCCCCCCGCTATCGTCCTTTCCCTCTCACTCCTGCGTTATTTTCACTCTGTCCATGCATGCATGCATCCACCAGTCTACTTCTAAACACCTTCGCCGCCTATCTCCGCCATCGCAACACCACCCCTCACCCCATCTCATTCATGACATGGAACCCTGCAGTACACACACACACACACACACAAAAACTTCTCCGGAACAAACAAACAGCCCCGCATCATCGTTGCCACGGAAAGGAAAAGAAAAAAAACGCCGTGGGTATAATCTTTGTCCCCGTTACCCTGAATGTCTCTGTTACTCTCGCTTGTTGGTGGTCGTCTGGCGCATTGCATCTGTATCGAGAGAAATGGAAAAGAAGAAGAAAAGGTGATGGCGGGTAGGATAGAAGAAGGCGCATCACCGTCCTTCTCCCATCCTTCCCAAGAAGAAAAAAAATGTTGGAAGTATGTAGACGCGATAGAAAGATTGAGCAAGAAGGCAGAAGACGGGGAGAACGGGGAGATAGTGAGCAGCTGAGGGCATTACAGTTATAACATTAAAACCCAACGAGTCTGCCCCCCCATCCTTAGTCTTAGTAGAAGTTGGAAGGAGAGTAACTACTGTATCTCCACTTCCAAACCACCATGCCCATCAGCCTCGACGGAATTTTTCGTTTCCGTTTCCTCAGGTGCGCTGTATGGCGGCGTGGGCGCGGAGGGGATAGTAGTTTGTTTGGGTGGGACGGCTGCGTTGACTGTCGAGACCTGCTGTTGTTGCTGTTGTTGTTGCTGTGTAGTAGAAACGATAGGATGCGCGTCTTGTAGTTGTAATGGCGTAGACAAGCCATTGTGTACAGGCGCGACGTCAGATAGTGGTGGAGGCGGGGGAGCACCCGTCGGCTGCTGTTGTTCTAGTGTTTGCTGTGTAGACACCAGACTATTCCCGTTGACATGTATGGAATCCAGCTCTTGATTATCAAATCCAGGCTTGCGATAGCGCAGAGTAACCATGAGGCTCTGTTCCCCGTCGTCATCTTCCTCATCATCATCAGCGGCGCCATCATCCTCATCCCCATCAAGATCCATATGATCAAGCTCGTCGTCGTCATCGTCGCCACCATCCCAGGAAGTAGCGTCCTCGTCGTCTTCGGAGTCGAGCGAGCTATTCAAAGCCCGTCCATTCGTAGCGCCTCTGTTACCAGCGCGCGTCGCCCGGCCGTGGTGGCCTGACTGTGGCTCCTCGGAAACATCAGACCGGACGTAGTCGCCCGTTGCAGGGGATGCGTGGTCGCCTGTTTGCCCGCTGTGGAGTTTCTCGCCATAGAGACCAGTGGCGCGAGATCGCACCTGGCGACCGCTGGCTGTGACGGTGGGACCAGATGGGGCGGCGGGACTGTGGCGGGACTGTCGCCCTGAACGACGCACGGAGAGACTGTCCGAGTCAAAGTCCTCTTCTTCGTCGAAGTTGTAGCGCTGGCGCTTGCCTCGGGTGCGGCCTTCGTAGAGCGAGAAACCGGGTTCGGGGCGCGTAAAGGCGTCCTTGCGCTGGCGGGTGTACTCGCGTCGCTTTCGCTTCTGGCATGCTGTCAGTATGGCATTGATAGACATTGAACGGTCAACTCACGTTCTCTGAAGCCTCGAATCGCGGTACGGCGTTGAGCATGCGCTCGCTGAGTGCCTTGGCTTCTTTGTGGCCGTCAACCTCCTCCAACTTTGTCGCAAGCGCTCGTAGTTCATCGATAGAACCGGCGACGCTGATCCATTGTACCTTCTTCGCCTTTGGCTCCGTCTCGCGGTAGATGCGGAAGTGGGTGTCGTTTTGGCCCTCGACTAGGTAGTACCGACGCTTGTCGCCGTCGCGGCCCCATGACTGCACCGACAAGGGTATGTTTGTGTCTTGTCTATCTTTGGTCGTCCGTGACTTGTATGCTGTAGTGATGATATTCTTGATTTGCTCGTTTTGATTGAGACTCCAAAGGCAGAGGGAGTGGAGGAGAGTAATCTAGAGCGACGGTCAGCATTTGGCGGCGCGAGAGTACGGCATAGCCTACCCGCTCCTCTGCTGTCATGGTATTGAAGTTGCGACCACCGCTGAGTGGGTTTCCGGTCCATTTGGTGGGCCATTGCGACTTTTGGGTTTGGATGGCCTCTTCGAGCGCTCGACCATAGTGACCTTTTCTGTACAACACGCCAATGTCAGCCCATGTGCTCTATTGTTGCCTAGAGAACGACTCCGCGACTGGAGAATAAGTATTTGCAAAGGGCAAAGGGGTCCGACTAACTCGACAGGTTTCTTGCGATTGAGGACTAGGCCAAGCAAGGCGCATAGCAGACCCTCGACGTCGGCTGACGGCGTGTCGTCCGCGACACCTTGCTCAATGTCCTGGGGCCCAACGTGAGGGGATCCGCGCGGGAATGCGTCGTTGAAGCGCGATCGAAACATTACAATAAACTATGGTATACGGTATTAGCCAAGTCTGGGCGGGTTTGTTCGCGATTGCGACACAACGCAGCGCGTCACGACGCGACAGACGCGTCCAATACGTACAGCAATGTCTGGATTGTCTTCTGGTACCGGCTCATGCGGCGGAGAGGGTGCTCGTTTTCTTAGAGGCGGCGAGGGCGAGCGTTGCTTGAAAAAGGTCAAGATGGTGCCATTCTTCTTCTTCTTTTTCTGGGGAGAGGGCTTTGTCGCTGTCGCTTCCGGGACCTGGACGTCCATTTCATCGTCGGTTGGGGGAGCAGAAGATAGAGAAGAGTCCGAGTCGGCCATGGCTGCTGACGTCTGGGTTGATGTTGGTGGTGGTGGTAGTTGCGGCTGCAGCTGCGGGACGAGGAGAGGAACTGCGAATAGAGCACGGTTAGGTACGCATGAGGTAATGCTAATCCGCTAGCCCAGAGGATCGACTAAATAAATCCCTGTAGCTGGGGTAATCAGGATCATGGAGGCATTCACGTAGGGCTTCTTTGTTCGATGCAACAAGCTCAAGAGAGCAGGAGGAGACGATGGGTTGTTCGAACAAACTTTCCGTTTTAGTTATCTCGTTCATCTATGTAACGCCCATGTGGTAATGCGGCTCTTGTTTTTGTTCGCGTAGATTCAGTCCGACGGGCGAGATGCCCAATCCCAGCCGCCAATTGTCATTCGCCGTCTCGCTGGTCATCACCAACCACCCATCTCCCAGTCTGTCCGAGTATGAGTTTCCATTTTAAAGTGGTTGCTGGCAATTTCGAAGCCTTCCAACCCTTGTGGGGATTTTGAGATTGACTTTGCGCCAGACGCAACAATGGTTAAATTCGATATTCGGAATTTCGGCGGTCTACGCAGCAAGCTGGAATTGCTGTGTATAGAGAAGCCGGCGGGTTTCCACGGTGATCTGTACGACGCTGTGCGGTTGACAATGGGCCCGTTTCCGTGCGCAGTCGTGGCGAGGGGTCCGCTTGAAAGACTAAGACGCGCTGATTTTGTGGGGAATAAGGAGAAACCGTACACAAGTGTCGCGACAGTGCGCACAATACTTAATGGGCGTTTTGGTGTTGCCAGATCTCGCATGTGAGCTAACACAGATTACTCCTTCTCTTTGATGAAGCTCGAACAAGAATTCGGTGGAGACCGATTGACGATTACAAGGAAAGTATGAAAGGTAGATGTAGGAGCCGAGCAGCTCTCACGTGTTGTAAAAGATGTTTTCATCCAGTGCAGATGCGCGGCCATTCATCGTGCTTCTAGTCGATCTTTGCCTAGCCCACACAATTTTGGAGTTGCAGCCCACGCCTTCTGTATCTTCATTACGCAGACGCCTGCAACAACGTCTTCATCGACGGAAGAAATGCTAATTCTGCCCTCGGGGAAGAGCGTGAAGGTCCCCAGGAATGTGAGAAACAGTATCGCATGCGGGTTGGAGGACTGTGACAAAAATTACTGCTGAGAGATGACGATTACGCGACCCGATGATAGTTATTGGAAGTTGATGCGATGTCGCCGTCGGGTTGGTGTTGAAGTGCCCGAATGAAGATGCGGGTTGAGGTTACAGAGTGAAGTTGGCGCTTACCGCGTCACGTGCACCAACCATTTGCACGAGGTGGTTCAGATGCGCCCACATACAGGTAGATGGGACGAGGATTCGGCGGCTAAGGAGGGTTGCATTTTTGCCGTCATTCATCCAGACTTGCAGATGCTTATGGTTTCCAGCTAAAAAGTCAGCTGCAGCAAAAGCAGTCTGTCTCGAGATAGGAAGGAGATAGTGGATGGGCTGCTGCATGGATGCATATTGGAGAGTCTGGACGGCGCACTAGGAGAGCCAACACGCGCTTCTCGCAAGCTATCCAAGTGGCATGGCTGCGCTTGATGGGAAAATGACCTGCACTGAGAGCAGTCGCTGATTGCGGTGATTTGCTCGGTGAGTTTGGTAGAGTAAAGGGAGCGGCTAGGAGAAGACAGTTTGTTTGGTAGAGTTGAGAAGGTTGAGCGACTGAAACCCAGAGCAATGTGAGACGAGATACGATGAGACGGGTGGATAATGGGTGATTGGGCGGCGATGGCAAGGGAGTATGCCAAAGATAGCGTGAGGGGAGCGGCAACATGTAGTATGGCAAGACGGGTGAAACGGAGACCACTGGAGGCGATAGTGGAAGGATGGGTGGTTGTGTCTAGACTAGCCTAGGGCCCGGAATAGTGGCCAGTCGCCCCGCAACGTCAGGACTGGTCGCATCTTTGGACGGACCGTTGGAGGGCTTCTGGAATTCGGCGTCAGGGTCGTGCCTGATGGATGGACACGCGTTGGCTTCCTCTTGCTGCCGCGCGCCCACCCACAATTGCGAAACCTCGCTGCTGTCCTGATCTCCCCTTCACCCCTGAATATCACCACCGTGCTTTCTGCTCTCTGCTCTCGTAAATCTCGCCGCTGCTTGGGTTTCGCCGCGTGCTGATCGCCGCCCTCATCCCGGTACTGTCTTGCGTGCATGCGCAATCCGTATCCCTGCTCACGGCCCAGCACTTGTTATCACCATCCGCCGCATCCCCACCTCGTCATTCTGCTTTCCTCCCTCACACTACCGCAATCATGAATATTAACAAGAAATTCGACCGCCTCAAGCAATGGACCAACGAGAAGATGGGCGCCGAGGCCCGGACTGGCCTGTCGGAAGAGTTCAAGGCGCTCGAACTGGAGATGAACCTGCGCCATGAGGGTATGCAGCATTTCGAGCCCTGCACCAGTTTTTGGAGTATGCATGCTAATTATTCCCCCAGGCATGGACAAGATGCAGGCCGCAATGGCCGTCTATGTAAAGTCGCTCTCCAAGCGCGCAGAGGGCGCCGACAAGGAGAAGCAGCTTCCAGGTGGCCATTTGGGTTCCTCCATGGTGACACATGGCGAGGACTTTGAGCCCGACTCTGAATTCGGCAACTGCTTGTCATGTATGTCGTCTTAAGAATCACTTCATTGTACACTATTCTAACTGCCAATAGCCCTGGGTCGAGCAAACGAGCGTCTGGCCAGAGTACAGGAGACGTATGTGCAAAGCGCCACCTCAACATGGCTCGAGGGCCTTGAACGCTCCCTGATCCAAATGAAGGAGTACCAGGTATGGAATGCCCGACTTCACAATCACGAACATGACAGCTAATTGTTCCAGGCCACCCGCAAGAAGCTCGAAACTCGCCGTCTAGCCTACGACACCTCGCTCGCCAAGATGCAAAAGACCAAAAAGGAAGACTTTCGCATGGAAGAGGAGCTGCGCGCCCAAAAGGCCAAGTACGAGGAGACGAGCGAAGAAGTCTTCCGCAGGATGCAGGACATCAAGGAGTCTGAAGTCGACATGGTGCAAGACCTCACATCCTTCCTCGAGGCAGAGTTGAGCTACTACGACCGCTGTCGCGAGATACTGCTCACCGTCAAGCGGGAATGGCCGGTCCGGTAGGCAAATACTGATCAGCGTAAGACGTAATCAAAAGCTGACGTACCACGCAGGGACACCAGGACCACGCCATCCCGTCCCGCGCGCTCCCGATCCAACACTGCCCACGGTTACGCCGACCGCTTCAATCCGGTTGAAGAAGAGCCCGAGCCCGAGCCCGCGCGCATGACGATTCCCAAATTGACAAAGACACGAAGCCGCTCTCCGGGTCCCAGCCAGTCTCCAAGTGGCTACGCTCTACGCCCCTCGATTAGCCGCACCTCGACCTACGACGAGCCCAGTAGCTACCGAGACGACTCACCCGCCCGTAAAATATCCCGCGTCCCCACCGATTCCTCCATCATATCCTCCGGCCGTACCAACCTGCGCCCTGTCCGCCAGGCCAGCGCAGGCCAACAGAGCGCAAACGCTTTCTCGGATGACTACGAAGACGACTATGCTCCTTCGAATGGCAATGGCTACAGGCGAGAAAGGTCACCACCAAGCCCTGATACAGCGTCTTCTGTAGGCAGTGCACGTGGTAGCGCCATTTCTCGAGCAGCCAGCTGGACAGCGGCCTCGGACCAGGGCGGTAATGGCGGCAAGAAGGCACCTCCGCCACCGCCCCCTTCAAGGGCAAAGAAGCCGCCGCCACCACCCCCGCCCATGAAGCGAAGTGCGTTGAGTGAATCTCAAGTAGCACGCTACTAGCCCTGCTTTCCATTCCGCCCTTCCGTTTTTTCCTTTTCCTTTGGGAGCTGACAAAGTACGTGACTTGTAGAGCTCATGTCTTCATCTGTCAGAGTGACTACGTGGTGAGCGTTTGGTAGGGGGTGGGGGTGGTGGTTCTCTTGATTCCCGACTCGAGTTGCAACATTGCTTGCGTCTTACCGCTGCTTTTTGTTGGGAAATCGTCATCGAAGAAGAAGGCGAAAATACAACATCTTAGCGTGCCTCTGCATACATTTCTCACTTCGGACTGCAGCGCCGTTTCTCTGGCTTTTAACACTTCTACGCAGGGGTCGATAACTTCTTACTCTCTGTGTACTTGTCTACATTTCTTCTCCCGTGTCTCCGTGGCGTTTTGAGGGGCGCAGTCACTTTTTTTTGCATCCAATCCAATCCAATCCAATCCAGATCAAGTAACACTTTTTCCTTCAACACATCTCCAATTTTCCCCACTCAAATCATTTTCTCCAGTGCACGCAATGCTGAATCCCAACGCGGAATTCCGCCTTGGGGGGTCAATTGCCAACGTCTATTCAAATCCTTCGTGTTGCTACATCTGGTATACGAATCGAAAGCTTTGATAACAGCACTGGCAGAGAAGATACGATACGATACGGAATAAGAAAGTGGGGAATACACGGATGGCGTGAGTGGGTTAAGCTCGTATTGACTATTTCTATGTCACAGGGACGCTTGCTTGGATACGAGATGAGAGGAATGGGGTTAGAGTTGCGACATACAATTTTATCCACGTACACGTCTACATTGTTTGAATTAGGAAACGAGGGAGAAAGAAGGTTGTCATACGCGGGTGTAGGATTTCTAGGGCGTTGGACTATTTCGTATACCGTATAAATAAACTACACACACAGCCTCCTTTTCACCCTAGTCGGCTGCCGTATATATCTAGTCTCTGAAGCCCTTTTTTCTACTCCGCTAGTTTTCCATCTGTACAGGCTCAAGAGGGCAAGTTATTTACTGCTCGTATTTCTGCTGCTGCTGTTGTTGTTGCTGTTGCTGGGGCGGGAAATTCCAGTTCTCCTACACGAACGAGTAACACGCACGTCAGCAATTTGCTTTGACACAACCACTTTTCAACACGACAACGACAATGACAATGCCGATGCGCAAAAGAGCAAAACAAGAAAAAAAACCCCCCGAAAAAAACTCTAAAAAACTCACCCATTGCTGCAACCCCCCATTCGGACTCGTAGTCCCGAATTCCGCACCATGACCCCCCGTATCCACAGGCACGAAAATAGCTCCCGTGTCCTGTGCGCCGCCACCACTCATACCGGCCCAGACGTCAAAGTCGTCGCTTGCGCCGCCGCCGCCGCTGCCGCCTCCGCCGTTCAGACTACCTAGTATACTGTCGAAATCGACGTTGAGGCCATCGAGCGTGCCTGTCGTAGGCGTTCTTTGTAACTGGCTGTGGATATTCGATTGGCTGGGCGTACTATGTTGTTGCTGCTGTTGCTGCGATTGCGTCCCGAAACCGGGACTAGTCACGGATCCGCCGAATGAAGGGAGGGGCTGCAGTGTGGGATGTTGCTGGGGCGCGATTTGTTGTCTTTTCTTGTTGAAACCTTTCATCACGTAAAAGGCTTCTAGGTTCTCTTTCACGGTGAAGAGGAGGTCGGAACAGCGCTCGCGGACCCCGACGCCGTAGCAGTGGCCAAAGATGTGGTCGATGATGGTGGCCATGCGCTCTTTGCGCGGCAGGTCCGGTGTGCGGTAGAGTTCGGTGAGGAGGAGCAGTACGGCATGGTATTGCTGGTAGGTGGTTGAGTACCACGCCCATGCTGAGAGCGATGGCAGCGTGTCGAGCGTGGCTCCAATTTCTAACGTTGTGAGGGCAGCTGTGAGGAGGACGTCGCGGAGCCGGTTTTCTGACTCGGAGCGCGGTTGCAGCGAGGTTTGTGGAAGATGTCGGTATAGCAGCATCGAGTCGCAACGTGACATTAGGAGGGTGGCAACGAGACCTGCGTATCGTTGGATGGGCACGTTGGCATCGAGATATTGGAGGTATTTGGATTGGATCTGCCGTTTCTTTGCTTCTACCCGCGCGCGGAGGTCGTGGAGTGTGATGTGCTTGCGGTCCATTTCAATCCTACCGCGGAAGATGAGGCGATGGATCTCATTGCATTCGTACCTTATCAATGAAAGAGTAACATCGGACCATCCGTTCCTAGAAGTGGGGTGCTGTTGCCAGCTGGAACTACCGAATTCAAAGACATCGTCATCGACATTCAGCGGAAGAGCAATGTCAAAATCGTCTGCTCGGATGGATGGATGGGGTCCTTGCGCCTCTGCTGTTTTGAAGTCCAGGAAACATATCTGGTACCATAGTAGGGAACGAACATGTCGTTGCAGAGGTGTCAGACTGTTAGCTGAGCTATGACTTAGGCGGTGGATGCCTATGCACTGTGCCAGTCGGACCAGAGCGCCGACTACGACGGATGTTGCTCGAGAAATTTGCGCTCGACAAAGGGGTATCTATCTTCGTTAACCAATGTCCTACTCCGCACTTGAGCACAAACGTACCAGGTAGATGGTCAGAGCTTGCAAAGTGCGTATGTTGGACGTCTTCGCCCAATTAGCGCGAAGCAACGCTCTTTCGGTCGCTTTCTGTAGCCTCAAAAACAAGTCCTCTTTCGTGATTCCAAACTGCGACTTGGCCTGTAGAGGCGATACAGACGCAGATGCAGCCATGCATACTGCCAAGATCAAGGCGGTGCAAGAATTCTGGTTCGGGTTCCCAATCTCCAGATTCATCCAGAAGCGTTCAAACAAGCGCTTAAAGGACGGGAGATGCAAGACATGTGCGAGTGGGCTGACGGCTTCGGTATATCGATGGAACAGTGCCTCTGCCTCCATCTTAGTGGGCAGCTGTGGAGCATCCACCTCGTCGCTCTGACGGAGGGACAGCGAGCCGCCCAGTAGCAAATTCAAAGAAGGCGCAAGTGATGGCATTTGCTCCGCTGATAGCAGCCCGGAAGACTGTGTTGTCCTTTGGCCTGCGACAGACGAAGACGGGGTGAAGCTCTCAGACAAAAGCTTGCCGAGCTACACAACATTTCAGTTTGCGTTCAAAAGGCAGCGCGAATGCCCGACAAAGACATGTAGATGGGGCAGACAGTACCTCTTCGGCATATTGGGGGCGGAAGAATCCAGTGACATTTTCACAGATGATCATCCTCCCGATCCGGATGGTAAGATCAGTCGCGATCTGGTCCTCGTCGTCATTTTCATCCTCGTACACATCATCCTGCGTCTCTTCGGGCTCGGCGGGCAGCCTTTCCCAGGCGTCGGTTTCAGGCTCGACGTCTTGCTGATAAGCTTCCCACTCATAGTCTCGGGGCGGGGTCCCAGGCGTGGTGGTGTCGACTGAATTCGCGTTGTCATAGCCATCCGGCACGCTTGCGCTACTCTGTGTGCGCACGGGGAGGTTCTTGGTCCAATCCGGAATAGTGATGCCGCTGCCACTCTTGCTCTGGGCGCGCTCCCTCTGCTCTCTCTCTTTCTTGCGCGCAGCGCTCTCAGGGACGGTGATGAAGACACACTCGCGGCCAAAGGCTGTGCAATTCTGACAAGGATGGGTTTTGGAACATCGCGACTTACGCGTGCGACACTCGACACACGAGTTGATGGGGCGTGGATTTCTCCGGCGGACCACACGAGACTGCAAGACCTGTCCTTGTTCTGGCATGTCTCACGATCGTCATGTTTGCGCCATGGGGTCAGAGGTGGGAGGGTGGCTGAGGTGGTGGAGAAGAGCAATCGGAAGTCGGCCCGTAGGGAACCCCGGCGTCTTTAACACTTGTTGATGATGATGCACGTGTTCAGCCTTGTCGGACCATGGCCCTCTTGGCTGCGAGCGGGTTAGAGCAGACTTTTCGCCGCCTTCGGAGTCATGCAGGTACCGCCCAACAAATGATTGCGACGACTCAAAGCCCATACGCCGGCGCTGTTATACTGGGTCGCCTTAGCCAGATTAGATTGTCTGCTGGTACCCTGCGGGGCGTGCAGCATCAGGCAAACATCGACGATCAAGACCTTCATTACAAACGTCGCGCACTTCTATCGACCTATACACCGTGAGGAGCCTGCATGTAGTAACCGGCCATCTCAACGCTAAACACCATAACCCTTGCTTGCTCAGCCCAATCGAACTACTCTCTATATCGCGCAAGCTTGGCAAGCATGTCATCGCGGGGGACATGTGAGGATTATCTGCCCACTTCGCGCTTCAGCCGCGCCGCAGCTGAGGTGGCGGGTGGCTCGGGCCAGGAATCGACGGCATCTTCGACTTCTTCCAAAAACGAAGTGCTGTTATGCACCGTGGTGCCCCCAAGCACGACGCGAATGCCTGGCGAACTTGCATTTACTTGCGCGACCATCTTGGCTTCCTCGTACGTCGCACCGCCAACCATGAAGACGATGATATCCTGAGGCTTGTCCTTTGTCGATCCGCCACCTTCTACGAATGGGTACATTTGCTGGCTCAAACGGCCCTTGATCATGTCTTGCAGTGTAGCCTCCAAACGAGGCGAGTGTTGCGTATACACGTTTTCTACACCTTTCAAACCCTTTAGTCGGTCTCGCGCACCTCCGAAGAAGGAGCCTGGCTGGAACAGATCTGGCACTCCTCCTGCCCCGGTAGTGGCTTGTAGTGAGTCGTGATAGGTGAGGAGCTTTGTGATGAGGTTGATGCGATGTCGTGAGAGGCCACCAGCAACAGCAAGTAAATCAAGTAGCATAGCAGTCGAGTTGGAAGATGTCTTGGAGTAGCGCAAGGCGTAGATGGCGACAAGTCGGAGCTTGTTGTTCGCCGGCACCTTTGGATCCTGGATGACCCTTTGCAATGATTTGACGTCGTTGGAGTGGTTATCCGTGCATGCTAGGCTTTGCTCGAGCTCACTGATATCCAGTAGACTCTCTTCGCCGACTCGCCTGCTCAGCTCGCCGACAAGCGTGACGTGCTTTGTGACATTGCCGGAGAGCTTGCGAAACTCTGGAAAGTCTTCAATGAAGCGCTTCATATCCGCGATGGAGTCAAGCTTTTGTGACCCTTGCTGTTTGGACGCAAATTGCTCGACATATTCTTTCGCATTCTGTCCCAAGTCACCAAAGTTGAGGTACATGTTCTTCTTGAAGAATGGATCCTGGTCTTGCGACAAGACAATCTCCTTGAGCTCAGGCCGTATCTCCGGCACGTCGCGTAGGTCCACCCTTCCGTTGTGTATGCCGAGCAACTCATGAACCATGGCCTGGTACGTCCACTGTGTCAACAGCGGTGTGACTGGGTCGTCCCTGCGATCGACTATCAGAAGGATCGGCGGTGTGTCTGTCTTGCGGAAATCGAACAGCTGGTCCTCTTGCGTCATGTGGTACCGGACCTCGGTCGCGAGCTTCTTTACCAGTAGACTGTTCTTCTGGTACCGGATCAAGGGCTTCTTCTTCAGCGACAGAAGCAGCGCCATGACGGCCTCTGTCGACCTCTGCAGCGCATCCTGATTCCAAGCATCTGGGCTTGTGCTCCATATTCGGTGGTTTGGGAAGCCGAGGTTGAGGGACATGAGGTCGGGATTGATTACGAGGAAGTCGGCAAAGTACTCTTGGATGGCGCGCACCACCTCGTGATCGTCTGCTTCTGCGAGGCGCTCCAGTGAGGATTTCTTGATGATGTTGCTGAAATCTGACATGATTAGCGAACAATCCAAGCCCGTGGCCGTACCCATCAACGTACATATATTGTATTCGCCGTACTTGGGCTCTCGTAGCTCTTCTATCAGGCTCTGTATCGACTCTGGGGAGGGCCGCACAAAGCACAGGCACCGAAGATGTCGCATCTTCTCGCGCTTCTGGTTGTCCAGACGGCTACCATAATATTAGCCATATATCGCGTCATTGGTCGCAAGGGAGCGCTACTCGGTGAGGTAGACTTCATGGTTGAGGAGGGCAGATTGCGTCGTCGCCGTGGAAACTATCGACACCTATAAATTATCAGCAACTAACCTGCAGCCATCTGGTAGAGTAGACAAACCCACAGTCTCGTTGTCGAGTAGGAGGATCTTCATCTTGGCCGCGGAGGTGCCTGTCGCCGCATTGTCCCCGACCGACACCATCTTGGTGATGTAGCCGGAGACGGCCTGAATAATGTCCATGGTCACGGGAAAACTTTCTTTGGGCTATCCAGAGCTTCAAATTGCAAAACGGCGTTGTCGTGTTGCGAGCTCCTCCATGGCGACGCGGTCTTGGGGTGAGCTAGGACGTGGCTCAAGCGCGACCGCAGTACGGGTCGCTGCCATGCCCGCCAAGGTTACCTTCACCATCCCCGGAACTAGAGAGCTGTATTCCAGATGCGATACTATTAGAGATGGTCAGGTCTTATTTTTCTAGGCTACAGCGTTCCACAACATGCTATGCATACAATTTAGGCTCCCGTAATCCAACCGGCACCTGAGTCCCCGCGTGCGGGGCATCTCACTACAGCATCCATCTCAAAATCATTCATAAGCATGCTAGAGCCATAGAACTCACAGAGGGGTAATATTCACAGCCCGTTTCTATTCGCCTGTAAACGTGGATTTCAAATCCAAACTGGATGTCAACGGATAAGACATTTGGAGCAGCGACATCTGTGACGTCGTTGCTGCTAGCTGTGGAGCTATAAGTCCACTGTGACACCCAGGCGGCAACTCTCCTCTGAATTTCATCTCCATCCTTTAGTACCTCACCTTTACAGCAAAAGCACTAAATTTACTCATAATGCCAAAGCTCTTCATGTAATTACCACTCGCACATCTGATCCACTTAACCAACTGACCACTACCAGCACCGGCGCGACGGGCTACATCGGAGGCGACGCCCTCTATGCTGTTACCAACACCTATCCAGATCTTGAGATTACTGCGCTTGTCCGAAACAGCGACAAGGGCGCCAAAGTCGCGGTCCAATATCCCAAGATCCGCCTCGTCTACGGCACGCTTGACAGCACTGAGCTTCTCACCACCGAGGCTTCTAATGCCGACATTGTTCTCCACTGCGCCGATTGCGACCATGTAGCCTCTTCCAATGCACTCGTGGCAGGTCTTGCTAAGAGTGGAAGAAAGTCATATCTCATTCACACTTCTGGAACTGGCGTGCTTTCATTCGAGGACTTTGAGAGCAACACGTATGGAATTAGGCGAGAAAAGGTCTACGATGACTGGGGTGGTATTGGAGAAGTCACTTCAATCCCAGACGTTGCACTGCACCGCAACGTCGACAAAATCATCCTCGGCTCCAACGAGGCGTCTGCAGGAAATATCCAATCTGCCATCGTCTGCCCCCCATGCATCTACGGACCCGGCAGAGGCCCCGACAACCAGCGCAGTGTTCAGATCTACGACATGAGCAAGTCAACATTGAAGCGCATGAAAGGCTACGTTGTTGGAGAGGGTCTGAATATCTGGACCCAGGTACACGTCCAGGATCTCAGCGAAGTATTCCTTGCCCTCGTGACAGCTGCCCTATCACCCGACGGCGGTAAGGCAACTTGGAACAAGGAAGGGTACTACTTTGCAGAGAGCGGAGAGTTCTGCTGGGGCGATATTGGTCGCAGGATTTCGGAGATTGCGTTCAAGAACAAGCTCATCAACCACGAGGGAATTGACAATGTGAGCAAAGAGGAGGCGGATGAGATGAGACCGTTTGGCAGCTACCTCTGGGGCACAAACTCGCGTTGCAAGGCCATTCGCGCCAACAAGCTATTCGGATGGAAGCCCAAGCAGAAGAGTGTGTTTGACTTGCTGCCGGAGATTATTGATGAGGAAGCAAAGATGTTGGGGCGCATTAGGCAACACGCTGAAGAAGCCGAGAAGGGGCGAATTCTGAAATAGATTCAGCAGACTCGAGGATGTTGGAATATGCTACAGAGCTGATTATTGGACAATTAAAATATAGTCTATTTATCAAAAGATTAACATGACTGAATATATTTGCATAGCCTAGCGTCCTCGGTTTGGCGTTGTTGCTCCTCACTACGAACTCATGAGCCTCGGCAAACTAACCAACCTTTACGTCATCCCCAACCTCAACATCTCTATCTCTATGGATGCTCAGAACAGGTGATCGTCTCTTCACCACCATCTAACCAGAAACTGATCCAAAATGCCTCTCTGTACCCTCCACCTATTGGCGCTCCACAGCACAACACCCAACCCCATCCCAACATTTCTCTCCACGCTCAAGTCATCCAACGTCTCACCACTCGTTATTTCGCGCGTGATACGCTGGATCATTCTCCCCTCCAAACTCTCAACCGAACATCTCCTCGCACGAAACATCCACTGGGACCTCCTGCTCATCTTGCCCAGCACCGACGCTCTCCCCGTCGAGCTCTCCAAACAAGTCCACCACCACTGGAGCGTAACAGCAGGCGTCCCATCCCGCCTAATCCAAGACTTTGCTTTAAAAAACGACAAACTCCTGCATCCGGACCCCAGCAGCGTTCCCCAGGCGCATGGAAGTAGTGACAAGAAAACCACCGAATCAAGCCAGAGTCTCGAACTCAGCTGCGAGCTAAACAAATGGATCGAATCGTTCGTTGAAAGTGGCGCGAAAGAAGCAAAAGGCGCGGTATCCATGTTCAACCTCCTGGCCTTCAACCCAGGCATGAAATCCGAATATCTAAAATACGGCGCCGCGTTTGCGAAATCAATCGGCTCATCTCACGGCGGCAACGCGAAGATTGTGGGGAACGCGACGCACGTCAACGGCGTGCCTATTACCAGCAAAACCTCCGAGGGGAACACGGTATCGAGTAATGGAGAGGTGCATGGAGGGAAAGATGATTGGGATGAGATTGCGCTGGCGCATTATCCTAGTATCTTGCATTTTAGAGATATGCTGGCGAGTGAGACATATCAGGAGGTGAATAAACGGCATCGCGTGCCCAGTTTGAGGGATACATGTATTTTGATGACGAGTGAGATTGCGATTGAGGAGATTGAGGGTGGGGGTATAGGGAAAAGGGCGAAGTTGTGAGAGGGTCAAGAAGGTTGTGAGGTGGATGTTGGGTTATTTCTACTTTAATGGATGATCAAATGGAGAGTCGAATTCATGGATGCGTTGTATTAGATTTGGCCATACGCAACCAAGACATTGCTCGTCTACACTGAGATGTGTCGATATCGCTGCTAAGCCTAGCGACCGAGCACTAGTCTTCCCTCCCAGCGTTTCCCTCACACCTGCATAACTCCGTCCGAATCCCACCTTATTAGACGAAGAACACCAAAAACCAAAACCACTCATCGCCATCTCATATCCACCCCACCCCACCAAAGCCCACCCAACCATCCAACTATGCTCACCTCCCACCTTCCACTCTCCTAGTCAAGCATAACCTAAGCGCCTTCGGTCAAACCTCTTTTAACCCTCCATATCAGCAACAACCTCCAAAACGGAAACCCGGCCCACACCCTCCCAATCCCCTTCCTCCCAGGCAAGCCCATT